>JAVGWO010000026.1:6433989-6646489 GCA_034509495.1 Acestrorhynchus altus | reverse complement strand
ATCAGCGCACAATTACATTATTATGACAATGCACAAATTATAGTGATATTGTACAAATGTCATTAGGCCCCAATTTAGGAGTATAATGTTTTGTCTTTAAGTGCAATGCTCAGTAATATAACACTGCCATACCATTAAATGTGGCAGTATTTTATATTATTATTTATTAAATTATTAAATACAGTAACTGATATCCTGCCCATAGAATGACATTAAAGTTTTTTTGTACTTAGACAAAACTAACTGGGCTGCTTTTAGCTCCATTTTACTTGCTGCAATTCCACAATAAATCACTCTCTTGAGGAACATATTATTAATAATAACAACAGAAATAATAATAATACAGTGACTGAACCAGTACAGAACCCAAATAAATACCAGTATCAGAGCACAGGAAAAAAGTGGTCATAGAGACTGAGTCAGTCTCAGTGTGGAGGAGGAGGTGCGGTCTCAGTGTAGTGTAGTTTAGGAGGAGGTGCAGTCTGAGTGTAGTGTAAGAGGAGGTGCAGTCTCATTGTAGTGGAGGAGGTGCGGTCTCCTGGGCCACAGCCTTATAAGGAAACAGTCTACAGCAGCACGCTAAGTCAGCGGGCTGAATGGCAGCTTTTAACTCCGAAAAAAGTCCCAAACCAGTTTACAAAGCACCTCCTGCACCTCCCACCACCACCTACCAACCGTTCACTCACCACGAATATCGCTTCAGGGATGCCGAGGTGTTTTTTCTTGTTCGCCGCTCCAGCGTTGCTGCTCTCTATGGTCGCCGCCATTTTGGAAAGAGCCGTAGCCCTTCCTCTTTCCGCGGCGCGGGGCGGTCCCTCCGCCTGACCCCGCTTTATACTCAGGGCCTCACAGACGCCCGTCGAGGGCCCTGATTCACTCCGCTCGACTCTGTGCCGGGGTTTCAGGGCGTTCTGCAGTCGGTATATTCATTTTAACCGTGTTTTCATGCGGCACAAATACAGTTTATTATTAAAAGCTTGGAGCAGTTCACAGATGAACCGGCAGGTGGCAGCATTCGCCCACTTTGACCCAGTCTGAGGGGTATCAGAGCAACAGGGGTGGGGCAGGGGCTCTCTCTCAGTTCCTCATTCCCTTATTTTTCCTGTCTCTGTCACTCAGCCCTTGTTTTTTGTACTTATTTTCCTGACATTTAGAAAATATTGTTTGTCCAGATTGAGACACAGAAGTGCTTCATTGCTCACCCCCTAAAATATCCCTAACTAGTGTGAATAGACTAGTGAAGAGTCCAAATATACATTTAACTGAGATACTAGTAACAACCAAGGTCGGTATGGACATCTGTAAATTAATAAAAACATAAACATGCATATAGAATTTGCCCTCCACCTTTAACCGATCCACACAGTGAGTTCACACACTAGAGGACGGTGAGCATACATGCCAGGAGTGGTGGGCAGCCCTATCTATGGTGCCCAGGGAGTTAAGTGCCTTACTCAAGGGCACTTCAGTCCTGCCAGTTCAGGGAATCAAACCAGCAACCTTCCACTCACCAGGCCCGTTCCCCAACCACCAGGCCACAGCTGCTATACAAGCACAGCTTAGTGTTCCTAGTGTGCAGTTTATCCACCTCTTTGTCACCTCGACAGAGTCTAGATGCTTGTATTCCTTATCTCTGTTCCTCTCTTTCCACACTTTCTTCCCTATTCACTTCTGTTGCCTTCCAATATTCTCTTATTCTTTCTCAATTTCTCTTTGACCTTTTCCTTATTTCAGCACATCTCCCCTCTTTCTTTGCTCTTTCTGTCTTTTGAATACAGTTACTCCCCTTTCCTCTTTCCAACTTTCTTCACTATTGGATCTTTTCTTTTGTTTCCTGTTCTAATCCTCACTCTATCCCCCCATCTCTCTGTTAGTGCTGCCTCCGGGCTGCTGCTGCGCTCTGCTGGGCCGCTGGGCTGCCACGGTGACACAGCAGATCAGAGTGTGAACACGACTACAGACAATGTGAAATGTGTGTCAGTGAAAGAGTGAATGAGTTGGAGCGACTTCAGAAGTGGCCTAAATCAGTTCTGCTGCTTTTAGACCCAGAGCTGTGAAGAACAGTGTGACCCATGGTTTTAAAGTTGAGAACGCTTGATCATTAATAAAGGGACAGATCTTGAAGTGATAACAACAATATTTCAGCACATTTTTTGAGTCATATGAATGTCTTTGATAAAAGCACCACATAGAGCACAATATCACAGAAATACTGATACTGAAAGTGGGACATATACTGGAAGAGTGAATTAACTCAATTATCACTCATTTCCAACTGAATTAAATCCAAGTTTAAATACCAAAGGAGCTTCCAATGCATGTTCACAGCTCTGTCCATGTATCCATGCTCCCCATGCATGCAGACTCAGCCAGAGGGGTGGTGATGATGACATCACTGACACAGATATTGGGTTGTAGAGGAAAATTAGAAGGGATGAGCTCTCTTTGCTCACCCAGTGTTCAAATTTCAGAATTAAAGTCTTGAGATGTTATAATACTGATACGTACCTAAATAACAAAAAATAATAAAGGATATTCTGTTTTTTCTTTCCTTTTATTTGGAAGTATTTTGAATTGTTACAAATGTCCTTGACAAACAACTCATCAAAATGTTTACATTTACAGGATGATCAATTTGCAGCAGGATTTCTCAGATGTAAAGTATTATTTAGTAATTATAAGAAAAGAAAAAAAAACACAGATAAACAAAGATTAAAAAATATATAAATATTTCAATTCTGTTCATTTATACATGTCAAATGAAGACTTTGATTAGCCAAGTATTTCAAAGGAAAAACAAAAGCCTGATTTTGTATTCAGTAAATAGCCCTACACAGACCCACCAGGACTGAGAACCACTTTCCTAGACCAAAGGTGGGGTAAAATATTAAATATTAATACTAATAAATACTAATAAAATAAAATACTCAGAAAAAAAGTAGCTCCAAAAATAAACTTTCAGACCAAACACTGTTAAATTTGCCACACAACATGGGAATGATAGAAGTCCCCTTCCAGCAATCTTCTTGGTTCTGTATTTAACGGTTGGGCTCATCCCAATTACTCATTAGTCAGTGAGTGCGTTTCCATGCAATCGGTAATCTGATCACTGCAGAAAATCAAATTTTGTCAGTAATCCTATCAATGCATTTACACTGGGTGCACTTACCCACAATCTGAGTCCCTGCTGGTTTCCTGTTTTGTTAATTCTCTGATCTCAGATCACAGTACATGATCACTTGAATGACAGCAAAAATCCAGTGTTAAATTAACTAACACAGAGTTGATTTCAACAGTTTATATACCTTCACAGAGTTAAATCAACACTTTTAAAATAGTTAAACATTTATCACCACATCAGAGCTGCTTTTTTAAACTCTAAATAAGCAAAATTTACACTCTAAAATAACTCTAAGGGAGTAGTAAATCAACACTGCTCTGAGTTGTATTACTATTTTATAAGTATTCATTTAACTCCATAAAAATGTTAAGCTATGTACACTATAAATAGCTAACTCCACATTTAACTCATACACACACTAGTGGGTTCATACACTGGGTAGCATTTCAGTTATTCCCTGCCAGTTGAAGCATTCGAAACAGCATCCTTACAGTTACAAGGCGGATTTTCTAACCACCAGGCCACATCTGCCTGATCAGGGGAGATTGTGAACGCAGTGCCCCCCACCAGAAGTTAAGCAGTTGAGACACCCGCATACCAGGAATTCGCAAGGGTCAGTGAGGTTGAATTAAGTCGTTGCAGAGTTGAACAGCGCTGTATCACCAGTGCTCTATCAAATAACTCCAACACTGAACACCATTTAAATCCCAATGTGTTAAAATAACAATTTGAAAGTTAAAATCAACTCTGAAATGTTAAACTCTGAAATGTAAATTCTCCTGTTTCTGCTGTGGTATTCTGATTAAATCAGATTGTAGTTGAATTATTGTGTACATGCTACTTCTACTTTGCAACCAGACAATAATCTCAAAGAAGAATGTGAATGGTTATGATTAAAACTGCACTAAGTATTGTGCTGTGCATGGAATAATCTCTGAATGTTGTTTAGGAACATAAGCCTTCCATTAACACAGTTCATGGAAAAAACGTGAACATCACAGCAGAGAGTGCTTCCAAACTATCACTGGTTTACATGAGCAAACGACGTCACCTCCATTTCTTTCCACTGTGTTGCTTAGTTACAAGACTTGTGATGCATTTTGGTCCACATTCATCTCATGTTTACTATAAATTACTATTGTGTTATGGGTAATTATAGTGCCCTCAAAATCACATGCAGATTCCACTTTACGACTCCCAGAGACAGATGGCTGATATGCTCAGTAGTGCCCTAAAACATAAATAGGGATCCATCTTGTTCACTACCTTGCTTGTAGGGGATTGTGAACAAGACACAGTTTCAGACACAGCTTATTAGTAATACTGACTTCTAATTACTAACTGAGGATGTAACATCAATAAAAGTGTTGAGTGCAGACAAATCTCAATGACCAGAACTGGTCTTTTTTTGAGTGTGGTTATGAAGGACACTGTTATCCCACATTGCAATATAAAACCGAAAGGGAGGAGCAGCTCATGTCTGTGAAAATGAACAAAAAGGCAGAGAGGAGACCTTCCAATGACCCAGCTGCGGCCTGCCCTCTTGACCAGGGGTGTCAAACCAGGTCAGAATCACTATGACAGCATGATTAACATAATCATACCGTGTTCATTACATACAGTAATCATACTGTGTTCATTACAATCATAGAATGAATCTTTTATCCATGGTTATCAGTGGCTAAATCTTGAACTCTTCAAACCCTTTCAAACCTATATGTAGGTCCACACTCAACTGCTATTATACACTGACAAGCCAAACGTCACGTGACAGCAGTACATAAATTGATTATAAGGTGGCATTACCTCAAGGGCTGGCTTGGGAACACCTAAACCCGTATTATGAGAGTTTACGTGAGATGGTAGTGGGTGCCAGATGGATAGAATATTCCATTTCCAATGCTGTACTGGCATTTAAAATTCCTCAATCTACAGTGTCCAATGTACCAGGAATATGTCACAAAAGGTATTACCATTTAATGGTCAGGACAAGCATCATCTGATTATAACTGTCTATGCAAACACACAAGTGGCAGAAATCTCATCCACCTTCAATGCAGGACCCCCATGTTTATATCCCACAGGTCAGTGCAGCATCCTTTAAACTCCATGGAATATGGGAGCATAAAATCCATTAGAGTGCCCCTGGTAACTCATTGACAACCGACTAACCTGGGCATGTGAGCTTGCTAACTGGACCTTAGGCGACTGTCAATGTGTGACACTGTACAAAGAATCACAATACCAATTGTTTCAGGCTGATAAGTAGGTATCATGTGTTGTACGGACTTCAAGATGTCATGGATGCCAGTCATCAAAAAGGCACTGTGAGGGCTAGTGGTAGTGTCACAGTGATGTGGAATGTATTCTCCTGGGTTCACTTGACTGACTGCTACAGAACAGGGTCAAGAGAACAATAACTGCAGCAATGTAGAAAGATAACAGAGATAACCAAGGAGATAACCAACTCTTACAATGTCCTTGAGTTTTGTGGGGGTTTTTTTTATAAATTTGCAAAGATTTCAAACAAACCCCACAAAACCCACACCTCTCTTGGATACATGCATGCCCATTTTTCCTGCTTTTAACACATAATACTGATAGATGCCACTGTATAAGGAGATAATCATTGTTATTTACTGAACGTAAATGGATTCTGTGTATAGCTTACGGAGTCTTAAAATCACTGAATAAAGAAAACAGCTTTTTATGTATCTGTCCAGTGCACTGTGTTCCCCGCCATGCAGCGCTCCATTTCATAATCCCAAATGTAAAAACCTGGAAGCACACAGAAGCACAAAGGGGTAAAGTGTTCTCTATAAATTATAACCATGCATCTATAGTTCACCCTAAGATTTGGACCCACTTTACCATAAGGGAAATGAAAGAAGCTGAGCTTTAGTATGAAGGTTTTTCCAACCTGAAGAACTGTCAGGTTCATGTTTGGTGTAGATTATGGAGGACACACTGTAAGATATACACTGATATGTGTTGTTTGACTGTGTGACTCTTTGTTTGTTATTTGCTCAGTGCAGTCTTATTACAGACGTGTTTCTTCAGCACAGTCATATTGACCAGACATGATTCCTCCTGAGGCCATGAGAAATGTTTACTGGAAGATATTAAGACCGTTCATCTCAGTCCAACAACAAACCTGACCATGAAGAATGGGCTTGCTGCACATACAGTACCGTGCTAAAGTCTGAGTCATCTAAGACACTGATATGTTCAGCTATTAATCTGTCATTTAACAGAAAACCATTAAAATAAAAAATATTCAAATAAAAAATGAAAGGAAACAAACAAATTGTGGTTTTGTGTGTGGTTTTATGTGTAGGAGTGTGTTGACAGTGATAATCCATCTATCACAGTAAATCAGGTGAGCCGCTTGTGGAATCCATACAGTAACTGCAGTTCACAGAGAAGGTCAGCAAACAAACTTGTGTTCTTCTAACTGTTCTTCTAATCAACATATCCATAATTTATCCCATTAGACCCTATAAGTAAGCCCACACTTCAGTTCTTCGCTCTCTAAAATGGACCCTAAATTTGAACCCTACGGAACTCTACAAGATATTATAATTAATAATAGATTCTGCAGGACTCATAATTAAGGCTACTGAGTTTATGTGTATTTGTGTTTATTCTGATATAGTGTGTTTACAGGTCAAGCACAATTTCTGCTCAGATAAGCAATGTAATTTATCTCCGAAATGACAACTTTACAGGGAAAAGAGAAAATCTTGAATTTTGAAGACAATGTAAAGGAAAAACCTTGTCATTTTGGAGCATGTCAAGGTTTTTGGAGTGACAGTCATGTTCTGACAATACTTGGTCTCATAAGAATAATGTAAGCTATATGTGTTAGAAATATGAAATATAGAAGGATTTCCTTTCAACGTGCCCTGAATGCCAACTTAATGATTAAACACTCCATATCCTAATGTTCTTAAATACTCTTTGTAATAAATGCAGTAAGCTACTTTAATTAGCAACCATTGCTGACACAGATGTGCAAATGCACACACGCAGCTTATCTAGGCCCAGAATGATGCCAATAGAACAGAACTCCAGCAGATCATCAAGAAAATTCTGGCACCAAGCCTAATGCCAGGCATGGGTTAGAAAAGCTCCATAGGTCAATCCAGGTTGTGCTCTCTAAAATGATGGTGCACCATCAAATACTTTTGAAATGTGTCGGGTCTTAGTTCTAGTGCATTAGACCGTAATTTTGCTCTCTTGGACACTGGCTGCTGATGGGAAGTAGACCTGGGATTTGAACCTGCGACCCTCATAGTACTGGTGCATTAGACTGCCAAGGGCAAATAGCATGACCTGGGATTTAAACCTGTAATCGTCAGATCCTAGTGCTAGTGCACCTCACCACAACTGGCTGTGATGTGAAAGCAGGCTCATGCACGATCATGCCATCCAAATAGAGATGATATTAGACTGTTTATATCAGAACCTTTAAATAATTAGCGGTTTTATCTTGCATACACACACACACACACACACACACACACACACACTAAGAGGCCAAGACAGCAATCAGGGTGATTGATTCTCCTTGTTGTGTTGGATGGCAGGGCAGTGATTTCAGCCCCAGCCTTCGTCAGAACTGCGTCAGAGCATCAGAGCGAGAGAGAGAGAGAGCGAGAGCGAGAGAGAGAGAGAGAGAGAGAGAGAGAGAGAGAGGTGTTCCTCGGTCATATAGCTCTGACTGTCAGCTCGGGCGGGTGCTCTGAGGAGGAGGACTGTGTTCCAGCTGTTCCAGCTGCTCCTTACAGAACTGTGCGTTCTGCTTGTCTCGGCGTTCCCATACACTCAGGCTCCCCGGGCTCCAGCGGAGAGCAGGGTCAGGCTGGTTTCAGCACCGCGGACAGCGATGGCTCCGGTGGCCGCTGAGCGCGCGCAGTTCGGTGAGTACAGCTGCAGCAGGGCTCTGCAGCCCAAACCACCGGCTCAACCAGGACATACTGGCAAACTGGACATATCTTCTCCAGTTTGCCATCCCATCACCATTGAGTCTCTGACGCTCGAAGACGCCTGTCTCGCGCTTCGGCACGCGCGATGCCTACAAGTAGACCATGACGTCATTACTATAGACTGCCTGATGAAGCCACTGTCTGGTCTACAAATCCTCACGTTGTTAAGAGAGTCACTCACTGGGAGCCTCTTTAAGGAACCAAAGGAGTGTTTTCCTCTGGAATCACTCCTGGTGGAGCTCCTTCACTGAGTCATTCCCACCCCAGCATTGCTGGGTGTGGGCATGGAGGCTGTGGGCATGGGGGCTGTGGGTGGGGAAGCACAAGAGAGAAGGTGGGAAAGCATATCTTATCTTCTGTGCGAGAAAGTAGGAGCTGGGAGGTTTGATCTTGGTGGGCTTGCTTTAGGAGAACAGAGCAATGGTTAGATATGGTCACACACCTCACAAAGACATGGTGTGTGTGTGTGTGTGTGTGTGTGTGTGTGTGTGTGTGTGTGAGGCAGAGGAGAAGGGGTGCAAGGGTTTAATTCCACTGAGAGATGCACCCACCATGCAGTAGGAAATTTCCACTCTCGTCCAGTGCAGGGGTATTACACCATCATGGTCACCTCACCAGTGGGCACACGTTGCAGAGAATCCTCTCTGTATATATTAAACGCAGGGTCTGACAGAAAGAAAGTCCTTTCAGTCACATGCTAAAGTTTAGAATTTATGAGCCCAACTGAGGTGTGAAGAAGGAGCTCTTGGCAGGTTCCAGTAGATATGAAGCTACCATGTTGTTCTCAGGATGTTCTGGCATTCCTGACTCACAGCCAACTACGTCAGTCACGATATCAGGATACTTACGTGTCGTCTCCAATGCATTGGCACAGTTTGTACTAACTGTACTAAATTACGTGTTGTACGAGAGGGAGGCAGGAATTGTTTACACTAACTTACACTCTTAAAATAAATCCAAAGCAAATAGGTTTTTTGGAGCTACAATTGAGTAGTTTCAATTGGGTCTTTAAAGCCATCAAAAGGTTCTTCAGAGCAGTGCTTTCAACTCCAATCTGGTGACCCACTCTCCTGAACTATTTCAGGCATATGTCTCCGTGCTGGTCAGGACCACTCTGATCACACTGTGAAAACCAATGAATATGAACAAACAGACACAATAAAGAGTGAAAAGTGTTCTGGAAAATCCAGTGTCTAAAGGGAAATATAATCCAGGACTAGGCTTAGTCTCGCTCCAGGAAATTTACCCTATAAATCCAAATGTTTGTGGACATCCCCTCTAATGAATGCATTCAGCTACTTTAAGTTGCATCCATTGCTGATACAGATGCACAAATACATGATCACAACTTGTCTAGTCCCCGTATAGAAGTACTGCAAATAGAATACATCTCAGTGACAATTTACCATTTTTTGGGATGCAGTTAATCTTAATCTCTCTCTCTCTCTCTCTCTCTCTCTCTCTCTCTCTAATATGTATGTCTCTACACAACCACTGAGACAGAGCAGTAACTGTGGATAAATGTCATAAATGAAAACAAGTTCCGGGGCATTTTACACAATTTAGAATTCCCAGAGGGAAAAGACAACATGCCTGGGGAAAGGAGGGCATCTGCTCACCCTAGTTATGTGAAATATTGGCAGGGACATATATGTCCATATGCAAACCTATGCCTTGCTTGCTTTTCTGCCCTCATTTCCTGAAGTGCTTGGTGCATGAGTACCTGATGAGCTGGATCAGGTGCACTTGGTAAAGAGTTGAAAAACTGCAAAGCAGTGGTTATCCAGGATTAGAACCTAAATCTACTGCTTCAGAAAACCTGCCATTTATATTCTTAAGCTTTGCTCCAAATAGCCTTTTCTGCAACCTTTATATGTAGTATAAATCTGTGAATCACTGGTTGAATTTGAAGATTTTTTTTTTGTAAACCTAAAATATTTATGCTGATTAATATGGCAGAAGGCTTCTATTCAGATAAACATGCTGACGTGTAGCTGTGTCTTTATTGTGCCCCTCAGCGGAGGTCCCAGTGAGTGTGGCTGTGGTCAGTGTTTTTGGCCTGGTCTTCAGCGTCTCTGCCTTCGCCTGGATTTGCTGCCAACGCAAGACCAACAAGAGCAGCACCAAGACTCCACCTTACAAGTTTGTACACATGTTGAAGGGGGTGGACATCTACCCCGAGAGCTTGAATGGTAAGAAAAAGTTTGCTGGAGAGAAAACATCTGACTCCACACAGGGAAAAAACAGCCCCAGTCCCACCAGTGGACGCCCTGTGCTCCACTTGGATCTCGAGAAACGAGACCTAAATGGAAACTTTGCCTTCAAGCCCCCAGCTGCACTTCATCCCAAAGTGCGAAGCTCTCCAGACTTGGACATCCCATCCCCACACCCAGGGTTTGGTCAGGGGGGCAGTCAGGAGGCTGCTACCCCAGAAAGCAGCCTGTCCAGCCAGACACCCACCCCAGCCCTGGACAAGCCCCATGACAAGGAAGGCGGCTTGGGAACCCTCTTCTTTTCTCTCGAGTACAACTTTGAGAAGAAGGCCTTCATGGTGCACATCAAGGAGGCGCATGGGCTGTCCCCCACAGATGAGCAGTCCTTGACCTCTGACCCTTACATCAAGCTGACCTTGCTCCCTGAAAAGAAACACAAGGTGAAGACTAGGGTTCTGAGGAAGACTCTGGACCCTGCCTTCGACGAGACCTTCAGCTTCTATGGAATCCCTTATGCTCGAGTGTCCCAACTGGCTTTGCACTTTATGGTGCTCAGCTTTGACCGTTTCTCCCGCGATGAGGTCATTGGGGAAACACTCGTACCACTAGCTGATGTGGACCTCTCAGAGGGCCGGGTCCTCATGAACCGTGACATCATCAAGAGGAATGTTAGGGTAAGAGACATGGGCTTTTTCAGTGTGTTCTTTTTTATGCTCAAAATCAAACATCTTAAAAGGGGAACATTCTTCAATGGATTTCAGGGGAAACCTTAAAGCTTAACTTAATTGATCATACTTAAAGTATGTTTCTTCAGTTGTATTGCACCAAAGAACCTTTCTTGACACCTTCAATATTAAGAGTATAGACTTTCCAAACCATCAATAGCTGCTTCGTATTTCATTTAAGAGGAGAAGTTAATGTCTCTTGTTGCTCCAGCTGGTCAATTTCTGTCTGGAGTCTTTTTTATTGATGGGCGAAACAGTGCTTTCTGTGGTTTCAATACAGTCCTTTCTTATGGATGTGTGTAATTTGATAGCATTGTGAGGGGGCTTTTTTATAGACAGGGAGAGAGTAAGAGTGTATAATGTCTCTGGTTTTCTCCATCAATAATGCAGCATTAGAATCGCTCAATAGTGAGTCGGCGTATTGTGAGCAGCCGTAGACACACCCAAGAGCAGAAGGACAATTACTGCTCACTGAGTGCTAGGGTGCATGTGTAGGTGTGTGGGAGTGTGCATGCAGGGAGACATGTTTGTGCGTACGTGTAGGAGGGTGGTCAATAAAATGGCTTCTATGTCACCCATTTAGAGGCAAAGATGCACGACTGGACCAAAACCACTAAATATTTAATCATCTCGCTAATGGAACAAAAGCAGCCTAAGACCTTTTCTGCTAGAACATGTGGAGTATAATAATCCATGATTGAGTTGGAACAGATCTGTACATATTTCAGGGTCATAAGAAATGAATAATGGTGGTTTATATATTCAAACACTGCAGGAACTATCTGCCCAGAGACTGGTGGCATCCTTATGAAATAATGTGAACAGTAAGGTGGACAGGTGTCTCTTTTCAGAGACAGGACAAAATGCCCCTCTTTTCATGTGAGGTTGATTTATAGGCTACCCATTGTGTTCTAGCACTAGGTCATCTATTGATTTGAGACAGTGCATCTCTCAGTCAGTTGACACAGAAAGGCCTGGTATTGGAACGAAAAAGCACAAAAACACTCGGTTACAGTAAAACTCTGTCAAAACACAGCACAATCGGCACGGCTGGTGACACGACCCGATTTTGACACCTTCATTTCACCATCATTCACAGAACAATGGACTCCATTTGGAGTGGAAAGAGAAGCCATTATCTTCTGCTTGTGACAGCAGCTGAAAACAGTCAAACAGAGGTAATTATGTCTCATTGGCTGAGAGCCATTCCAAGTCATCGCCACGGCAGCACCAAAACCCTGCTTCGGGTTGCCATGGTAATGAGTTGCTGTGTTCACACATTATGTCGTGGATACAGTGAAGGAAATTATTCACACTGAGTCTCTTATTGCAGCTAAGGGAAGCTTAAGGAAATGTTGAATGAGTCACATGGTTTTGGAAACAGATGCAAAAGGTGCAAAAAAAACCCTGCTTCGTTTGCTGTGAGATGTGCTGTTGGAACTGGAAACACCTGCTCCGAATGGTTCCATCCATAATTCATGCACTGACTGCCACATAGTGTTTACTGTACAGCAAACTGACTGGAGTACCATCACAGCATGTAGTGCATTAATTCTCCAATAGACAGTTAAAGTATTCTCTATTCTGAGTCAGCACAATTATGTCACTTATCCTTCTCTCCCTTTCTTTCTGTAGAAGACTACAGGGCGTGGAGAGCTGCTCTTGTCTCTGTGCTACCAGTCCACCACCAGCACCCTGACTGTGGTGGTCCTGAAGGCTCGCCACCTGCCCAAGACCGACCCCAATGGCCCATCAGGTGAGTGTCTGAAACCAGGCTGTTGGTTAAACAACAAAAATGATCAACAATCTAATCTGATTAATGTTCAACTTAATTAGATTAAAATTATCTTCCTAATCTAAAGATTCACGTTTCCTATTCTGAAGGCGTAAAACAGCTTCCCAATTTGAACACTTGAGATATCTTCCTAATCTGAAGACAAGATATTGTTTCTTAATCTGAAGATGAGGTATCTTCCTAACTTAAACATTTGAGAAAGCATCATATTTTGATGATTTGAGAGTTTCTTAATCTGAAGATCTGTGACATTTAACTAATGTGACCATTTGACATAGCTTCCTAATCTGAATACATATGATATCTTCTTAATTTGTAGACTTGAGACCTTCATACTCTGAAGTCTTGATATAGCTTCCTAATCTGAGTTCACAGAGCTCTAGTTACTGACATGTAAGATCAAATACAAGTCTAAAGAATGCATGTTCAGATGTCTTTGTTGTGACTAAGTATCTGAGCTTCTGAATCTTAGGGTGGGGTGGGGGAGGGTTGAACAACCCTGACCTGAGCCAGAATAACTCATACAGCTATTGTCACTACATCAGACAGAGCAATCTCTCTCAACTGCACCCAGCATTTCCTCTCCATCGACCCAGCTATTGATCGCTGCCCACCAGAGCCCAAAACACAGCTGCTTTAAGACAGGAGCTTAATCCTAATTACCTCCGCATTATTCTCTGTTTCAGAGAATATTTAGTCATTTCAAGATATTTTATCAATATGAGCAATAATTCTGGATTCATAAAGCTAGAAAATATTAAGGGAGACCTAGATAGTGGGAACTGAATGCAAAAATGAGGTTAAAAACAGTCTCAAAATAACTTGATTTAATATATATTTGTTTCTGTGCATGACCTTTGGTCACTAACCTGGTTTCTCTCTCTCTCTCTCTCTCTCTCTCTCTCTCTCTCTCTCTCTCTCTCTCTCAGCAGACCCATATGTGAAGGTGAACCTGTACCAGGGGAAGAAGCGTGTGTGCAAGAAGAAGACCCACGTAAAGAAGTGTGCACCGAACCCTGTCTTCAATGAGCTCTTTGTCTTTGATGTGCCCTGCGAGGAGGGTCTGCGGGACACCAGTGTGGAGCTGCTGCTGCTGGACTCGGATCGGACGGCAAGGACGCCTCTCATCGGCCGCCTGCTGCTCGGTACCTCCTCCCCAGGCACTCCTGGAGAACACTGGCGTGAGATCTGCGACCACCCACGACGGCAAATTGCCAAGTGGCACGCACTGTCTGAAGACTAGTGTGTCTCCATGGTGATGCAAAACACCCAGGAACTGTCACAATATTTAGGAATGGGAGCAGGTGGGATTTGAGAGAAAATACTGTAGGTTGGACTTTTATGCTGCGTTTGGAATGTCCTCATTAATTCCCAAATTTGGGGTTTACCACCAGAAAGAATCAGAAGTGGGAGAGTCAGATGAGCTTCATATTTCCTGAGTTAACTGGTGCATTCAGAGGGTCCTCATGATCTCTGTACATTAGAAAATCATCACTAAAGTGTAACATCTGGTTGTTTGCATTCGGGTGTTCTTTGTTGTCTTTTCCTTCTTCGGCTTCTGCTTCACCCGTTTTTGAAGGTTTGACTAACATACCACTAAATGAATCGTAAAGGCTGGTCATAAATGAGATTGACCAATGATGTCATTTGATGCAAAAAAAAAGGCAGAAAATATTGATTATTTTGTATCAAAACATCTGTTCAACATTACTAATAGAGTTACAATTAGTAAATGTTTTGAATAGTCATTGGTAACCTGTAAATTTATCGCTGTGTATATCAGCTGGGTCTGACTGGCTTGTCTTATCATGTCCATGTGGTCCTAAACTTGAATTTAGGACACCACTTGTATTTTTGAGTATTTGGACAGGATTAGTTTTACATGGGGGAGGTGCAGTAATGTAATTTTACTACGGGACAGTATGGCCAATTCACACAGGATAAGAAAACTCATCTAAAATAACTGAGATGACTTCTGTCGCCTCCAACATACATGTACAATGTATTAGATGATGATACCAATCTTACAACTGAAATTATAATAAAATGTTTGTTGAAATTAGAATCTACATTTTAATAACACATATGTAGGCTATAGGATGCATTATATGCCCTGCTAGATTTCCTTAGCTGATCTTCTGGATTTGCAGTTAAATGCTTCCTCAAGTGCCTCCATTTTCTGTACTCCAAACAATGAAAATATATATATTTTCTAAAAATATGATGGAATCTTTCCTGACATTAAATTGCACAGAATTAATATAACCGAGGTTAGTTTTATGGTTCATTTGACAGAAGGTAAAAGGCACTGGACTCTGTACTGCTCCCCATGTAAAGGTAATCCCAACATGGCTTTAGTCAGTCGTTTGATTGTAGGTTGTGGTAAATTCAATATCTCACTATTTAAGAGTTTATGAGGACCTGCTGAACGTTCCACACCATAAGTGATGTCAGCTGTCAGTCAGTTAGTTTGGGACGGGGTTTCTACAGAGGGGGGAGTGCCGGATGAACCTGACCAACCAGTGATTCCAAAGACAGTCTGTGGACATCCCATAATGCTTCTTGTCATATTTCATACAACATCTGATTGGTCATGACCTTGTGCAGTGCCGAATGTCATAAATGTCTCTATCGCTGTTCGCTCTACTTAGTATCAATATTACTCAGAAGAAAAAAAAAACGGTGGAAAAGAAAACATGAAACAGTTACTATGATGCTGTAAATAAAACGTGGATGATTCTTTTATTTTTTAAAGAAGCTATCTGATATCAGACATCCGAATTGGTTTCTTCTTTTTTTGTACTTGATTCATTGAGTTTGGTTGGTTCTTTTTTGCCTATGTTTTCTAAGTTAAAGTGGTTGGTCATATGTCATATTTCAGCCATGTGGAAGCAGCCTAAATTAGGCAAATCAAAAAGAAAAAAAAAACAGACTGATGTTTATGAAAAAAGGACTGCATGAACTGAAGAACACTGTGTGTATGGGATGTGTCTGTTTATGTCTGTGTGTGTCTGAGGGAGTGTGATTGTGTGTGCATTCAGTTCTGACTAGAGAGAAATATTGTGAGCACAATAGCAGAATGTAATGTTCATGTACCTTAATATAAAACATCAAGTTCCGAGAAGTGAAACTGACGCCTCTTTATTCCTTCAGAAAGCTGCTGTGTTTATCTGAACTCAGCAGTTTAGGTGCTGCTGCTTCTGATTCAGCGTGGAAGTCAAACATTTGTACCATGAGTGACGTTAGTTCATTTACTGCACTCAATTTAATAAGAGTGGGTCAGCAGCCTGTGCAGAGGGCAATTAGAATTAGAGAGAGAGAGAGAGAGAGAGAGAGAGAGAGAGAGAGAGAGAGAGAGAGAATGATGTAAGGTTTCAATCTATTAATTCATAAAGTAGCACTTTGTGGAAGGCAGCCAACTCTCCCTCTCTCTCTCAGAATTCATTTAGTATTTATTTATTTGTCTTTACTGACATGAATTTTTTAACAATAAACACATAACCATCATATCTGAATATATGTTATGAAACAAAAGGTAGTACAATAAAACTAATTCTACTAATTAAACACAATAAAATAATTAAATACAATATCAATATAACACAGACTCAGAGTGACTCAGAGTGACTCAGCAGTCTAATGAACCAAGGATTGCAGGTTTGAATCCCGAGTCATCCTGGGTCATCTGAGGATCACAGACGCAGTAGTCTAATGATCTGAGGATCACAGGTTTGAATCCTGCTGCTTGCCTTTGGAAGCAAGAGTCCAAAAGAGCAAAACCCAGTGTGATGCTGTTGATTCAGACCTGGGGACCTGACCCTATCTTTTCAGCATGTTTGTCCACCCAACTTGTATAGGAGGAGGCGTCTGCTTGTCTTCAACATCCTAGTGTTGGGAGTATTGTATGTAATAGAAGGAGAGTCTTAACAGGGTTGGGTAATTGCCACTTCCAAATGTGGTGGGGAGGTTGGGATTAAAAGAATAAATTCTGTCAAAAAGTAAAAAATTTAAAAAATTGAGATACAAGGTTTATGCATGATGTACACATTCTTATTTACAGTGTTTCAATAGGGACTGGGTGGGGTAAAGATGTTTGTTATGGCACAGGTGGGTTTTAATAGGGTTTCATAGGTGGTGGGGTTTGATGGAATGGGTGGGATGCAGGTTCCTGTAGACCCATAGAGAACCCCAGTGTTGAGCTGTGGAGCAGTGGAACTCTGTGTTCTCTGGAATGTTGATGCTGCATCCAGTACTTTTAGGTTGAGATAGGAAGTGATCCAGCATCCTAACTTTGCTGACACTCTTGTCACTGAATGCAATAGAATCCTCAGAGCAATTTAACATTTTACAAACTGGGTAAAAACATTTTCACGGTTTTGAATTTTCTCTGCAGGGGTTTGGGATCAAATGAGCTGGAAATATATAACAAGCCTGTGATGTCACGCCTGTGAGCACAATGCTGTACAGCACACACACACACACACACACACACATACACACACACACACACACACACACACACACACACATATATATATATATTCCAAATTTAGCTCCAGTCTGCTCTTTTTAATGTTCAGTACAGTCATATGAAAAATGCAAAAGTAGCATTCACCAGAAAGTGCCCCTCCGTGTGTGTGTGTGTGTGTGTGTGTGTGTGTGTGTGTGTGTGTCTGTGTGTGTGTGTCTCTGTGTGTGTGTGTGTGTGTGTGTGTGAGTCTGACTTGTTCTGATGATGTGGGTGTGAGAGAGAACAGTAAGGTGTGTAGTGCACTGTGCTCTGCAGAGGTTTGGGATCAAATGAGCCTAAGATATATAACAAGCCTGTGATGTCACTCCTCTGAGCACAGTGTTGTACAGCAAGAAGAATCATCAGAACAAGTGTCAGACTGACACACACTCACACACACACATTCCAAATTTAACTCCAGTCTGCTTTTTTTAAAGTTCAGTACAGTCATATGAAAAATTCATGAGTAGCATTCACCAGAGAGGGGCACAGCAGCACTGCTACACACACACACGCACACACACACACACGCACGCACACACACACACACACACACACACACACACACACATTGAACTCAGAGCATGCATGTGAGGGAGGGAGAGAAGAGTGAGAGGGGAAAGCGCTGAGAGAGTGTTTCAGAAATAGTGTGAAAGCCTTACGTCAGACTGAGAACAGCATCATCTTGGGCCTCCCAGTACACTTGAAAGAAGTACACACACACACACACACACACACACACACACACACACACACACACACACACACACACAAACACACACACACATACACACACACACACACACACACACACACACACACACACACAAACACACACACATACACACACACACACACACACACACACACACACATACATACACACACACACACACACACACACACACACGTTAAAGGGTTGTATGACAGGTGATACTTGTGTAATATAGATTCAGATCCATAAGTATTTGGACAGTGAGATAATTGCTGTAAGTTTGCCTCAGTAGGTTTGAGTCAAAATATAAGTGGAGGGTATGCCTTCAGCTTTCATTCTCATGCTATAATAAAAATATTACATTTTCACACAACCCCTCTATTTTTCACTTTCCAAAACTGAACAATGACTAATAAGCAATTTTTTTGGACAGATGAGGCCTGTTCCTTTGTTACTTCACCACAAGTTAAGGCATTAAAAGGTCTGGAGGTGATTCCAAGTGTTGAGTTTGCATTTGGCAGCTGTTCAAGGGGAACCCTCAATGTGCAGTTTAAGATGTGTTGATGCAAGTGAAGGATGCCATCAGCAAACCATGGCATTATTTCTAGAAGAGAGAGAGAGAGAAGCACACTGGAAGCTGACGACATAACACATCATGGGAGAGAGACTGGCAGAGGACAAGCTAAAATGAAACACCCTAGATTTTTTTTAAGCTAAGCCAAGAACCAGATTAGTGTGTATCTCAAACTGTCAAACCACCCCAAACAAACAACAGCAGAGCCCAGTGAACTGGGCCCCGAGTAGCTGGGAATAATTCGCTACTAAAATGTATAACTTGAAAAAGCAAGAATGGTGTTTAACTGCACTGTCAGAAATCAACACCATTGCAAAAGCAGCTAATATGTCCTTGGCTGGAGGAGGTTTCACAATATGGTTATTCTCGTCTCGGTCTGGTATGAACTATTCAATAGTGTGATCCAGCACACTGCACTGTACAGGAGTGAGGTATGGGGTCCACTCAGTGAGCATAGTTACACTAAATGGGACAAACAACCAACAGAAGCTCTGCAGGAATGATTCTTAAAGGAAAACACTAACCACTGCCTGCAGAGCAGAATTTGGCTGATTCCCTCTGATTATAAACAAAGGAAAAGGATCTGTACATTTCTGGAAGTGCTTAAAGTTGAGTGAAGAATGGGCCTCATTGACCGTCAAAGGGGTCCTAATACACACCACAGCACTGTCCAACAAACCCATCTTACCTTGGTCGATATTACTGTCACTGTCAAATTCTGCCTCCTTCGTTCAGTAAAAGAGTACAGACTGAAAGCCTGTCTCTAACTGTCAGAGACTCACAGCAAATGCCAGCTCCATTGACCTGGCAGACTGCAAGAATAGCCCAGGTATAAAGCAGTTCTGGCTGTGAGATGCATTTCCTAAAATTGATGCATGCTAAAATTTCAAACACAGATTTAAACACCTGATCCCAGATGATGAAACACTAACAAAATTGGAAAATTTGGATAATTCTGGGAGAATTCACCATACCTCACCACATCATACATCACTGTTCACTATATAAACTTCACTGTTCACTGTTTACAACTCTTATTGTATTTATTCTTTATTACTGAAATACTTGTATCGAAGTATGTATACAAAGTATGTCTATATTTTCTATTGTTTTTATAACAAAGTCTTTGATTTCATTATTGTAATTTTTATTCAGTACTGATGAATCTTTTCTTACCTTCGTAATTATTTTTGCCTTTATAGTAATTTTTGTTGTTGTTGTTGTTGTAGATTCATAATACTTTGTAATATTGTACTCATCACAGTGTACTATGATGAATAGAAGCGAGAATAAGAGAGAGAGAGAATATTTTATGGCCTGTGCAGCTAAATGCAATTTAGAGGCAGCAGTATTTCATCACACCAGCATAGGAGGCTACTCTCCTGAGGCCAGAGTAGAACATAAGAATGAGAGAGAGAGAGAGAGTGAGAGAGCGATTATTTAGTAGGGTGGTATACTTTTTAGTATTCAGAACAGGCCAACAGCTGTCAGGGAAGGAAATTTATAAATAAAAAACAAGGTAGAGGACAAATTAAGTAATACTTTAGACTGATTTAAGAGCTATAAGAGCCCAGACAGACAGTCAGACACACTCTTGCCTATACAGTTGAATTGCCTCTGCACTCTGAGTCTTATTTTACTGATGGCGAAGGTTCAGATGAAGCATTTTCACAAGACAACTGACCAAAAAACAGCAGGAACCTTCACATCCCACTGTGACTAGCATCTCTCCACCACCCGGTGTGTTCCAGCATTCCCACACACCTCCCCTCTTTGTGTTGCTGAAGAGCAGGCTGATGTCTCCTTTTGTTACTGAAAAAAGAGCCAGAAAACAACAAAAGCTGTTCATTGCATCCACACATGCACTCCTTCTTATCAGGGCCGGAAGGCAGTGAGACTGAACCTAATATCTGTTCGGTCAACTCTGGATTATTACCCAATTACAAAAATATGTAACTGTGTGTCTAATATTTATCACTTAGAAATCAAATTCAGAATCATTTCAGTTTCAGTGAATGTATGTTAGAATCGTGTAGACTCTTATTATTCTGCAGGCCTTGGTTGTTTTTTCTTCCAATAGATAAATGTGACCTGAGTTCCTGAGTTTTGGACATAGGACCTCCAGGAAAAATTCACTGTTTGTTCTCAGCAGAATCACTCTGATGGTCACTCTGAGATCCAATGCAGTTCCAAGTCGACAGATGTTGTCCCAGCTCAACTCTTCCACATGAACGTTCTACTTTAAACTATGGCATAGGCCAGACTTATTTTGACTTTGTATTTACTCGATTTTTGAACCTGATTGTACTCTTGATTCATACTTTTCATCATTAAACTGGCAAAACATAGTTTGACTCTTTCTTCATTTGTTGGACTATTTTTCACCAATTTTTGATAATTGGCTGATTGCAGAGTAAAAATCTGATTATTGCCTGACTCCTGTAAACCCAGAATGTTTCCATTATCTGATCACACAAGTGCATGTAAACACATCGATCAGAAATATGACAAAATCCTGATTGTCAGCGGTTATTGGATACACAGATCATGTAAACATACTCAGTGTGAATATGAATGTCACATATGTACATTTGTCACCCCTAAAATATAGTAACACTCGTTCTTTCATTCCCATATTCTCTACATAAGTCCCTATGTGTCCCTTTTACCCCTATCTTTATTTTTTAATAGTCTTGGAGTGTCTGCATGTAGCCTTTAAATGCATGCAGGAGCTGACTGCAGTGCACCCATACACAGATACTTTGTCTTCTGGAAATTGATTCAATTTGTGTATTGATCCGATGGTTCTAAATGCTGCCAGAGAGGTTTGAAAGCGGGGGGTTAAGATATCCTGTACACGTGATGTACATTAACAGCACCTCTTTGTCTATTTAGTCAGGTCTACATGTTTGCCAGATGTTCCTCTCTTGTAGCTAAGAGTGACGTGAAAGTGACTGCTTGTGAGGAAGGTTAGGCCACACCCACTCCACTACTTAAAATAGCTCAAAGTGGAATCCCAGGTGCCTTTTATCAGCACAAATGCCATAGTGAATAGGACTGTGGAGGAGGCTGTCGTGATAAACCTCTTACATTAATTTTTCTCTTGGTTGTTGAAGTGAGTTGTATCATCATGGCAAGATCTAAAGAGCTCTGAGGTCTTCAGAAAGAAGGTTTGTAGATGAAGTCTGAGAATGGATTTAAAACAATTAGAAATCATCCACCATCCCGAAAATCATTTACAAGTGGAGACAGTGTCAGCTACTGCCAACAAGGCCAGGTCAGGCAGTCCTAGCAAGTTCAGTCCCAAGTGCAGAATACAAGATGCAATCCTAAAATGTCCTCAAGGGACCTACAGATAGCTCTTGCAACAGTTGATGTCAAAGTACATGTATCTACCATCAACTAATGCACTAAGGTTTACTGGTGGTGTGCAAAAAGGAAACTGTGGCTGTCCAGCAAACATCAGAATTGAAGAACAAAAACAGTACATGCGGAGCAATGTACTCTGGACAGATGAAGCCAAAGTTGCATTATTTGGGTAAAGTAACAGAAGACATGTTTGACATAAACCAAACACAGCATTCCAACCACAAGAACCTCATACCAATTGTGAAGTACTTCATAGAAACCTGTATAATCTTAACTGTTTCAGGGTGGCTTGAGAAAATGTAAAGACCATCTGTACAAAGACTAACATTGAACCATCACATAGCTGAAAGAATTCTGCATGAAAGTGTAGGAAGATCCTTTTTCCAGATGATGTGAAGATGCTTGTAGGGAACATCTAATGGACATTATTTTAGCCAAAGGAGGAAATAAAGTTATAAGGGCATAGGGTGTCTTTCTATTCATGATATTTTGTTAAATACATTTCTGCAATTTGATGTGTGTATATATATATATATATATATATATATATATATATATATATATATATATATATATATATATATATACTCCATCTAGTATAGATAACATAGTTAAATTTCCATGTTTATATATATTAATATTAATATATTCACTTTTTAATATACTTTTTTATATGCCAGCATGCTTGATCACATTGAAAAGTTACATTTTCATAACGAATGAATAAGGAAGATCCCTTTTTAACAATGTCAGAGATAGTAGTGACAGAAATACTCAATGAAAGTACATATTCTTTAATTTTCTTAATACAATAACAGAATATTCATGCTTCCACTTTCCACACCTGAGCAATGCAGACAGGAATGGAAGAGCACTAACACTCAGCTGTAACAGCACTTCCTGATGTTGCTTTTATTTTAATCATGTCAGGAGGTTATTTTGTCAATGCTTCAGTGGAGGGTGTCTACTCCTGTCTACTCCTAGGAGAGAAAGAGATGATGAAAGAGAGCGCGACAGAGTATAGTCTGGCCCACCAGATTGGAATTGACATTTTGTGTTCTATTTTGACTGAATTCAGTAGAAGAAAGGGTAGGAAGGGTAGGAAGAAAAGAGAGAGACTTGAACATAGCCGATGCCATTCATCTTTAATTAGAACAGCACTCTTAGGTAAGAATCTTGACCTGGATGGGTGATCATTAACAAAGCAATCATTTTATTTAGTGTATTAAAAAAAACGAAGTGAGACCCAGAACTGTCAAAACAGTCATGCTCAGTATTTCTTCAGCAGAGCCTTTATAAACAACATTCAGCCAGAAGGGCCTGCTTTTAAACTTGCAAGCTTCTGTCAAGCCCAAGCGACAAAAACAGTCTCCATAAATCTGTTTTATGAAGAATCTAGAGAGAAACTACTTCAATGCTAGCTAATAAGCTAAACTAAGCATTATTCTATAACAGGAAAATGAGTTATTTATTTGAGATAATTAGAGCATTTTGGTGCTATAGTTTGGTTAAACAGACATATACCAATGAGAAGAACCTTTCAAAAACAATTGATAGAACCAAATACTGTTCTTTGAAGTCGTCATGGTTCTGTAAAATGGGAAATCATTATTAACAGACCTAAAATACATTTGAAAGGGAAACAAAAAAGAGGTGTTAATATAACAAATAAACATACATCATCAACTGATTTTCACCAACTGATTTCTGCGTAAGTTACCATACGATGAACTATTCAGTATCTAATGTGAATTATTTAACATACATTGATTAATTCAGTATGTACTTTGAAGTATTCAGTAAATATTGTGAGTTGTTCAGTATCCAAAGTGTTTTATTCAGTAATTATTATGAATTATTCTCTGCCTGATTTACTTCATATCAACGATGAAGTATTTAGTAAGTATTCTGCTTTATTCAGGATCTACTGTGAATTATTCAGTAACTGTTGTGAATTATTCTTTATTCTGTATGACTTATTCAGTATCCACTATGACTAATTCAATGTTTACTACAATATCAATTTACACTATAAACGGCTTTGATTAATTCCATTACTATCAACTGTTAAGTATCCACTTTGAATAATTATGTTGCTACTATAAACTATTCTTTATTCTCTATGAATTATTCTGTGTTCTCTAATTTATTCAGTTTCCACTATGAATTATTCAGTATCCACTATGAATCACTCAATATGCATTATGATTTAGTCAATATTCACTATGAGATATTTAGTATACTCTGTGATTCATTCAGTATCTACTATGTATTATTCTGTATACCCTCATTTATTCAGTTTCTACTATGAATTATTCAATATACACTATGATTTAATCAGGATCCAATAAGAATTATCCAGTACATACTAGGATTTATTCAGTATCTACGATAAATCACTCAGTATTATGAATTATTATTATATCTGACACTCTTATCCATAATGACTTATTCAGTATTTACTATGAATAGTTCATGTTACTGAGAGATTAAATGGTTACTGTAAAATTTTTACACAATGATTTAAATGATGATGAATAATGTAACACGAACCTGGTTAAAATACTCCTCCCAACCAGGACAAAGAATCTGCCCATCTCTCTCTCCATCTCTCTCTCTCTCTCTCTCTCTCTCTCTCTCTCTCTCTCTCTCTCTCTCTCTCTCTCTCTCTCTATTTCCATAATTTACAGCGGACACGTCAGTGTGTGAGAGTATGAGCCTGACCCAGTTTGGGCTGCTTTTCCACACACAGGTGTAGAGCCACTTCTACACCACAGCAGGCAGAACATACTTGGATAGACCTCTGTTTTTGTGTGTGTTCATGTTCTCTGGGCAGCACTCGATAAAGACTAGAAAAAAGGTAAGTCTAGGGGAGTGTGTAATGTATTATAAACAAGGAGGAAAAGCACCCTTGATTTGGCACTGGTTGCCATGGAGATGAAGAATGAAAGTGATGGAGTGAAGTATAAAGAGATCATGGATGTGTGGAAGTGATATGCATGGGACAAGTTTGAATGAAAGCAGAATGATTGACAGACACCAACCAAACATAACACTATGACCACCTCCTAGTATCAAAACATCCCCTGTCCAATTAATCAGCTCCTTTTAGCATACAGGAGCACATTGTAGTTCTATGATGATGAAGGACTAGAGGATGAGCAACAAAAAACTTATCTAGCACTCAACAAGTTAGGAGTATTTAATAGAGTGGACAGTGATTTGATACAGTGTTTAAACACACCAGCAGCATTGCTGTGTCTTATCCACCTTACCAGCGCAACACACACTAACACAGAGAGAGAGAGAGGGACAGTTGTTATGGTCAGACTGAAATATATACTGATGATGGTCCATGGAAGGACAAACCCCAAGACTCATTAGTGCATAAGGGCAGAAAAGGCTATCTCAAGTCCTGACAGGGCTACTGTAGCAGGAGACAATGAATTATTTAATGCTGGTTACAGGAGGAATGTGTCACAACACAGAGTCTACACCATGTGGACAGTACATGTGCATTAGTTATATGTGGGATTTAACTGCGCACAAGTCACATCACCCACCTCTACCAACCTGCCAACTCCACCCCCACCACCACCCCCAAATTAACTGGACTTATTACAAGCCTGTGATGTCACTCTGAGCACCAATGCTATACAGCTAAAAGAATCCTCAGAACAAGTGTCACACAAACAGCATTCACCAGAGATGGGCACAGCAGCCCTGATACATATACACACACACACACACACACACACATTTACTCAGGAAAACAAAGGGCCTGAGAGTTGGCATATTAACAGAGAAATGAAAAAGCAGCTAGATATTCACAAATGTCCAAACTACTCCCCTGAGCTCTAAACTACTACACTGCTCTGAGATCTCTGAAGAGTGATGCTAAAAAGGAAGTGAAAACTTACTTGCACACACACACACACACACACACACACTGATGTGTGAGCTATGCCAGTGCCCAGAGCCATTAACCAGAGTGTAGCATAGCCAGATGCCCTCTATTTCTACACCAGCCCCCACAGCCTGCAACACACACACACACACACACACACACACACACACACACACACACACACACACACACAGAGAGAGAGAGAGAGAGAGAGAGAGGACCTACCTTTTAACTATCTACCATTAACCTCACACTCTCTACCACTTACCCCCTACTGTCGACCACTATTCCCCCACCATCTGCTACTAACTACCAACTACCTACTTCTAACCCTATCTATCACAAACCCCTACTATCCACCACAAATCACTCCTTTTGTACCACTTCCCTCCGAGGTTTTTGTGGAATGGTGGTGTGGTAGAATCTGGAGAAAGCATTCAGTGTTGAAGTGGTAACCAGAGGAAATGTTTTATTCTACTTTGAAAAGCATTAATCAGCCTAGCAGACTCTGCTTCCTGCATCATTTGTCTGAATAACCTTTAAAGTGCAAGACACACAAACGCACACACACTACATTGCACTTAGAGGCAAAATTGATGGTGGTGTCACTATCACTGACCTCACAAACACATACTTATAAAACAGTATCTCAGATTGATTATATAACTGAGACAACACACACACACACACACACACACACACACACACACACACACACACACACACACACACACACACACACACACAGGTGAACCATTCTTCCGAAGTACAGGGTTTAGTTGCATTTAAAGCATTTACTCTCTTTCACTGTGTTTACCCTCTACCACTCTCAGCTCCTGTTCAACTGATCATTTACATACTTCACACACCAAGCCATCCCACTACATTTGACCTCCAGCTTCCCACCTACCCACCCACCCACATTCAGAGAAGAGCAACCTCATAGAGCTCTCATGTTCAGGGAGCTTTACTGCAAACACAGTACACAAGTAATTATACACACCCACACACAAAATAATAATACAAGGCCATTTTCTGTATCTGATACTGCATCTGTTTAGTACACAAACTGACTGTATCCGTATTCAAATATAGTGAAAGGAGATGTGCAGACACTTGATGCATTTATTCATACATGATACCTTCATGTGTAAATTTAGGACACCCCATTAACACATTCATTTTTTTTTACATATATAAACAAATGATCTTAAACCATGACCCTTCCATCACCATGCTTCACAGTTGGTATGAGGTATGTGTTTGGTTTCTCCCAAACATGCATTCTGTTAATGTTAATTCACCTGTCCATGGTTCATTGTTCTAGAAGTCCTGGTCTTTGTATAGGGGTTATCTGGGAAACGTTGCCATCAACTGTGGGAAGAGCTACCTTTAGGACCAGTGATGATATTTTAGGATTGTTGGAGACATAGAGGCTTTTTGCATCTCGTGGTCTGCTCTTGGGCTGAACGTCCGAAGATGGCCTGACCTGGCCTTGGTGGCAGTTGTTTTAATTGTAATAATAATGTAAATTATTTTTTAGTGGAATGAATGATTTCTGATTATTTAGAGATCTTTTCAAAGTCATTTCCAGACTCATATGCATCTATAACCTTCTTTCTGAAGGCTTTGGATTTTGCCAGGGTGATTCCACTCCACTTAATTTTTGTAATTTCTTTAGTTTTATTTGCTTAGTTATATCACCTGCATCACCCAATATTGTCAAAAGGAAGATAAAAAAAAATTATACATGTGAACTGGATAACCTGTACTATGTGTATGTGTACGACTGAAGCAGAATGTCTTTCAACATACAAACACACACACACACACACACACACACACACACACACACACACACACACACACACACACACACACACAGCTTTTCTGATATAAGCACATATGCACAGGACGAGGAGGAGAGAGTGAGGTGCTCCCTGTTTGTCTGCATTTATTTTAGGGGCTGCCCTTTAAATGTTAAAGCAGACTTGCAGTTCACGGTGACCAATGTGGCCTTTCATTAAGGTGATGATAAAGAGAGGAATATTAATCTCTCTCTCTCTCTCTCTCTCTCTCTCTCTCTCTCTCTCTCGCTCTCTCTCTCTCGATGCTACTAAATGTGTGGAATTTCACTACACACATAGGATTTACATCCAACCATCTTCCATCTGCCTTTAAGACAATAAGACTCAGTGGTTTTATCTGTTCTGTCTGCCAGCTTGAAACACAATTCCGGCATTCAGGACACGCAGACACAATAATCAGAGTGCAAATGACCCTCCCATCCCCAGAGGGCCTCATCTGTACAAGATATCTCTCACATGTTACCTCTCACTTTTAGAACATAGATACAAAGAGTGCAGGATTGAAATACAATGCAGAGGTGTAGGGCTGAGGTTTAAACCAGAATAGATGTGGCTTAAAAAGAAATGAAGGTGATGTGCTGAAAGTGCATGTAGTTATTGTCTGCAACAGAGAACTGACTTAAGAAGTCCTGAGATTAGAAACAATTTAGACTCCAGTCAAGTGCTTGGAACAGGCATGTTTATTAGTCACTGATGCTGATAACACTGACTACTTTTGTGTTGTCTTGATGGTTGGTGTAGTGCAGTGAGTAACAACACTGGGGGATACTACACCATACTTTGGCATACTTCCCAATTCTACACCAAAAAAGCAAACCTGAGTACTAATTGTTTCCTCGAATTAAAAAAAATGTAAGTATGAATTACAAACTGTTCCATCAATTTAAAGAAAACATGAGCAGGACAGCCAGGCCTGACCTGGCCATGTTGGCAGTTGTTTAGAGATCATTTCAAATCCATTTCCAGACTCATATTCATCTACAGCCTTCTTTGGATCTCACCATGCTGAAACTACTCACTCCAGTCATCAACAACAAACCAAACTAATGTTTGGTGTTTAAATGCTATGCTAAGAAATGAATTACAAATCATTCCCTTGAATGAAAGAAAATTCAGTGGGAATTATAAACTGTTTCCTGAAATGAAAGAAAACACAAGCATGAATTGGAAATTGTTCACTTGAATTAAAGAAAATGTAAGCATTAAATGCAAATTATTCAATGAAAAAAACAAGCACAAAATGGATACAATTCATTTGTCCCTCAAAATTCTACACACAATACCCCACGTTGACAAAGTAAGAAGCATTTATTTGAAATCTGTCTGAAAATGTATTAAAAATAAAACACATAATTATTCACAGCCTTTGAGCAATACTTTGCTGAAGTAGCAATTACAGCGTCAAGTCATTTTGAGTATGAGGCCTAGGAAGAGTCATGGTGGTTCCAAACTTCTTCTATTTAAAGATGAGTGAGGTGCTCATTGGCACCTTCAATGCAGCAGAAATCTTTCTGTATACTTCCCCAGATCTGTGTCCCAATACAATCCTGTATTCCTTACAATTCATGGCTTGGTTTGTGGTCTGACATGCACTGTTTACTATGGGACCTTAATTAATCAGGTGTGTCATGTCCAGTAATCATAATCAATAATCATGTCCAATCAACTGAATTCACCACAGGTGTCTAATCAAGCTGTAGAACCATCTGAAGGATAACAAGGTAACAAGATGCACCTGAACATTTTTATGTACGTATGTTTTGTGTTTAGTTTTTAATAAGTTTGCAAAGATTTCAAACGCACTTTTCATGGTGATGTATTTTGCGTAGAATTCTGATGAAAAAAATGAATTGAATCCATTTTGGAATAAGTCTGTAACCTAATAAAATGTGCGAAGAGTGAAGCACTGTGAATACTTTTCGGATGCACGGTAAGAAAATGTGACATAATTTCAAATTGTCCCTTCAAAGTAAAAATAAACATGAGAAATACTTGCGTTGAATTACAGAAAATGTTACACAATGATAAAACAGCAGCACACAGATTTCCCCAATCCTCAGAGTTCCACAGGTGCCAACTTCCAGCTCAACTCTCAGCTCAAAAAGGATCTTTAAAGTGACTTTGAGACATTGCAGAGATTACTCTGACGTTAAGTAAAGCAGCTCAGTGTTTTCTAAAAAATCCACTTTTTCTTGGTAACATTTTCCATCATTGCCAATCAAAATCAAGCACACAGAACTGGATCAAAGAGTAACTGAAGAGTGAGCGATTGGGAGAGAAGGCCTGGAGCTAGAGGTCATCCAAGAAGTGGACTTTGACTATTACTGTCCAAAACAAGCTGAATACATAACTAGAAACACAAGTGAAATGGTAATGTTCATACTAACTATCAGAGGAGAGGACAGAATGTGAGGGAGAGAGTGGGAGGGGAAAGAGACACAGAGGAAGAATGCTAGAGTTAAAGAACTAAATAAGTAAAGAAACAAGAAAGAGAGGGAGGGAGAGAAAGTGGACTCAGCTGGACGGGTAGAGTAAGTCAGTGTTAGCAATGATTCCTGCTGAAAAGTTGCCTCAGCGGCCAGTGGGCCTCAAGCAGCAGCTACTCCAAAAACTGCTCTATTGCACCGGAGACATGCAGCACTTCCACACACACATGCAGGGTAAGAGTTCACAGCACTAAGTACACCTCTCTCTCTCTCTCTCTCTCTCTCTCTCTCTCTCTCTCTCTCTCTCTCTCTGTTTTAAATACAGTCCTATTCCTTTGTAAATACTTCTCTCCTGGGACTTGGCAAGCTGTGTGAGTGCATTTATTCATCTGTGTCAGAAATGGGTGCAGCTTAAAGTAGCTGAATGCATTCATTAGAAGGGGTGACCACAAACATTGTATTGGCACTTAAAGGTCCAGAATGTTCTTTAACTTATGGAAGCTCCTGTGGTTCCTGCTAGTGATAATGACACACAGCTGGTAACCAGGACCAACACACAGTACAGTGGGAAAATCCAAGGAGCTCTGTGCAGATCTGAGATGAGTTGATTTACACAAGTCAGGAATATCTCTTGGGTCCATTTCTTAATAACGTAACATGTATATGTTAGGGTAACATGGTCGGGTTAAGGGTGGGTGGAGCATTGCTCATTATTCATTACAAATGTCAATCAATATTTTTATTTATATAGTAAAACAAACATTATTGTGTGTGTCAGACCAGGCTTTCTCTGTGCAGCTGCTGGAGTGGAGTTTGAGGGGTGCGTCTGGTGTGATTATGGTGGATAACCCTCTGAGTGGAGCTCTGATTCTGACTGCTCTCACTCTGTCCAGCCATTGGCAGGCTCTACTGGGCAGCACAGGTCTTCTCACCTCCACAATCACAGCCATCATCATCGGTCATGACCGGTCAGGAAAGCATGCTTCTCTCTCTCTCTCTCTCTCTCTCTCTCTCTCTCTCTCACACACACACACACACACACACACACACACACACACACACACACACACACACACACACACACACAAACACAAGAATGCTTCCATTTTCACTCAGTTTCTAGAATGTTCACCTTCATTCTGACTATTCTTTTGCTGTTCTCCCTCATCAACTGGTTCTAGGATATTCAGAGACTGTTCTCTCCCTCTTTCGTGGTTCTAGAATGTTCACTCCCATTCTCACAGTTTTGAAGCAGTTCTCCCCATCACCTGGTTTTAGAATATTTGTTTCCATTCTCACTGTGTATAGACTGTTTTCTCTCTGTCACATGGTTCTAGAATGTTCTTTTTCTGGTCATTGTCTGTTGTGTTTGAGTCAGACTGTGATGGTTTGGTCAGTGTACACTGTAGGTAGACCAAGACACATAGATAGATAAAGAGTATCTCTTCAAAAAGAGCCTCTGTGTGTGTGTGTGTGTGTGTGTGTGTGTGTGTGTGTGTGTGTGTGTGTGTGTGTGTGTGTGTGTCTGTCTGTCTGTCTGTCTGTCTGTCTGTCTGTCTGTCTGTGTGTGAGTCATACTGTTATATCTTGTTATATAACAGTAACTGTCTGATATTTACAGAGTGGAAGTGTCAAGGGGTCAGTATGGCTATAATGGGATGCTGGTGGCATTGCTGATAGGTGTGTTCAGCTCTGCAGGAGACTGGTACTGGTGGCTCCTGCTACCTGTGTGTCTTGCTGCAGCAACAACGTAAGACAACACACACACCCACACCCACACCCACACACACACACACACACACAGGATTTTATATGTATCCTAAATGTCCAAGAGCCAGCTACTTTGATAGGGAATGCCTTTTTTGAGTGGCAGTCATTGGATTTTTTCTGGCCATCTCATGTCTTTATATACTTACCTAAACATTTACCATTTCTGAATAAGGGTCCAGCAATCTTCTGCAGAACTGCTAATGGTGCTGCTATAAACAGAACAGCAATATAAGAGCTACTGAGAACATTGAAATCATCAGAGCTACAAATCTATCTATACATTCATCTATTCATTCATACATTGTCAAACAAAAGAAACACAGAATTACAACTAATGAGAGCTGGCAAGCCAACGGAGAGTGTGACAGAGTCTGTACTGAAACCAGAGAAAACATTATGCACGATTTATGGTGATCACAAAATACAATGAGGGAAAGCATGGATTCAGTATAGACATTAACATGCACCAGATGGGCTGCTTTGGAAGTAAGTGAAATAAGTGTACTTTAGCCATTTTTCCGAGTTGGATTCCATCCTAGTTAAACAGGGCAAGTGTCGTTGGTTCTCGTGAATCAGGTTTGTTACTGTGGTCTTGAGTTATGAAGCCTACTGCATGTAGCCAGTTGTGGTATATGGGCCAACTAGCTACCTGCATCGCAAATAATCCAGTCAGATTGCAGTTTGTGTACAATGTTGTTTCGTTCGTTCCGAGGGGCCCCGATGGTGGGGTGTGTGGTTCCTTATGTTTGTTCAGCTGGGGAGTTCTCCACTGACTGACTGCACTTGTGATCATCAGATTCATCTGCACTTAAGGTGACTCAGTAGTCTTCCACATGCTCGGTGCAATTCCACATTCTCATCAGAGCCCAAAACTTACAGACTATCACTTTAACCAAAACAGAATTGCTTTTACATTATTTTGTTTAAACAAAACAATCAATAGGCCTTACATCCCCCTCTCTATCTTACACAGTACAGTTGTGTCCAGTGGTTTGGCCCGTGTTTTGGACAGATGGGATCTTCCTGTCAGCGTGTTTCCATTCAACACTGTACTGCTGCTGTATCTGGCCTGCACTGGCACTCATAACCCTTACTACCCCAACTACCCTGCCCTGCCACTGTGGGCACCATTGAACACCAGTGACACACAGCTCAACGTGCTGCAGGTGAGTAAGTACAACTAATGTGCACTGTGCCCCAAAGCTTAGGCTGCAGCATTATAAAAGGTTGTTCCAAGGTGAAGGACCTTTCGTATATGTCCTAGAAATGCAGCCACAATGCAGAGTGATTCTGACAGTGATGTGTCCTTTAGTGTTCTCTGCACATGTACAGCCTGAAGGGAAAACAATAGCACAGTGGACATGACAGGTCTATTTGTTTTGGAAAGAAAGTTTTCATTGGACCAAAAACAATACAGGATGGTGTGACTGACCAATGACTTGAAAATAAAATAAAATATAAAAATTAAGATAAATGACACTCAGCACACGCCAATGCTATATATACTGTATAGTGGTCAGCAGATGTGACTCCCTTATAGTGCTAAATTGTAGGAAATGTTAATTACACTTGATACACACTGCAGTTTCTCTTCCTCAGTTTTGAATTTACATCCTTTCTAGCTTGTCCATTCCTCAGAGTACTGCTGAGTACAATTATCTCACTCCTGTGGCATCATTTTCAAGTACGTGGTCATCTGACATTAAAATAACAGCCACACTCCAGGCTATCCAAACGCTTGTTACATCTAGAAATGCAGCTTATCTGAATATAAAGCCAGAAAACTGTTGTTTACTTAGATTGTGTATCTATTTCACAGCTTTATTCATAGCATGTCAAGGAGTGTTGTCCATCTGGATGTAATGTAACTGCACCAAATCCCACTTCTATTGGTGGTCCTATTTTCACATATGTTTTCCACGAAAATGTGGAGCTGCATTTGGAAAAATTATATACTGAAACAGAACAGACCTTACAGTAAAATGTTTGGAATTTCACTGCGATTTCATTTTTACTGTGGTGAGAAAAGAGACCACAAACATTTAGATTCTCCTCAGAAAACTGGAGAGTAGCAGACTGAATACTAATAATACAGAAGACAATATATGCAAAAAGGGTAGACTGACCATGGGAAGAATTGGAAAATGTCCTTGTGGGCCTCTTTGGGTGTAGGCCAAAGCAGATCTCAACACACAAAAAAACGCATAGCCCCAAAACTGCACAGGTCTGTATAAAAATCCAGGACTCAATTAAATTTGTACACACAAGCACACCTCTTAGAAAATGCCACATTGATATTGGGTCTATATAATGAGATTAGGACCACAACACAATCCCAGAATCAGTATGTAAGCAGTAGAGATGATCGGTCCAGTTGATAAGCTGCCTTCTCTGTACCCTTCTCCTTTTAAAAAATCACATTTTATCAAACATGCTGTGCAAAAATATGACGAGATCAGGCACAGCTATGCTAGGTATGTTGTGGTGATGTGAAGTGGATTTTTTAGCAGAGATTGCACACAGCCAATGAAACATTGACACAGTTTTCATAGTTTTTCACTGAGATATTTGCACTCATTATGATGTTGACTGATGTCTGTCTTTTGTCAGTCCTGTTCACCTGTCTTCCTTTTTGTTCCCCCCATGTGTTTGTGTTTGTTTTGTCCTTGTCTCCTCCATCCCCTTATCCAACTGTGTCAGATTTGTGACTGCACCTTCATTATCATGTCCCCTGTGTGGTCAATATTGTGTTGTATTTAAGACCCTTTGTCTCAGCCTGTCTTTGTCCGTCTTTTGTTCCCAATTTTGTGTGTCAGTAGAGATTGTGGCAGTTTGTTTGGTTCCATCCTGGTTTGTTTCTGTCATGTTTAGCTTCTGTTAGTCATTTGTCCAGTATTTATCAGCGTGTTCCATTTGTTTTGTACTTTTTGTTGTTGTTTTTTTTTCATTAAATCCTCAACCCCAGTGTTTATCTCTGCTCCCTAGTTGTCAGCACCCAAACTGACAACTGAATTGATTATAAACAGGCATTGAAATAAAGCTTTCAGCAAACTTATTTGGCAACAAATTATGCCTCTCTGCCCTATGTAAGGATAATTTCTGAATGCCTTACTGTACGTAAATCATGAAAGATGTGAGAAAAAACTATGGGGGGTCATTATGCAAATGTACAATTAATTAATATTTGCTGCACTGCATCATAAACAACACTACATTGTAAAAACCCAGGTCTTAGGCGCTAAAGCTGTGATTTGCAGCCTTGCTGCAGTTCCGACCCTGTCAGGGGCCTTTCAGGCTTCATAAATATACAGCGCCTCAGCATCAGGTGCAATTGGACATGTATCCATGGAGACAACTTGAGCTAGGAGTGAATGAGGGGTGGAAGGAGGACACAAAAGTGCAAAGAGAGAGGGATGGAAAGCTGAGTGAGAGTGAAAAAGAGTGAGAGAGCAGCCATAACTTTGATAGGTTCAGCTCTTTCATCTCCCTGTGTCATTAATAATCTGGTGAGGAGATGGAGGTTTACAGGACTCTCCCACCACCCTCACCATCCCATGCTGTGAAAGAGTCTTTCATCATGTAGCCTATATCTTAGTCTAGCTGCGGCCTTTCATTAGTTCCACTCTCAGAATGGCAGAGAATGAGGCAGCTTCAGGGTGATGGTGAGTATGTTCTGTCATAAAAGCTGATTTAATTAACTGAAATTCACAATTTAGTAGAAAACTGGTGCAGTTGGTGCTAAAACTAATTTTGTTCTTTATAGGTGTGCATGTGTGTACATTTTTTGTTTTACATGTATTATATCTAAATGTATATCGTTGTAGGTATATACTCACTTCCGCTTACTGTAAAGAAACACTGTAGTTCTATAATTAAACACTGTAGTCCATTTGTTTTTCTACATTCATTGTGAGTCTCCTTTCACCCTGGTATTCAATGGTCAGGACCCCTCAGGACCACCACAGAGCAGGTATTATGTGGGTGGTGGGTCAATTTCAACACTGTCAGTGAGTCAGTGTGTGTTCTGCTGGAGGTACAAGTGGATCAGACACAGCAGTGCTGCTGGAGTGTTTAAACACTGTATCCACTCACTGTCAATAGACATTGTTCAGTGTATATTAAAACTGTGCATTGAAACTGGGTAAATGGTCCCCTATCACTGAACCGTTGTTGTACTGCAGTGACAACCGCAATTAATATACAGTCCATAGTAGTATATGACATATTTCAGTGATATTTTAGTTCATTTATTTGCTTGAGGTATGATTAGGCCTATTGATGCTTCTTTGCTGAATCAATGCAGTAATAAGCTCTTGTTCAAAAGCTCCTATGCTATTAGCTCCAACTCCGACATAATCCATTCAGAGGCAGAGAAACCACATCGCCACACTGTTTTGGTGTAATTGCAGAGTGATGCACCACTAATGCACCAAAGTATCAACTCTCCCAATGGTGTAGGCCTTTGTGTAGATTCTGCATTTTTCTCATGCAGAAGCATAAATCAGCCTTAAGGTAGGTAGTCTCATGAGTCCTATTATCAGAGAGTTTGGAGAGTGGCTCCTGGATTGGTAAGAACATATTATTGATGTTTTATAAAATGATACAGACTGACTGATATGAATCTTACTGCTATTCATGTTTTTCCCTTAAAAAAGAGTCCAAAGTAGTCATTGGAAGTCTGGTATTACCATGATATTCATGTATTTGATGAATGCGTGTAAAATTCAGACCAGGTGTGAAAAAATTAATCACTTTTACACGGAATTAATAGAAAATGGGCTTAAACCAAAAGTGAGAGAGAACTAGTGAACAAACCAGTGTATGACATGTTTCAGTGCAATGTGATGATAATTAACGTTTGGAGTTTCAACTGAATAATACCATAACACATTTTGGAATGAAATAAAGTGATATGCCAACCAGTGATGTGAAATAAAGTGATATCCAATTAGACCCTGTATGTATCCACCCTTTTTTAATTTAATGACTACATTGCTGTCACAGTGAATATCATAGGTCCAAAATGAGATCCATTGTGAGACCAAAACATTTACCAAATAATAATCACATTAGTTTCATTAGGATTCATAATTGTATAATAAACCTAAGCTTCAGGGGGTTTAAGTGATCATCAGTGGTACCTTGTATGGACTAAAGTACTGGGACACCCACTCTTTCATGGCTTTATACCTGTCTAACCCAACATCTGGTATTAGGCATGGTGGTTCACACTTATCTGCTCATAAGAGTCCTATTCTATTGGCAGTACTTCTCTACAGGGACCAGACAAGCTCTATTTAAAATATATGAATGGGTCAGTTAGAATGGGAAATCCACAAACATTGGACATATACATAGTAGTGTACATCAGTGATTCATGATTGTCCATGTGTGCTGCTATTGCCACCAGATCCTGAAGGGGGTGGTGTTGGGAGTGGGGCAGATTTTTGCCTGTGATGCTCTGGAGCCAAGCTTGATCATCCTATTAGCCGTGCTGATTTTCTCTCCTGTCCTGGCCTTCCATGCTCTGCTGGGTTCTGGCATCGGCACACTGGCAGGTGAGCTTCAAAGAGATTCCAAAGAGAGTTTTTTTTCCAAATGATCTTATTTACTTAAAAATGTCAAAACTAAAAACAATTCCGCACCATGATTTAGGGGTTGTTCATTATGACCCTATAGACCAGGGGTCACCAACCATGAGCTAAGAGCTACCAGGAGCCGGATTGGTGATGCCTGACATAGACATTGAAATGTGTCACAGTCGGACATGTTTTTATTTAAAGTTATTTTATTTGATGTCTATTGTCACTGGTCAGCCTTCAGTGCTGTAGTTTATCTTCCACAAACAGAACAACAGCAGTATTGTGGAGCAGTATCGTCAGTTCATAAAACTTCAAAAGATGCAGACATACCACCCACACATCTCCTTCTTCTTCTTCTCCCTCAACACTCTCTCTCTCTCTCTCTCTCTCTCTCTCTCTCAAAGTCCTGTGACAGATTTTGTGGTATATTGTATAAACAGACTTTGAAGATGAATCAAGCAGCAGGGGATATGACGTGTGTGTGTGTATGTGTGTGTGTGTGTGTGTGTGTGTGTGTCTTTGTCTACGCTAGACAGAGATGCTTTAGGGGAGGAGGTGATTTTCCATCAGTGCCTACTTCATCCCACTCCCTGAACCCTACCATCTCTCTCTCTCTCTCTCTCTCTCTCTCTCTCTCTCTCTCGCTCTCTCTCGCTCTTCAAACCCCCCCCCCCCCCCAAAGAGAGAGACACACAAACCACTCCAGCTCTGTACCACCTTTTCTGTATGACTCATACTTCACATCTTGTCTGCACTGCTGTGGGACTACAGTGTGTGTGTGTGTGTGTGTGTGTGTGTGTGTGTGTGTGTGTGTGTGTGTGTGTAGGGTTGAGGGAGTTGAAAGGAGTGTGTCTGTGTATCTGTGTAGTATGCTGAAGACGAGACTGAGAGCAAGATAGAGAGAGAGACAGAGGGGGGATAGAGACAAACAAAGGGAGACACAGAGAGAGTGGTGGGGGTGGAGGGAGACAGACAGAGAGAGAGAGAGAGAGAAAGAGAGAGAGAGAGAGAGAGAGAGAGAGAGAGAGAGAGAGAGATGGGTGGGGGCATTCATAAAACAATTGTGGGTGCTTAAAGAAGTGAATGTGTAACAACAAGCAACAATCATCATCAGCACAAACAAATCACATCCAGCTACAGAGCAGTGCTCAGGATCATTACTGCTCCTCAAACTGACTTGCGTCACTGAGCGTTAATGAAGGAGCCACTGCATCAGTCCTGGAGAGTCTAGCACAATTCACTGATTTCCTGCTCAAACACATCCAGTCCTCCTCATTCATAATTAGATAGTCTGATGTGTTAAAGTTCTCGTTGTTAAAGTTCCAGAATGTACCATCAACTCTCAAGCACATCTATAATGACTAAGTGTAGAACATCTGATACAACAGTGGGTCTATTATTGAAGATTAGAACCACTGCAATAATAAACATGGAAAATGAGCAGTATAATATGCTCAGTTAGAGGAAGGAGCAGTAAGAAGGGGAGAACTGGAGTGTATTTAAGCACCATATAGCCAACCTGGCCCGTTATATCCACTTGCACATCAGGGAAGATGATTTGTAAATGTTGGAAAGCGGTGTAGGACCTAAATTTAAAACATCTTTCCAAATGTCTGTATGTCTCTTCACACCTGACAGCCATTTCATTCGGTGGAGAGAAAACCAGCACCAGAACATCCTTACCCAGAGAAATCAGGTGGTTACAAATTGGGTGCGACAGTCAGATACAATATTAGCCTTAGAAGTAGCTAGTTAACTATGCTCTAAATAGCTCTAACCAATGCATAACTTCACCAGAACATAGGGTCCAGAATAGATGACATGGCCCAAACTTTTTGCAATGCAGGCCAAAGAACAGCTATCTTGCTAGATGGTTTCTGAAAATGGAGGCACTGGCGTTGACTGATGGTTTGGTTGAGGTACTGAGGATCTGAATTTCTGGAATTGAAACTGAGAAAATGAGTCAGGAGTTTGAGTGACCTGGAACACGAATGGCTCTGAGAATTAATTGTTCCAATTTTGAATGTGATGTGAGGTGATGGATGAAGGGCATGAGTGATAGTGTTGTGGGACGGCCTTTGCTGATGTGAACAAGTTATCCGAGTGGATTAAAATCACTTGCCCTGCCTATTTGTGCTCCCAATGGAGAGCAGCAACAGCAATGGGAAAGTGCTCCCAAAGGGCAGAAGAGCCAATGGGCACAGACGCTTGGTGGACAAAGAGCTCGGGCAAGGGGGAAGCAAACCAGAGACTGTAGTCATAACTGCCAAAGCCAATGGAAGGGGTAACATTGGTAAAACCTTGGATGTCCAAAGAGTCGTAAGTGGCTGTGTTATAGAAAAAGAGTTACCATTTGAATGGCAGATTTTTGTAAGGACCCACTGTATTGACAGGGCTTATCTATGGTAAACAGGGTGTGTGTGCACAACCGAATGTGAGTGTCAGCACTAGGTGCACATTAAAGTAACGGAATTGACTAGTTAGAAGGAGTGTCTGGATATGGTTGAACAGTAGATCTACACATAACCACAAAGTCAAAAATTGTGTGGATGTAATATGTGGTGTTGTGTTAATGAAATTGAATACAGACGAGTTATATAAACTCAGTGCATCAGTGTTTTTCAGTGTTTTTCAGTGTTTTTCAGTGTGAGCACTGTTGTCTGGATATCTAGCTGGATCTGCAGGCTAAGAGCTTTGACAACTCATGTGTTCTCAGTGTTTATTGTGTGAGAAAGAAAAATAGAAAGATGGCCCTCCTTTGTAATATGAGTAACCTTGTCGCTCTGGATAGAGAGCATCAGCTAAATTACACAAATGTAAATGTAAACTGTGGCAAGAGCCAAAAGTGATGGAAAATCATTGATGGCTCATTACCACAAGGTCGTATTCTTTGAACAACATGGCTGTGAGTGGCAGAAACCCATGCATGCACACACATTTATTGTTGTGTGCTGAGAGTGAGCTATGAGGACAGTCATGGAGAATGACTTGGTGAGAGAGAGGCAGAGAAAGTCAATAACCTTCCCCCTTTGTTGTCTCTCCTTCTTTCCCCCTTTCTTCTGTACGGAAGGATACTCTCTGATATCTAATTTCACTTCCCCTACGATGGCCCAGTGGGCATCCAAGCATGAAACGGAGTGAAATCTAGAGTGAAATCGCAAACGTCACTCTTCCTCTCAGGCCAAACACTCCAGAGAGACCCACTGACTCCTTCCGCAGAAAAAGAAAATACGATGACAGTGTTCTCACCCAGAACTCCTGAGAGTACAGGGATTTACAAAGCGTGAATGATACACAACATGAAACATATAGTATCATGATTATTTGAGCTACGCCTTCAAATATGATGAATGTCAAATCGCTTTGCAGTGTCCTTAAATCATCGTCTCTCGCTGGAAACTGAGATACCCAAACTAAAGCACTCTTACTTTATGAGAAGAAACAAATTAGAAAGTGTTGTTCATGAGTTTAACTGGGATTTTGGTCTTAAAAGAGATTAATTAAGACAAGGAAGAGATCTCTCCAGATCTCATTATAGGCAGTCTTTTAGATGCCCGGCACAAATTGACTTAAAATAAAACACAAAGTCAGTAATTCATGAATATATCATCTGATGGGGTGTTTTTTTATTGTGAGAGTATTTGAACAGGAAATCTGTGCAGTAGCACTGACGCAGCATGAAGGAGGGGCTCATTCTTGACTGTTTTCTCTACTCTTTATTCCCATGAGTGCTCTGTGGCTCAGGTGTCACTCGCTATAAAAATCTGGAGTGACATAAAAGGGAATTGAGTGGATGAGGGGGGTAGCAGGGTCAACTCCATCACATCCCATCATCCTCTCTGAGCACAATATGACCTTCAGTGGAAGCCTACAGCGCAATGTACCACTAAAATCATCTAGTTGTTCTGTAGTTGACATCATTGCCATTTTAGATCTCTCCTGGATTTACCTATGACAGAATTAAATGGGTTATTTGAAAACTGCTGCTTTTGCATTTGATGATCAAGAAAACTGTTTTGTCCTATGATTGACATGGCCACTGACCAGGTTACCGTACAGTGTAACTTTTCTTTGCTGTATATTGAACTAATATAACAAATCTGGCAACCTTAGTGAAATGGACTAAACAGTTACCTTATTATTAGTAGTTTGCCTGTCTTGCAGTGGTATCGAGTGGTATTTGGGTGGTAGATTCGTATCACGTCTGTTTACCACAGGTTGGGATAGCAGTATTTTTTTCATCCCATACATTTCTGTCATAGAGACGATTCAGCCAAAACCATTATTACCAAGTACAGAATGATGTACAACTGTATAGTTCAGTACAGGCCTTACAAAGTCCTTCAAATCCACTGCCCCTGACCTTCCCATGCTCCACTCATAAATTCTCCATCTTTTATAGCAACTGTTGCTACATTTGCAGAAAGTCAGTAAAAAATCTTTCTCTGTAGATAATCTTTTTGTTTTTGTTAGTTCAAAAGTCATTTCCCAGTGTTCAAGCTATCTGTAACATGGTGGAATGTGTTGTCATTTTTAGTCTTCTGAAGTCTGATAAGGTAAAACCAGGGCTGTTGATCAATTAAAATCTTCATCTTCTTTCGGCTGCTCCCTTTAGGGGTCGCCACAGCAGATCATCTGCCTCCATCTTGCCCTAGCCCCTGCGTCCTCTACTGTTACACCAACCATCTCCATGTCCACCTTCACTACATCCATGAGTTGAACAATCAAAATAATGAACTAATTAATCACACAATTTGATTAACTTTGATTAATTATACAATTTTCTTCTTTATAAAACATGGCAATTTAAATATAAAATAAAATAATCAATGTAAGATCAAGGTGTCGAATCATTAAAAAATGATTGCATCAATCTCAAAATATTTTAGATTAATCTCAGGAGTAATGTTAAATTTCTTGTCAGATGTGTAGGTTGGTATTTATTTTACTTTAATATAATATCTCTGTGTACTTCCGATGATTTTTGAATTAGAATCTCTAAACTTGCTGAGAGAGAGAACAGACTTGAACATAGCCGACGCCATTAATCTTTAATTAATTAATTAAGAACCTCACACTGGACTTGGATCATAAACAAAGGAATAATTTTATAGTTTTTCTGATGCACTCGGCTAACATGAACTGTCAACTGGTCACTTTGATTTATAGTTGGAAATAACACAATTTGATTGGAACACTTTGATTGAAACCTGGTGTGCGACTAGCATGTACTGAAGACGCCTCCTTTCCTGCGAAAATGAGATTTATGGATTGTATGACACTTTATGAATCCAGAAGATTACATACAGATACACACATATACACAAATATTAAAAAAATAATAAGTAAATTAAATAGAAATGCATGCATAAAATGAATGTAATTTATAGTATAAACATTGAAACTATGACGTATGTGATAAGCGGTGACTAAAGACAAAAAGTGTTGAGGGGGTTACAGTAGAAGTGACCACAATGGAAAATCCCTGTGCAGTATTACAGTATTTAGGATTTAGTATAGAATACAGTACAGTATTATATGGTATTGAATGTGGACAGTTTTAAAAAGCTCTGTATTTAATAATACAACCTCCTTATGTAAAAGAGGCATGACGATCTCACAGACATAGAGATCCTTTATTTTCTCAATTGCTATGAAAGCTGATTGTGTTGCAGTTGAGTTTGATAGAATCAGATTCTGGAGCTGAGGAAGCACCGGGTTGAGAGCAAGTGCTGGAATCAGTTTCAGGGGTGAACAGATGAACATGCTCATGCACCATCACCATGGTGACGTTGAAGATAGGAATCAGATGCATCAATTCTAGGACACAGACGTCAAATCTAGGTTACTGACTACAGATGACATATGCAGAACGATTTATGTAACATTCCTCTGCAGAATTTACTTCATGAACATGTATTTTCATGAGTGAAAGGGAGGGATATCAGTATGGGCGTCCATCACTCCTTCACCTTCTTCATTTAGGGGAATGCTTTATTATACACTAAATGTACTTGCTCTGTGATGGTCCTGTGGGTTCCTGACCACTGACCACTATAATTTGCTATAAGCTTAGTCTTGAACGTCATCAGTCTTTAAAACATAAAATGGTAAAATATTGCAGATTTTATTTAAAATAATAATAGTCCTATAACATTTTATGCATATTGTTAATAGCAAACTAAAGTAACTGGAGAAGAACAGCAAAGCGGAAGGAGAGCATTAGCACTAATAGATTGCAGGGGAAGTGATGCGGTACATTATGACTCATTATAAATGTGTGCTAAGCTCTGTATGTGTGTGTGTGTGTGTGTGTGTGTGTGTGTGTGTGTGTGTGTGTGCGCGCGAGAGACAGAGAGAGATACCTGCACCTTTGCTCCAGACACATGAAGGCCAACTGTGAATGCAGTGGTTGAAGACTGGAATAATTGAATCCCTTAATCAAACAATCTATTATAACCACAGTCACTGTCTCATCTGAGCATATTCACCACGTGTGAAAAGACACTGAACTGTCCCCCTCAGACACAATACACGGCTGATTACAGAGCACACCTACAGAGGCTGAGACACACTATATTTAGCTGTTCAATAGAGAAACACTGCTATAATCATCTCTCCTAACTAAGAAGAAATGGATGAATATTGGATAAATGGATAAATACAGGTAAAGGCCTTTCTGTTGTGAGAGAGAGAGAGAGAGAGAGAGAGAGAGAGAGAGAGAGAGAAGCTGGGTGTAACCCATTTTCTGTTTTGCATATAATGTTTAATTTTACGCCGTTTAATTACAGGGTTGAGACGATAAAGAATGTAGCTTTCAGAAAAATGTGGCTATTCAGAATATATTATGGAACATACCCACACCTTTAAAAACTGAGTTCTTCAAGTCTTCATCAATATAGGCAATGATCCTGTACGGACAACTTTAATGGATTTTTTGCTTGGTTTAATGGTTCTTCATATTCAAGGAGAAATCCCTTGTAGATGGTCCTCTGTCTGATTTATAAAGTACTGACAAGGGTTTCACTTTTGAATACATCTGCTTACTTAATTGCATCTTGTTTTGTGTGCTGTTTAATCTGTAACCCTTGTTTGGTTGAACCAGATTTTCAGTTTTCAGCCCAACTGCTTAATTAATCTAACCTGTAAAATAAAATAACCCCCAGCATTCTTGCAGTCGGAAAAGAGCAGTTATACCTTATGACCACATTCGTCAGCTGAATTATGTATTAATACAGCAAGTTAATTAAAAACCATTGTGCTGTTAAAGAATGGTATTTGATTTATGTTGCTAGGCAACCACAGCCAAATCTATTAACCCTGCTTGGTGGAAAAACTTGTTAGTTATTATTATAGCTGTAAATCAATGAATTTATTGAAGATCGGAGTAGCTTTTTACATTGCATTTTGTCACCAGTTTACAAAGCCAAAAACCACTCGAGGCTGTGTGTGAGTTAATGGGCTTTCACTCAGATTCGGGTCATGTCTCATACCTCGTAGCTGTTATAGAATCACTATAATGCATTGCCTGGATTGCCTAGTATTTCTGCATGCACCCTTTAGTACGAACGCCCCCACACAGACTGTTTTGCAGCACTCATCCATTATGAGCTGCTTCCCCTCCAGAGCTGGAGGATGGCAGTCCGCAGGCTTCATTTCCCGTCTGGGTGAGAAAAATGTCAAGGTAGCTGTTATGGATATGAACTAATGTTGTACTCTGCGCTATGTGAAGGGGCTTGGGTGTTGGGGGGCTTTTCAGACTGAGGGTCCAGAATGTTATTGTTGTTGTGATGAATTCTGATAAGTATTTGATGTGTTACTCAGTAATCAGTATTGCCTGATGCTGGTATTGTGTTTTAAACAATTATCTGCCATTATTGAGATGATGATTGAAAAGTATTGGGCATTAAAAAGACTTTATCCTTCTTTTATTGGAGCAACTGTTTCCACTGTCCAGGGAACGCTTTCTACTAGATTCTTGTAACATTGCTATGAGGATTTGATTGCATTCAGCAACAAAATGTTAGCTGAATTCAGATGTTGCTGAATTCATCCTCAGCTCCCTCACTCATCCCACAAGGAGTGGATGGAGCACCATCATTCCAGACAACACGTTCCTACTGTTCCACAGCTCAATGCAATAGCTCCACCTGGCATTAGTCATGATGCCATAAGGTTCATGTTTATCTCCAGAGAGATTCTGTTGGCAGTACTTCTCTAAGGTTCTAGGCAAGCTATGTGTGTGCATTTGCACATCATTATCAACAATTGCAACTTAAGGTATCTGCATGTATTTGACGGTGTGTCCATAAACATTTGCACATATAGTGTATTTATCTTAGCAGTGATTTAAAACAGTTATCTTCCGATACTGATATATAATTTTGACACCATCATACATTTCTGATAGAGAGAGCGCACACACTCTCACTGTCTGTGAGGACTAGTGTGGAGAGAAGACAGGTTTCTTCTGCTTCAGGTTTATCGTCTTAACTGTGAGAGACAGCAGGGTGTGGTCGTCCTCAGGCCTGTGGCTACTGAGGGCCATTCACACATTTAACAGGCTTCGGGGAGGGAGGGCGAGAGAGAGAGAGAGAGAGAGAGAGAGAGAGAGAGAGAGAGCAATAGAATGAAATGGTGGGTGGAGTGATGAGAAGGAATAGAGAGGGAGAGGAGGATGAAGCTGAACATGAGCAATGGAGTGGAGATAAGATACAGGAAGATCATTCTTAAGTACGCAGCACCTCCACCAGTCAATTATCAGTACTGCAGTCTAGGAGATAAATGAACTTTAATGCAAACGATTGCATGGTGATGTAAATGTAATGAAGCCTGCCTCTTTCTCTCTCTGTAGGTCTTTCTGTTGCAGTCCGACAGGATGCTCTGTATTCTGGACTAGCTGGTTTTAATGGAGCTCTGGGCTGTATGGCTATAGGAGGAGTACTGTTCACCCTAAACTGGAGGACCCATGTCTTCTCTATTGTTTGTGGTGAGCCAATGTGTTCTTCTAGATATTTGAACATTATTGTCCATAATATTGATCATTTAATGCAGCCTACAAACAGCACACCTGGCTCTCATCTGCAGAGGAGTCCTCAGCCCTGCTACTGTAAACGATGCTTCCTTCAATAAGCCTGAGATGCCCTTTTTCTTCCTCTACAGCTTTTCTCTCTTCATATGCAGACATCGCCTTCAGAAATGTACTGGCATGTGTGAGTATATGTATTGCATCATTTCAGAGATGCCATTCAAATTTCTTCTGTTAATTTCCTGTGTATTACAAGCAGACAGTTGAAGACGCTGTACCATTAATCAACCAGATTTGCAGGACCTTTATCAAGGAAAAGTACTTATTAGAATTTTAGAATAAAGAGATTGATGTAATGTGTGAACTGGACCAGTCACACCCCAGTTCATTAAGGTCAAACACTCATCATTGTACCAATATTTCCACCCAGAATTAATCAACTTACTGCAATACATAATTGTAATGATGTCAGAGTTCCCATTTTTGACTTGGTCAAGATGGCCAAAAGAGACACCGTGGTCAGCGCCAAGATCAACAGTTTGTTGTCATATATTATGTGCCCAGAATGCCTGTGATGGTGTGGGGTTTGGTACCATACCAGATCACAGATCAAAAGACCTTTGGTCTTCGTTACAGGCACTTTGACAGCCCAATGTGATATTTATGAGGTCCTGCAACCAGTGGTCCTACCTTTTCAGAACAAACACTGCAGCCCACAGGAATTGGCCACATACTGCTGCTGTTTCAAGAGTTTACCTAGAAGACACAGATACTATGCAATGGCCAGTCACAATGTCAGACCTATCCCTGGTTGAAAATGTGGGACAGGCTATCAACCCCTACCACCATATCTGCAGGATTTTGTGCTGTGCTGTAATCGTCAAGCTGAATGGGTGGGATTTCATATGAAAACAGGTGCCATGTTGAGTGTTACGAGAACTTAAATTCATACTTTATGCAGTGCCCAGTCTCCTTGCTTCTCTGGTTTTACATATACATTTCTGGACATGCTGAGAGATACAGAACTGTCATCAAAATTGAAAGAAGTATGTGGACTAATATTACGCCATATTACACCTCACTGGAGCATCAACATTTTTTATTTATCATTATCTCTTATTTTTACATAAAATGCTACATAGTGTTGCTTTAAATCCAGACTATTTGGGGAAATATGGTGAAAAATGTGAATAATGGATGTGGATAATCTGTGGGCAGAAGATATGAACACTGTTGGATGCAGCTATATTTGTAATAGTGGAAGAAAAAGGTTGCGGTAGGGAAGTACTGCGCTTTGACAGCTGCACTACTCAGGAGCTTAAAGACACTTTCAGTGTTTCTGCTTCATATTCTACTTTGTGTATATTAGTATGTTTTTATTTAATGGGAGCGCTGACACGTTCCAAAACCTCACGTCTCTGTTATCACATGATATTTGCATTTGAACCACACCTCCACTCAGTACTTTAAATCTCACGAGCTTTGTAAGCTCAACAAACTGTTTCCCGTCATTAGTTCTTGCCTTCTGTAGTGTTTTTTTCTCTGTTTTTCATCTTTGTTCCTGCTGCCTTATGGGTATCACTGCGCACGGCTGACTCTATTGACTTAGATTCAATTAAACTCACTCTTGCATTCTCTTGCATCCTGCCTCCTCACTTGAAGTTGCCTGTGGCCTGTTTTATACATTAACTTTTTGTTGTGAATTACAAAAGGACTGTCAGAGTAAACAGAATAGCCTACGTTATTTAAAAAGTATATACATATATATATACTGACATGTATATGCTGACATGTTTGTGCTCTGTGCTGAAATATTGATCTGAACATCCTTGTACAGGTGGGTCTCCCTGCCAGCAGCTGGGCATCAACACTGACCATCACTCTGATGCTGTTGGTAACTGGACGAGCCCTCTCCTCATATCGAATCCCAACTGGACAAAACTCATCTGAACACTACCTGCATACTCCTAACCAATGGGCTGAGGACAACACAGAGAACAGCCTTGTATGACTGACACACATACTTGAAATTATACGTATATTTATGTAAATAAATGAATATTGAAAACATGTTTAAACTCGTATATACACACGTACACTGTATTTATCAGCCATTTTCCATCCATTTGTATTCTTATCCATGTCTTACTGGTCAGGATCAGTGTGTCCAGAGCCTACACAGACACATTAGGCCTAAGGCAGGAATGGTCAGGACACCAGTCACACCCATTCACATCTAGTGGTCAATATGCACTTTCGCCTATGACATGTTTGGTGGTAACTGTCAAACTTGGAAGGCAATCACACTGGTGCCCATGATTGATTGATTAGACAGATAGATTGATTCACTGATCCCTTGGGATGGTTTCCTCTGAGTGGGTGTGTCCACGTATGTGTATATATATCTTCCCAAATTGCAAGCCCACCTGAGACTCATGCGGACTCCATTTAGACCCTATGTGCTTTTTATAACCCAGATGAGGCCAATGTGTAATCCCTTTTTGTCCCATCACTGACTCTGGAATTGGAATTGAATTGCCAAGGCACAATAACCAGTATGTGTCACATTTGAGAGCGGGAGGAGGACATACACACAGGGAAGGTTTTTAAATAATGAACCAAACATAAATTCAAGATTAGACAGAATAATGGTGTTCATACTGCCTCAGGTGTATTGATGTGTTCACTGCACAGATGAGTTGAGGAGGTTCAGTCCTATTGTACTGCTGTACTAGATACATTTTAATTGCATTGACTGATCTTAAGGGGGGTTTAAAATGACATTGACACTGTAAATAGAGTCTAAATAGTTTAAGCCCAGGCTGAGGATCCCTGGTACTGGAAGACAAGATTCCAGTTCAGTCACATCCATTAATTGCCAATTGCTGTTCTAAACCATTCCTTACAAGATTTGTAGGAATATTACAAACCCGGCAGAAAGAAGCCACACTCTTGCTCTTTACGAACAGAACATGAAGACTGAGTTTGAGTTGAAACAAAATGCTTTTAATAGTACTGTAAACAGACTTCATTCCAGTACAAAAAGTTTGACCATCATTTTAAAGAACCTTTAAAAACATTCAACATAAAAGATTTGACATTAAATATCATTACTAGCCCATTTTCAGGCCTTTTAAGTAAACAAACCATGATAGCAATATTAAAACCAGCTAAAATCAGTGCAAAGGTGAGCTGAACACAACATCCAAAATGAAAACATGCAAAATAACATGAACATCTAACTGTAATGTTATTTTAATGGCAAACCTCCAACAAAAAATACCTACAGAGAGGAGAAAAGTGCAAAAACGTCATCAGACTCATGAGATTTAGTTGCTATGGCAATCATGGGTTACTGGCAGAAGATGGAAGGGTGTAAGCAGATGTGTTCTCTGAGTTATGTTTGTGTGTGTGTGAGAGAGAGAGGGTGAGAGTGAGAGAGAGAGTATGCATTCATGCAGTAAAGGGGGCTGAAGCTGATAATGGTTCTTCTTCAGAGATATTTATACACTGCTGTGTGCGTGTGTGTGTGTGTGTGTGCGTGTGTGTGGGTTGGTAGATGTCCTGCACTGAAAAGTGGAGCTATAAAAAGCTCATAGTGGCATTCAATGATTCATCACATTAAATCCTGCTGGAAAGAGACCAAGACCGTATTCGTAATATACAAAGTTTTTTGTGTGTGTGTGTGAGTGTGTGTGTGTGTGTGTGTGTGTGTGTGTGTGTGTGTGTGTGTAAGAGAAAGTATCTAGCTCTTGGCAATTTCATTGTAGAATATAACTGTAAATGTCATATGATGGGTTGAATGTATATGATAAAAGAGAACAGTCAGAGTGCAGAGGTGACTGAAGATAGAACCAATGACCATGTTTACATGCAAACAAACAGCCTGATTAATTTCCAAACTGGGCTGAACAAAGATGTTTACAGGTGCTGTATAAAAGACTTTAGTCAGACTTTATAATGTGTTATAGTGCTTCTTTTATTCTTAGATTCACTCATTAGTTTCTGTTTAAAAGGATCTGTGGCCAGATTCACAAAAGTGTCTTAAGAAATAAATATTGCTTGATGTGTATTTTTCTTAAATTTGTACTTAACAAAATGTCATTAAGATTTGAACTTTTTTTCATAATCACTAAATAAAAATAATTGGTATTCTTTAAAAAATATGTTCTTAAATATTTTTACTTAGGACTGTATAATATTTGTCTTGGGCATTTTCACACCTGCAATGTTATGTCCAGTTAAATCTGACTCACACTCAGATGTGGACCAAACAACCAAGTTCCTCTAGAGGAAGTGGTCTCGGTCTGGTCCCTAATGAAATCTGTTCATTTGTGTTAATTTGTGGTGAGAATGTCATCGGACTTTGATCTGACCCAACAATCAGGTGTACTCAGCAACTTATATTAATCACATTATATAAACTCATACTGCAGCTATGAATAAATGCCACCACTGCTGTTGCTCCACTTTAAACTGCGCAGAAATATGAAATAGGCAGGAAGAATATTCTCATGTGGTTTCTTGTGACACACTTTAGTGTGTTGGATTTTCCCCTGTGAGAAACCAAACCAAGAGGAAAACAAATGATGGGTGTGAAAATGTCCTCACACATAAAAGTTCTGAAAATAACCTTTAAAAGTAGACATTATCTCAGGTACTGTTAGTGTCTAAATAAGGAAAATTCCCTTAATTTATTTATTTTGCTGCCCACTGCATGAATTTAATGGAAAGCTGGAAAATTAAAATGTGTCTGAAATTGTTTATGTTCAGCCAAATTGAAGCATAGAAGGCTACATATGAATTATCACCATGTTTTATGAAAATCTTAAGGAAAAATTAAGTCTTGCATTTAAGAACACTGGGTTCTTAAACCCTTTCCAGAGGTGGGCATTTCAGGTCCAAGATTTTGTTCTTAGGGAGAATTTTAACTTGCTGGACCTGAAAAATCCGCCTCTGCTACTTTCAAAGCTTTTACAAATATTCTGACATTGACCAGTGTTTTCATGTTTGTTCATATTTGTTTCGTTTATGTGGACAATGGGATCCACATAATTATAAGCTGTGACCAATTTTGCACTTGATGCAATGAATTATTTGGCCCAATCTTAACTTTAAATAAAAAATTATCATAAGAATATTCTTTTTTTTAAGGAGAAATTGGCATTTTTCAAAAAATGTGTTCTTGTTTTCTTAACCTCAAAATAAAACGTGTAATAGACTGTACTAGTTGAGAAGGCAATCCTCTAAAACAATCAGTGAACGTCTAAGTTCCCACACAGGGACTGAGCCTTTGTAAGGAACATTTTCCTTCCAATGGAAAATTGTCAAAATGCTGAGTAGTTCAGATTCTACTCTCAAATAGTACTGCTTTAATCTGACTTAGACTATGATGACTGAACCTTGCTGTTTGTGCTGATTCATCAGTCAGATTATATGGAACCACTGGTGTGCATGTACATACAGTTACTGTTATATTTGCTACCACAATCTAGTCACCATCGACAACATCCTAGTCATTGTGCTTTAGACTCCTAAAGTGATCCACAGCTCCAACACACAAGCTTGCGGCCACTCTTAACAAGCGACACGTCATTACCGCCAAAGCTACGAGCAGAGTGATCCAGTGCACAAGTGCTGCTTCAGTGAAAAATCCAACAGAAAGAAGAGAACACAATTGAATCAAACTCAACAGAGTAATGATGGAGCGATCAGGGCAGATGTTCATAGAGAACCCTGAGCAAGAGTGCTGAGCCCTGACCAGTTCTCTTCTCTACTATATACACTATTTGGACAAAATTATTGGGACACCTGCTCATTCATCATTCCTTCTGAAAGTAAGGGTTTTAAAAATAGTTCATCCTGCTTTCATTGGACTAACTGTCTCTACTGTCCAAGAAAGAATTTATTTTAGATTTTGGAGATTTCCTCATTGCTTTGAGGAACTGATTCCATTCAGTGACAAGGAGCAATGGTGAATTAGTGGATGATCACCACCCCCCTCATCCTCTAATCCTAAAAGTACTGGATGGAGCGCCATCATTCCAGAGAACACAATTCCACTGCTCCACATCTTAACGCTGGGGGGCTTGATACCTTACATCTGGTATTGGGCATGGTGCCAACAGGTTCATAATGACCCTGCAATTACTTGGTGCATCAAATAATCTTCATGTTGCCATTATGACAGATTACAATAAATAACAGGAAGGCATCTTTCTCTGTTTCATTGCATCAAAAAAGGAGAAACTGCATCCACACATTGTTTGCTTATGTAATCAATTAAATAATAATCAATAATCAAAAGATTTTTTTAGCCAGAGAAAAAGCTCAGACCCACAGTGATCCCTTCTGCCAAGACTGATTGTAGATCAGCACTCATGCTCTCAGACTCTACAAGAACTCAGGCCCTGGTAAACATAGAGGGCAATAGCTGCCCCAACACCATCCTGAACTGCTTAGTCCAGTAGGATGACTCTAAATAAACTGTTCCAGAAAAGATGTTTAAACTTGCCTAAAGCTCATCCAACGCTTTCAAGGAATATATCTGCCTTTCTCCATTTCAGTGTTAGCCAACAGCAGACATGAGTGAAGTATTCCTTTCGTCCCAAACTACAACTACTTTAAGGTTTCACATACTACTCCAGCATGATATGAGCAGAGTGACTGCTAAAGCTCACATTCTACAAGAAAATTCTACATTTATTATCATTTTTATTTATTGAGATTTTTGTTTTGTTAATTTAATTCACAATTAAATAATTGTTTTTGAAAATTTGATTTGGCCTTGAAATTTGACAAGCAAGTAAACACCATATTGTCATTTCATTGTCTGGAAATTGTTTTATTTATTTTGGTACTGATTACTGTAGCCCTGTTCAACGCTGCAATCCAGAATGCAGTGTCTGGGCTTCTGACTGACTGGCAGCAGAAAAAAGGAAAGTGTCTGATTTTACAACCAGTTGCTCTCAATTATTCCACAATCTTGGTGGAAATTCAAAGGTGAACAGGTGTTACCTGTGGTAGCTGCTAATTAAAGACAGGTTAGCCTTTTTATCTACAGAATTATGAGTTGTGATTCATTAGTCACAACTGATTAATTTGCAAGTATCCATCCATCCAGTCATCATCTGCTGCTTCCCCAGGCCCTCCTCACAGTCAGACATGCCTGCAACACCTCATAAAGGAAAGTAAGCAATCTAGTAATCTCCAGTAAGTGTCCAAACCAGAAACCCAAACCACCTCAGATGGCTCCATTCAATGTGGAGGACAAGCAGCTCTATGGTGAAATCCTCCCAGATGACTGAACTTCTCATTCTATTTCTAAGGGAGAGTTGCTGCTTACTCAATGACTATTCTGTATTCTAGGTCACATAACCTGCTTGAGCAGGCTGTGTGAGACAGTGTGAGTTGATAGCAAGATGTTCCATGACGCTCATACTGTGTCTGGATGGGTAAAATACTTCACTCAGTACCAGCAAATGTAACAGGAAATAAAAATATCCCTTGAATTTGACCGCTTTGGTTAAAGGAATTCTCCAGCATTTTCAATTATATCTGTATCTGATGTGTATGTGGTCTACATTCAAATGCTATGGTCAATAATTTCCCTGAAATGCTTACAGCACTCATAACACAAGCCACTAGGCAGTTACTTAAATATCTTCCCACTGCCTCCTGTTGTATGTCAGTTTTTCCTTGTACAAAATACAGCTGGATGATTAGAAACTACTACCCATAGAAATGATCTAATTCCATCGTATGTGCAACTGCTAGAGTATTCCTTTAAGCCATAATTGCCCCACCATTTGCTTTATATCTTTGCCAGAAAAGTTGATGTAGGTCATTTGTGGTCATTCATAAGCTATTTAAGGCTCTAGAGCAGTCTGCCCAAAATGAGACCTTCTGTAGTACGAGCTTCACCCCGCAGGATCTCTAGGAAGCCCAGCTTTGTGAGGAACTCCAGCCTCAGTCGGTCTGTGGGATGCACCTCACAAAAAACACCCTGGGATCCTATGGAGAAAGAGAGAGAAAAAGCTGCAATTGGATTTTATCTACCATGGCCATGAACACTTGACAGTCATGGGCTTGAAGTGGCTGAGGATCTAAGGAAAAAAAGTTAACTGATGCCAACCAACCAGGGCTATAAGGCTATAAAAGCTAATAAAACTCTGTTTTTCCACTGTCAGAAACATGCATAATAATTGGCAGATAATCATGATGATTCAGAAAGTCATGGCAAAATCTGGACGACCCAGAAAACTGTTTGTGATTGAGAAAAATTGACAAAGAATAATCAGGGTTCTTTTCATCAAGAGACAAAAAAGAAGCTGAAGCTGAAAAGAGCCATTTGGCTCCTACAAAAGGACAAAGTTCCAAATCACACATCAGATTCACCACAAATACTTCAAGCTACTCACAGTCCTCTGACTTGATCATATTTATAGAATGAAATAAGGCATTGCATTGTAAATACTGAAGCAATTCAAAGCAAAACATATAATTACTTTCCTTACATTGCCCCTTTAATGTCATTAAATGAGATATGACCAAAAACAATTTATGATTTTCTATATTTTCCCTGATATACATTAGTATGTAATCTTCCACCACCACCTCATAACACATACAAAGTAATAATCTCTCTTTCTCAGCCTCCCTCCCTCCCTCACCAACCATTGGCTTTGAGTGCTGTGAGCAGGGAAGTGAGGAGGCTTCTGCTGACACTGCAGTCAACCAGCTCGGGCAGTGCCTCCAGTCGGAGTTGGGAAGGGAAGTGGTACAACAGGGAGTCTGGGTAATCCTGCTCCTCATGAAAACTCAGCAGTGCCTCCTATAGTTACACGGCAGAAACAAAAACCCACTCAGAGATCAAAGCAAATAGTGAATACTGAGCGTCTTTGTTTTTGTGTGAATTTTATGTATTGTGATGCTTTTGTCTAAAAATACAATAATGAAAACTGAGCGCTACTCTACTCCAAATCCCTAGGTTTAGTGTTCAGTTTAGTGTTCAGTTCAGCTCAAGACATATTATTCACTAACTGTACCTACTATGACATATGTATATTTATAACCGGTCAAAAATATGTAAAACATTCCCATATTAGGCTGTCCCGATTGTCCCATTTTGAACCCTGACCTTTGTAGCAGTGTGTCCATTGGCTCCATGTGGACGTGTAGGGTATTTGTCCCTCATAGTTGGCAGCCAGGTGGCCTGGCACCGCTTGGCAAAGGAGCGCACGTCCAAGATGCCAACAGCACACCCACACACACCCAGCTCATCCTCAAGAACAAAGCTGTATTCTGGGCACAAGGCCAGGGATGCACCCAAACACCTGAAGAGACACAGACACACACACACACACACACACACACTATGTTACACTATTAAATATTAGACTGTTTGTGATGTTAAAGCTAAACTGTGCAGTTCACTGTAAGTGTTTTTAAAAAGAAACCAGTGTAACCTGTCACCAGTGAAGTCAGGATGGGCCACAGCAGAGTCCTGAGAACCTCTAACCCTTTGATGCAGCTGATGCACCATGCGGTACAGCTCAATCTAGTTGAATTGAGGACAAAGGCAGGAAAAAAACATGCAAAGAAATATTATAGTCAAGAAATGTAGCATAACAGTGTGGATTCCTCCTACAGCCCTTCATGAAAAATGAAATTAATGAAATACATTTTTGTGTAGTTAATTCTGGTTAATCACATTTGTCTTAGGTGAGCAAAGTACGTATTTCAAGGCATTTTTGAAGTTAAAATACATCAATGTTCAATTCATAAATGTATTAATTTATAAAAAACATCCACAATAAATTATTCCTCTGCCACACAGTGTAGTTCACTACACAACATGAGGGTGAAAGTTTAGCTATAACAATAAAACAAAAGTTGGTTTGGGTATATTTAAGTTGTCATCAGGGAAACCCGAATGAATTGGTTATACAAATGTTAAACTTAAGCTTAATAAATTACACATGTGAATTATATCTGCTAGAATGGGAGCAGTCAGTGTAAACTTTGGTAAGCAGTCCAGTTGGAATTTAGACATTATTACACTTTTTCTTGGACAAAACACCCACTTAATGATAACATTACTGTTTATGTTCATCTGGATTGTTTCCCATTTATGGAGCTACATAATTTGAAATAGTGTTCAACAATGTTTGTACATTTCTTCGCTGGTGAGCTGGATAGGTTTTGCTCTGATTACTTATAAGATTACAAATAAAAACATCTGATTTGGTTAAAAATGGCGCTTTAATATGGAGTTCAGATATTGTGAGGTACTCACAGGTGTATAATGTGTATTTTACAATGGCTTTGAACATGTCTAAGCCAATCAGATTTTTGGACATGAACGCTTTTTAAATGTTTAGGAAAGTGATTCTTCTATGACATCAGTCACAGAATCCACTTAAGAGTGTAATATTGTATAGAAATATGTATGCATATGAACAATAATCTGTGTGTGTGCGCGTCACCTTGTCTTTGTGCTGGAAGGGACGTATGTTGTAGAGGCGAGAGGTGGGGAAGAGAGGAGGAGGGTGACTGAACAGCTCACTGCTGGTGCCTACAGGGAGGAGCATCTACACACACACACACACACACACACACACACACACACACACACACACAACACACACACACACACACACACACACACACACACACACACACACACACACACACACACACACACACACACACACACACACCAGATGGAGAGTAAAACGAGAAAGAGTGAAAGAGGCGCTGATTAACCTCAGAGCCTTCAATCAAGTCCACTTTAGCACACTTAAAGCCCTTCCTGCCTAAAGTAATTATATTGTAAATGTCAGCATGGGGAACTGCATCTTACTGTATGCCACCATGTTTTCCTATCACTGTAAAAAGAAAGCTGTTATAAGATGAATCCATTTAATACCCTTACCATCATATTATGTATCTATATTCTATTTTGCCATCTAAACAGTTTCCATATTATATGCTCAAAATATGCTTGATAGCCGTACCTGTACTTCCCCTGAGAGTCCCCCTTTAAACACCCAAGGCTCCGCCTCCACACCTAGAAGTTCCGCCCCTGATGAGGCTCCACACCCTGTTCAGAAGCGGCTCATTAGCCTCAGTGTTTGGAATGAAAGGGGCCTTACAAAATGGATATGATAATAAAACTTAACAAGCTTTACTCACAGTGGAAGCAGTTCTTCCAGGAACCCAGTGAGGAACCTTCACTCAGTACACGCCCCTCTAAAGACAAAGTGAGAGAGAATGAACTTAATTAAATCAATAGAACAACATCTACAGAACTGCTGCTTATTAATGGTGGGATAATATGACCTTCATAAACAAACATTCTTTCCACTATTTATATACAATATGATTATATTTTGTAGTTCTCTCCAACAACTTCAGAACTCTATACTGATCTTGAACTTAAAAGGTAGCTTTTAGGACTATGATGTTATGCATCTGTGAGTCATTACAGTGCTGTAATCCAGCCAATAAAAGCCTTATTCTAGGCAAAAACATTGTTGTAAATAATCTTATTAAACTGCATCTGAGCAGTTTTCACTTCAAAGAATTAAAATGTTCAATAAATGTAGTTTATTGAACTGCATCTCTCACTCTCTCTCTCACTCTCACCTAGCCAGCTGATGAAAGCCTTGGCTACCAGCATGGTGTTCCTCAGGTCCCATACGTAGGGGTACAGGTCATATAGCACAGCTCTGTTCACACTGTTTACCACACTGCCATGCAACGCTGCAATCTCATCACACACTGCTAAAAACCGACCAGCCCTGGCTCGCCACTCCTCCACCTGAGAAACAGAGGAGATCATTTCCAAGTAAATTTGTGTTAATGTTAATGCTGGTACAGGAACATCCACCTCGAATGACATTACATCTAAACATTCTGCGCTTCAAATGTATAGACTAAATACACAAACATCATCAAAATCAGTCCAATCACTCCATTATTTTGAATCTGACATCATCATGCATTCCACATTTGAGGTTGTGTTTAATGAATTATTCATTGAAACATGCAAACACGCAAAAACACACATAGCACTATTTACAGCAACCTTCTGGGTCTGTGTCTTCTTGCCATTGCCATTGACGCTGACGTAGTGGCAGTTGGCTTTGAGCCAGGTCAGGTCCTGCAGCAGGCTCTGGGCTGGTGGACCGTGTTCATGGGGAAGGTAGTACAAGCCTACCAGCAGCCGCACCTGAGTCTCGTTTAAAGGACCCTTCCCAGCACACAGACCCTTTCTGTGCGCCTTTTGTCGGCTGTTGCCCGCATGGGCCCGCTCATCGCTCCGCAGGGGGCCAGCCCCACTCTCTTTCCCAGCAGTGGTGGGTTTGTAATGATGCGCAGAGCAGGCAGGGAGAGCCCCTGCAGTGGAATGGGCACCATGCTGATTGTCTGAGCTGTCAGAAGGTTTATGTTTGGAGGAGTGAGTAGATGACCTGTGCTCTGTAGGCCTGATCTGCCGACCTGAGGGAGGTAGAGGTGTGTTTGTTTCAGACATGAAGAAATTAGAAATGTTTGATTAAAGCAACATTAGGTGAGAATTGACATTTCTTACTCCCCCTATAGTCAGAAGTGGAATTTGAAGTTTGAGACTATATTTTAAGTTAGGATAAATGCAAAGTGAATCTAAAATGTATCAACAACAACAATGAACATTCTAATCTAAATAAATTTAACTTAGTGTTGTATAGAACTGGTAACAGCAGTCTTATAGCTACAATATAGCTAGTGTCAATCAAGTCATGTCAGGAGGCCAGTATAAAGTCTCACTATTTTTGTGCTATATTCACTACATTAGCCTAATAGAACAAGTACAAAACTAAAGATGTAAACTTCACACACCAAACATCTCTAATCAACTACATTTGGGGCAAACACTGAAATTATAACTCGGTGGATATTAAATGGTTGCAGGCAGGTCAGTACCAGGCTGTAGAGGCTGATTCAGTTCACTCATCCAATCCTGCAGTGCAGCAGAAAGAGCTCGATCTGGACAGTACTGATGTCTTTCACCTAATGGTACACAACACACACACGCACAGACTTAAGTAAGGACTTAAAATAATGGACCACATTTATAAAACCTGGAATTGTACAATGCCAGACATAATGCATAGTATTTAAGTTCTAATGGCAATTTAACAGTTGCACCACTCTAAAAGTACACATATGTATCCAAAAAAGATTGCAAATATAAACTCAAAACTCATCTGGAGATAAGTACGCTGTTGACTACACTGAGAAGTATTAACTGATAAATGTGAGATGGGAGACACTGTGATTTAAGTAAGTTGACTAAGAAATGCTCTTAATTGGTTTAAGCTTTATGTTGGCCTGACTTTTAATATTTTCAAAGTAGTTAAATAGTCTTTAAACGGATTCTGGATTCTAGGTTCCAGCACTCAGATTCAGACACACAAGTTCTAACACCATCCCTCAGTCTCACACTCCTCTTTCATCACTTCCTGTTCTCTCCTCCTCCCCTACTGCTAACACTTGTCCAATAAGTTCGCACTTTCCATCCTCCTCTCCTCCCTCACCTTCTCTCTCCTCCTTCCCTGCTTTGTGCCAGCTCCCCAGTGTGTGCAGAGGAATGTAGTTGGCTTCAAACTCGCAGTTAGGGTTAAGCAGTAGACCCCTGAGATTGGCCCGCAGGCCAGGTGGACGGCCCTTGAAGGGCCCCAGGAAGACGCGACGGGAATCGTAATCATTAGCATGAAGATTGTCCCACACCAGAGGAGGGCGTTGCAGCACAGACTGTACCTCCACCAGAGATTCGGCACTCAGCTCCCGCGAGATCACCTTGCTCCCTTTGAAGAGATAGCAGAGGAGGAAAAACATTAGCCAATCAGGACTGCCTAAGGTGTTTGCTGTTAAACACTCCTGTACAATATCTAACTGACCTTTTTAATTGACTGAATGCAAGCGTATGGCTTGTGGAGTTGAAAAAATCCAGTGTTTGGTATTGGTGACCTGAAGCCTAGAGACAGTTATGACCAGACAGTTATGTGTTTAAATCCCAGAACTGAAGGGGGTTCATTGCCAGAAAGTATTCACAGCTCACAATTTATGTTACCGCCTTACTTCAAAATGGATTCAATTCATTTTTTTTTATACACACAATGGCAAAGTGAGAAAGGTTTGATTGAAATCTTTGCAAATGTATAAAAAAAGAAAATAAAAAAGAAATATAACATCCATAAGTATTCACAGCCTTTGGCACACCTGTTTTGGGGAAGTTTCTCCCATTTTTCTTTGCAGAGCCTCTCAAGCTCCATCAAATTGGTTGGGGAGCATGGATGGTTTTCTCCATTTGATTGATGCTTGGCATACAATCCAATAAGTTCAATATTTGGTTAAAGAGTGCTTTAGGTGCCTTTTGACAAACACCAGATGGGCTATCATGTGAGAACTGGCTTCCATCTTCCCACTCTACCATACATGCCTGATTGGTGGAGTGCTGCAGAAATTATCCTCCTTCTGAAATGTTCTCCTCTCTCCATAGAGCAACACTGTAGCTCTGTCAGAGTGACCATTAGGTTCTTGGTCACCTCCCTTGACTAAGGCCCTCCTATCAAGATCACTCAGTTTGGCTGGGTAGCCAGCTCTAGGAAGAGTCCTGGTGGTTCCAAACTTCTTCCATTTGTGTGCTCATTGGGACCTATATAAACATCTGCTATAGAAACATCTAAAGGATGATCAAGATGCACCTGAGCTCACTTTTGATTGTCATGGCAAAGTTTTTATGTTTAATAAATTTGCAAAAAATTTCAAACTTCTCACTTTTTCATCATGCAGTATTAATAAATAAATTAAACCCCAGTTCTAGATCCATTAATCCATTGATGTGATCCCCTCAGGATATTAAAGGTCCTTCCATCTTTAGTGAGGTTTTATGGCAAAACAACTTTTTTCTTTGATGCTTTGTATTGTGAAGCCATGGTTTCTGTTGCTTTCTGCCCCTGGTTACATGTGCCTGTCTGCAATGACGTTGCACAGAAACTCAACTACACGGGGTATCTGATTCTGGATCTTCTGGCTGGGGCTGCTGTGGCCTAAATATTAAATAAGCAGGTGTCAATGTTGGCACAGTGATTGTGATAAGATAAACACTCCACTTAGATAAGCACACTGACCTGTCCAGATGACAGAGATACCAGGCAGCAAGTCCTCACCCACTGTCAGCAGATATGGAGACTTGGACACGCTGGGAGAACAGAGAGACCCACAGTACTCTACACAACAGAAAGAGAGAGAACGAGAGAGTTTGTTACAATGGAATAGTTATATTCTATATGTGAAACATAGCAGTGTTTTAAAAATGTTTACACTGTTTTAAGCAAAATAATTACATTTATGTAAAATTAATTTAATACCATAACTTTTAATTTCATTCATACCATATAACTGATTTAAGCTTGGAGGTGTGGCGGCTGAGGTTTACTGACTTACCAGTGGGGCAGAAAAGGAAGACGGGTGGTTCCCCCAAGAAATGGAAGATCTCATTGGCCACGGACACCTGAGCGTGAGCGAATGAGGAGAAGGCCTCCGTGTCGGCTTGGCACATGGAGTGGTCGATGTCATCGAACAGTATGGCAAATGCCTGGCAGCCCAGTTCTGCCACCTAGTGATTAAAATTAGAAAGAGCGAAAGTAAGTGGAGCAAGATTCAGGCTTCTGTAACACTTAAGGGAATTGTGGAGCTAAACGGGACACATTTTAAAGTAGATGGAGTGGGACACATCTTAATAGGACAGTGGTAAGCTAAATAATAAAGTAGGGCTGTGTGTGTGTAGAAATATGTGTGGGTATGAGTGCATGTGCATGGTTATGGAGGTGAAAGCTAAGAATAACTGTCCTTATTTTCCAGCAGTGAAAATTCCTACACAGCAAATTTTAGCCGCTACTATTTAAAAGTTTGGAATCAATGTTTTAAAATAAGTTGACTGCAGATGTGTATATAATAAAACTTATAAGGTGAGTACTTAGAAGTGACTTAGTGTGAACCTGGGATGGACTGGCCTTCGTGAGAATGAGTGTGGGCTGCTGAGAGAATGAAGGGAAAGGTTGATGAAATGAAATCGATCAAAAGGGACCCCCTTGGTGAAACAATTCTCAAACCCACAATACTGTTACACAACCATCTTGATTCAACATTTACAAACCCACAGTTTCCACATACAGTAGGTACACAGTATAATGCCATGCTCCAAATCCCATTGTAGCCCTAAAAATAAGGTGCTTTAGTTATTTGTATTTTTCTTCCTGAAAATTGTAAATAAAGTTATTCCCATGATGTGCATTGGTAACATAACATCACTTAATAAACCTCAGGTTGCTCCATGGACCAGGCCTCATGGCTTTGGCTTATCTGATGCCACTGACCAGGCAAGGTGACGTACATGTGTAAGGACGTGAAATTGTGGAATGCAAGTAGGCATCAGTGCTAGGCTAAAAGCTATCCCTAGTCCACCATTGTGTCGAAAACAAGCTGGACTACTTCAGACCACAATGTAAACTGAGGTACTGATGGGATCTTGTTTTAGACTCTCAGTAATCCAGCTAATCAGAGCAGAGCTTGTCAAAGTATTAAGAAACCATCAAAAAAGGGAAAAAAATTTGTTCAGCATGTAAAACCACATTTCCATACCATCGATGTGGACACATATATTTGAAAAATACATTCTATCGCTTAACATGCAAATTTGGGTCAAATTCTCAGGACCGTATTTGTTAATCGTCAACAAGACTGTATTTAGGATCTTATAAATGAGAAGCGTTCAGTTTATAATTTTTAAATCTGCATCGATGGTTGCATGTGTGTGTGTGTGTGTGTGTGTGTGTGTGTGTGTGTGTGTGTGTGTGTGTGTGTGTGTGTGTGTGTGTGTGCCTGTATACCTGTCGAAGTTTGCGTTTGAGCAGCGTGAGGTCAGAGGAGCTGGAGAAGACAATGTCCTGACCAGGCGAGAGAGCATAGACAAACCTCAAACCCTTTGACTCAGCCTCACACACCAGAGCTTTCAGTTGGGCTAGAGAGAGAAGGCAAAAGTGAAAGAAAGACAGAGAGAGGGATCATTCCTTCGTCAGCGGGTTCGGTGACTTGGGTTTGCAATATCCACTAAAGCTGCCATATGAATCTCATACCTTCCTCCTCTACAGAGTACACTTCTCTCCACAGCAGCCGATGCTTCAGGTCATCTTTAGGGCCATAGAGATATGTATTGAGACCCCATCTCTGCATCCTGAATGTGAATAGTAAAGACATAAATAGTAATGGAGAAAAAGAGAAAGATAGGACACAGACACAGAAAGAGAGGGAGAAAGAGAGACTGGTTACATCAAAGTTATATTAGCAGAGCAACAGTTATTAAACTCTTAGAAATATAGTTTACAAGACCCCCGCCTATCCAATTGGTTGCAGTAACATCTCTCACTCTCTGAAGAATTCTTTACACGAAATGTCTAAACTTTGCTGTGAGGATTTGATTGCATGATCACAGGATGATCAGTGAAGCCAGGTGCTGATGTTGAATATTGATCTGGAGCATAAAGTTCATTTAGACTCATCTCAAATGTATTGTATGGAGCTCCATGACTGTATAGAATACTGTTCCACAATCCAATACTAAGGGGCACGTGGTAAGAGTAGTCTCATGGGCAGCTGCATTGGAGCATTTCATCTGTACAATGAGTTTCTGCAGCTGAACACCTAGAGCTTAAAACCCGTTTTAGAAGAGGTGTCTGGATATAAAAGTACCAAAATAACAATAGAAATAATACATCCTATAATAAACCTACAGAAAATAGATATGCCAAACACCATATCCGTTTTCCCTGAGCAACCCAGGCACCGAGGGAGATAATAATGGCAGCAATTCCTCCACTGCTCTCCATCATCAATAATGGAGCGGGTCAAGTGTCCTGCGGAGAATGGCCTGGGGGCCTGGATCAATACCACAGCTACCAGACTGACCTAAAGTGTACGAATCTGATTGGTAGGGTTCATGACTGCTGGTCTGATGACACCCTGGCTGGATGTCTCTGTATTAGAAACAGATCTGTGTGTCTCTATTTTAAACCCAAGAAAGCCAGTAGTTGGAGTGTGTGAATTGAAGATTCATGACTGTAAACAGAGTATTACAAGTGTAACAGCCACTGGGGGAAAGCAGCTAGCCTGTCTTGAGCTAAGTGAGTAAAATAAATGTTCATTGGAGGTGGTGGGTCAATACAAACACAATTTTAGAAAAGTGAAGATGGCATACAGAAATACAGCAAAGTAAAGAACAAGACAGGTAGGAGGTAACTGGAAGAACCAGAAGAAACTGGACAACCTGTCACATGTTCTCTTTTTTAAATACAAGTGTATATTGTAGGGCCATTCAAACCATTCCAAACATCGCAAACAGCTGGTAACCTGTGTAAAAGATGTGATATTAAAATATGGCTATTTTTTTATTTTTTGTACAAAATATATTGCAATGTTGATATTCAGTAGGGATGGGTGATGTGGACAACAAATCACATTATATACAATATAATTTATGATGTGAAAAACACAATGTGAAAAAAAAAAATCAGGATACCCCATCATCTTCACGCCAGAGATCTGTCTTATGCTCTGTTCATGTTATGTCAGTGGGAATTGAAAGAGACTTTAAAAACTTTACCTAAACAATATCCTAAACTTGACCTGAACATTTCCTGCCTCAGGACACCTAATCAAACTTCCTGGATTAGAATAAAACTTAGTCTTTTGAAAGCCAATGAAAAGAAAATACGCTCAGTACACACACTATAGTAGAACCCAGGAGCGTAGGATTGCAATGCTGTTCAGAAGAAGATAAAGGTAACCAGGAACAATAAATGACTAAAATTTTGGAATGATATGGTATTGCAAAACATAATACCATTATACATCAATATACCAATATTTTCTTATACCCCTACCTATCAAATAGCCGGAACAGTCAAGCATAACATAAATTATCATAATAACAGCATATCCCAAACCCCAGATCAGTGGGTGTTTGGAAAATGTGTGTGTGTGGCTGTACAGAAAAGCAAAGGCAGATGCCTAAAATACACTGAGGTGACTTTATGTTTCTCTGAAATATTAAAACATGCCTTGCCAGGGCTGACCACTCACCAATCACACAAAGACAGCAAGCGCATTGTTTTATCCCACCTCTACGTAAGCTACTATATTTTACTCTATATTACACCTAATACACTTCACCTACACATATAAATCCACCTGTCCTCCACTTCACCAGTCCATCTGTTGGATCTTTCCAGCCTCAACTGAATCTGTAGAAAAATACTCACCTGCCCACCCACGGCCTCGCTGCACACCTCTCTCATTCTCCATCTTTCTCTTTTACTATTAATGGGGGGGCTGTAGCTGTAGCCTTATTCCCTCACCACCGCTGCTGTCTCCTCATGCCTATTCACACCCCCTCCCCTCACAGCCACTATCCAAAGACACTCGCCACCTCTGAAGGTGACAACCAACCATCTGAAGAGACAGCTGGAGAAGCTAAAACTGGGCAAATCAGCGGGGTCAGATGGAATCAGCCCAAGAGTACTGAGGGTCTGTGCCACTCAGCTAAGTAGGATTTTTCAGTGTCTCTTTAATCAGAGTCTGAAGCAAGAGTAAGTACCTATGCTGTGGAAGACAACCTGTCTGGTTTCTGTTTCAAAGAAGTCACCGGTTTCTTCTTTCAATGACTTTAGACCAGGGTCCTCACATCCCACATCAAGAAGGCCCTGGAAAAACTTCTGCTGCCACATCTAAGACCTCAGGTCAGCCCCTTTTGGGCCCCCTGCAGTTTGTTAATCAACAGCATGTTAGTGTGAATGATGCAGTAATCTATCTAATCTTTTCATCCATTGCTCATCTTGGACCAGTGCCCTTGTTCTCTCTCTTTGCCTCTCTCCCACTGAGTGGGTAGAATGTTCTCTCATGCCCTCTCTTCCTGTGCAGATGGTGTCCTACATGTTTGTGCTCTTTGCTGACCAACTACACTTTAACACACAGACACATACACATATACACTCACAGAGCAAATCTTTAGAAAGACCTGTGTACCTTCATGTTCAGGTAATTATCCAATCATACAAATGTGTGTGGCAGCAAATCAATACATAAAATCATAGAAATATGAGACAGCAGCTTCAGATACTGTTCACATCAGTCACCAGGATGTTGGAAAATGTGATCTCAGCATAAATGTTAATGTTAGAAAACTGCTGTGATTATTTCTAAATTTGATGATCTCCTAGGATTAATCTCCAGTGCTTGTTCGAAATAATGTCGTAAAAAACGTCCAGTAAAGGCAGTTCTCTGGAATCTTTATGAAATGTTTCATTCCACCTTAAGTGAAGCAGCAGCTTCCTGCAGGTGCTAGTACATGTCTGATGAGCAGCACCATTTAAGGTGGAGCAGAAAATAGTATATGAAGCCAACATCTACCTATTTAGGGTAGCCTCCAGTATGCTTCCCATACGTGTGTGTGTGTGTGTGTGTGTGTGTGTGTGTGTGTGTGTGTGTGTGTGTGTGTGTGTAGCCCAATACATTTTTTGCCCATAAATCATACACTTTTTCCTAATAGCCTTTATGTTCCTTCTGAATAGCAGTGCAGTTTGACACTTCTGAGGGCAACTATTTTTTGACAATGAGTGTAGTATGTAGTTGTGTATAGAACATGGTGACATTACACAGTATTCTATAGTATGGTACATTATGGTATAGTATGGGTTATAGTTTGATTACAGTGCATCAGTTTGCACTGAGGAACAAAATCCTAACATCTCATTTGGCATAACAATAAACACTGAATCTTTAACACTCCAACGCATCTCCTCTCACAGTCATCTCTCTCTCTCTCTCTCTCTCTCTCTCTCTCTCTCTCTCTCTCTCTCATCATTCTAGATTTTGTTTTTCACTTAAGCTAGTCTACTTATCATCTAGCTCTTTACATCATCACTTTATCAATTATCCCCCTCAACCAGGAAATTGTTTCCTGTGAGGGATGATGGTAATGTGTGGTGCACCAAATTGCAGCTCACGGAAACCTCACTGGTACCAGTGCACAGTCATCTCTACTGCAGGTGCTAGGTGCCACCCCACCTTCAGGAACTGCAGCCTACTTCAGCCCTACTGATGTCTTCCATATACAAATATGCCAACAAGCAATAAATATTCAACATCTGTCTGTATGTAAAAGTGTTGGTGATAGTTTTGTGGCTTAATGGCATGTTGTACTGCACTGGTTTAGATGCCATATGGTCCTGCTTACTCACCACTGAAACAGCACTTTCCTCTGCTCCATGGACCATGGTCGCCCATAGAAACCTGCACAGAAAATTTATAAAATTAAGAGACATTACAGATGATATTGGGCACACAAACTACATACATATAAAAATGCCATAAATTGCATGAGCCTCTGTCAACCTTTTCTCAATCTACTACTGTATGCTGTAGTATGCTGTTTCAAAATTTGCCATAAACATGCAAAATGAATTTTAAGAAAGAACATGAAACATGAGAATCTGAAAGTTTAGCAGGAATGTGCTACTGAACATGCAGGAATGTACACAAATTAACATTCAGTATTTTTAAGTAGATTATAGCATTAATGTGCAAGAGTGCAGAATAAATCTTTAGCAAGAATGTGGAGAATAAATATGCATTATGAAACAGTATGAACCTTCATTAGGAATGCAGCATATGAATGTGCAATATACTGTAAACAGACATTATGCAACTTTATCAAGAACATAGAACATAAAAATGTGAAGCATGAACATACAGTATGAGGCTTCAGCAAAAAACAGTTTCAAAATGAACTATGATCAAGCGCTTCAATAGGAATGTAGAATATGAATGTATGTCATTTGAATATGTATCATGAACATGCAGAATGTTTAGCAACAATGCGAAGTATAAGTATGTATTAAATCATATAAACATTTTACGAGAATGTGTAGTATAAATGGGCATATATGAACATACAGGATAAATAATTACTAAGAATGATGCTCATTATTAACATGCAAAATGAATCTTTAGAAATAATATGAAGTATGAATGGATATTTTGCACGAGGTATGAACCTTTAACAACAATGTGAGCATTAAATATGTATATGGTGAGCATTAATATTAATCTACTAAGAATATCCCATTTAAATGCAAAAAATGAGCATACGGTATGAATCTTTATCAAGAATATTCTGATCTTGAGCAAGAACATATGAATGCATTCTGCAGTTTGTGTGCTGCATTATCTGTTCAGCGAGCTATTTGCCTATACCACAGGCTAAGTGTATGTGGAAACAGTGTACAGTACTCCTGCAGGACAGAAATGGGTCAGTGAGCAAACAGCACCACTGGCTAACAGAAAGACATATGAATTAGACATATGTGACACAGTAAGGGGATTTTCTCTGCTGAGTAGGAGATTAAACACATCCTACAGGATACAATTTATAACATGAAGCTACAGAGACAAACTGGTCTAATTTAGACTATGAGTATAGTGTGTGTGAGTTTCAGTATAGGACAGATGTGTGTGTGTGTGTGTGTGTGTGTGTGTGTGTGTATCCCAGCCTGTCTGAGTGTTTGTAGAGGCTGTGTGTGGTGTGTATAGTGCACTGAGGCTGAGTGTGTGGTGTTTGTAGTACACTGAGGTTGAGTGTGTGGTATTTGTAGTACACTGAGGTTGAGTGTGTGGTGTTTGTAGTACACTGAGGTTGAGTGTGTGGTGTTTATTGTGCGCTGAGGCAGAGTGTGTGGTGTTTGTAGTGCACTGAGGCAGAGTGTGTGGTGTTTGTAGTACACTGAGGCTGAGTGTGTAGTGTTTATAGTGCGCTGAAGCTGAGTGTGTGGTGTTTATAGTGCGCTGAAGCTGAGTGTGTGGTGTTTATAGTGAGCTGAGGCTGAGTGTGTGGTGTTTATAGTGAGCTGAGGCTGAGTGTGTGGTGTTTATAGTGCGCTGAAGCTGAGTGTGTGGTGTTTATAGTGAGATGGATGCTGTAGTGCTCTATAGAGGAATGGGTTAACGCTATGACACGGCACATGCATTATACTGTACACACACTCAAAAAAGACCACTAGGACCACACGCTGCTCTTACCCTCAACGACCCCGCACAGAAAGTCGTCTCTCTTCTCCATGGCTGCTGATGTGGCCTGTGAAACAGCGCTCAGCTTCACCACCAGCGTCAAAACATCCGCGCTACGGCGCCTCGGCGGCGTCCATTCCCCACAACCGCAGCCCTCAGCGGCGCATCGCCCGCACTGCCCTCTCCGAGAGCACCGGACCGAGGAGCCGAGCGTGAGCGTGTGTGTGTGTGTGTGTGTGTGTGGTTCGTTTTTGGAAAAGGGGGGGGGGGCTCTAAGTCGTATCATAGCGACCTGCGACACCTAGTGAGCACTTTTCATAAGCAAGCGCGCACACACACACTCAAACACACCATTTAAACCAGTTTAAATGAAAGAAAACCTCCCAGACAGTGAGCTCGTGTGTGTTTCATGTTGGTTGAGTGAAACCAGGACCAGGTGGGTTGCAGTTTGGGATGAAGGAGTTCTCTGAAGCTGTCATTTTACTGTGACTCTCCTGACCCCATTACTGACCCTGGTTGGGATCCAATATGTGACGCCAACACAGAATCTAAGGACATGTAGTCCCAACTGGGACTGGGCTTAAATGGCCCCAACTATCTTCAACTAAACCTTAGGCCCTCGATGGGACCCATGTGAGATTAGGTTGGGCTGTGTATCCATGGAGCCCTTTGGGAAGCTCAGCTGTGTCCCAGTACCAAAGCATGTACAAATCCATTCAGAGACCATGATCACCTGGAACCCGTCTTTCACCATGTGAAACCACCATGTGAAACCACCATGAGCATGTTCGCTGGGGGACGTCTGGTCCATGCTGAAAAAATACACTCAAAACCAAGATTTGGCTGTTTGCAGATGGTTTCAGGTGCCTTTTGATTGTGTTGTTGGTCATGCTGGTTGACCAGCTTAGCATAGAGATACTGATTACAGTGGTCAACTTGGTCATTGTGGTTGGTCAGATCATGATTGTAGACCAGCTAAACATCAAGCTCAGTTACACCCTATGATGGCTAAGAGCTAAGCTGAAAATAATAATAATAATAATAATAATAATAATAATAATAATAACCAGCTTGACCACACAGCAAAATTGTCAGTGAAAAAGCAACCCTGATAGTGTTAAATTAACATTAATAATAAATAAATACATTGAAAAATAAATAAATTGAAAAATAAACTGATAAATAAATAGATAAACAAATAGATATAGATAGATAGAAAATAAATACATTGAAAAATGAATAAATTGATAAATAAATAGAAAAATTAATCGATAAATAAATCAATACATAGAAAAATAAATCAATTTAAAAATAAATAGATCAAGAAATAAATCGATAAATAAATATAAACTACTCTGAATAAATAGATAAATAAATATACAAATCGAAAAATAGATAGATAGATAGATAGATAGATAGATAGATAGATAGATAGATAGATAGATAGATAGATAGATAAATAAATAGGTGTATCTCGTTGCCTAGTTACGAAGGCGCCCTAACAGCTGAGGTGTGAGGCTGTCCTCGCTCAGCTCGTTGTTTCTCTGAGTATCGGAGTCAAACGCGTAACGCTGGGCGGAAGTACCAGCATTGTGTCGTTATGGGTCTGTTTTAGACGTTTACAGTATTAGGACGCTGTGTTGGTTCTTCGGTTACTGAAGCAGAATGTCTGAGCAGAGAGACGAGCCGCAGGAGAGCTCAGGACGAGCCGCAGACCTCCAGCCCGAGTGAGAGGAAACACCAGCTGCACTGAAACACATCTAACTCTCACATCTGTCTTTAATACACTGCTCTGACTTCTCTACTGCAGGTACCACAAACTGACTGAAGCTCTCTGCACTCTCAGGAGCAGAGCAGCACAGCTGTATCCTCTCACACCTCTGTCTGCATTCAGCCTGTATCACTCTACAGTTATTTACCTGATTAAAGCCATAACATTAATACCACCACAGCAGATCTGACCATCGAGAAAAGACCTCTGAAGTGTCCAGTAGGATCTGACTCAAAGACGTTATAAGATTCCTTGATTGATTTTGAGACTGTGTCCTCATGGATTGACCAGTCAGCCGTAGGTTGCCCTGACCCCATCGCAGATTCACAGGCTGTCGTTTCTTTAACCACTTTTGGTAGGTACTGACCACTGCATACAAGACCTGCCTGGTGTTCTGTAGATGTTCTGATCCGGTCATCTATCCATTCCAATTTGGCCCGTGTCAAAGTCGCCCACATCCTTACACTTGCCTATTGTCCCCCTTCCAACACCTCAGTTTCAAAGAGAAACTGTTCACGCGCTGATTAATGTATCACACCCACTGAAAGGTAACTTGGTCATTCACAGTTATTCACTGCACCTGTAAGTGGTCCTAATGTTGTGACTGGTAAATGTTCTCTGAGCTTAACTGAGCACAGTCCTGACATCGAGACATGTGGCCTAAATAGTTCTTATTCATATAATCTTATTAATAGAAAGTATTTGAGAGTTACACACTTTAACTCAAGATGATAAAATCCAGACGAAGAGATAATGAATTTCTTCGGAGTGAGATCCAAAAGACACAAATGGAGAACGTGAGTAGCTCACACACACACACACACACACACACACACACACACACACACACACACACACACACAATGGACTGAAAAGTGTGAGAACATTGTGCAACAAAACAGTGCCAAAAAGAAAATGTACATATTAAACAGAAAGTAATTTCATTCACTGGTTTTAAATTTGAATTATAAAATAAATGGTTATATGCATATAATATAGGTAGTATATACAAAATCTGCATTAATGTGACCACCATTATATACTATTCCAACCAGTTAACATCTCTACTGTTCAGCATTTCATACTAAACTACTGTGAATAAATTTTAGTTCAAATCCTAATGAATGAATTATGCAAAATGTTATCAAATAAATTAGAAGAAAATACAGAAGAAATCAAAGATCTCTCAGGAACATGTCTGCAATCTCTGATTTACACCCTGTTAACATGTAAAAATTTCAGCATTGATTCAATGGCTGTTGTTTACTGAAACACTCTCTCGCAACCCTGCAGCAAGACTATGTGTCATATTTGTCAGAGCGGGCGCAGAAGCACCAGAAAGCACTTGATACTCTGAATGATCAGAGACAAAAAGAACTGGAGGACCTCAGGAGACAGAAAGAGAAGACACTGGAGAAATACCAGGAGCAAGCTGCTGGTGTGTAGTAATGGGGTGATGTGATTTGCACTGTTAAAAAGACAAGCTTCTTGTTTGAAACTGTGGAGGAACATCTTATGCTCCTCCAAGGTTCCAAGTCTTAAAAATGGGGCCTTTGCAACAAGTCAGGTTGATTTCAGACTTTCATATTAGGATCCACATATAAGAGCTTAAGGGTTCTCTAGCAACCTTCATTTCAGTCAGATCTTTGATGAACCACATATCATATTGAGGAATCCCCCCAAAAAATGACCATCTCTGAGCATTGAGGAAAGTTTGAGATTGTGGTGGAGCCACTAGGTTTTTTGAAGAAACTTCTTAAAGATATTATTTAAGGAGCTATTCATTTTTGACAGTGTAAGTGTTCTTTGTAGATGTGGTATGAATGTGTGATTTGTATGTGGGTGTCTGTTTTGTGTGGGGAGACTATAAAATTATGAAACACCTTTACAAGAGGTGAGGAATAATCTGTTTTTTATCTGTGGTTTCAGAGTTAAAGAGGGAGATTTTGAAGAAGGAGAATGAGCTGGCTCTGCTGAAGTTTGAGCTTGGAGAATTTAAGGTAGCCATGGAAACTCTCGTGTGCATGCCTGGTAACATAAACAACATGACATGACTGCATTGGGGACAGGGGGCACAGCTTAACAACAGTGCTAAGGAGGCCAGCAGCCAGCATGACAATGCTACAGTAGGAAGAAGGCCATAACCAGCACATTGATGCTTCTGGATGATATCACTCTTGGCCACAATCAATGATTATCTTAGCTAGCTAAATGTTCGGGTAGTATCTTTCTGTGAAATAACACACCCATTGCCATGACAACCAGCAGCCTCCAGAACCCCAACAAATGTGAAGCTAAATGGCTGCTGGAGTTGCTCTTTAAAACCTTGCTGAAAACTTGTATGAATTTCTTTTGTGTGTGTGTCTGTGTGTGTGTCTGTGTGTGTGTGTGTGTGTGTGTGTGTGTGTGTGTGTGTGTGTGTGTGTGTGTGTGTGTGCGCACTAGAGTGAGAAGCAGCAGCAGTTGAACCATATAGCTGATCTTGAGCAGAAGTTAGCAGCTATGCACTGTCATCACTCTGAGTCTCTGCTGGCTCTGAAGGCTAGATGTCTTAAGGAGAAGGAAAGTTATGAGGCGCAGGCCAGACAAAAGATGCAGACATTAACCCAAGAAGCTAAAAAGGTGAGTGTGGAACAACACACACACACACACACACACACACACACACACACACACCATTGATACATTATAATAAGAAAAGTTACAGCTAGGCCTACCATGATTATGTTTTAGATCAAATCTGATAAATAACTGCAATAAATAAATAGGGGGCACACAGGTTTTGTGGCATGTATGTTTTGGTTCAGAAACAGGTTGAAGTGGTGTAGTGTGTAATCATCGGTCATTTAATAGATTTGTTTTTAATTATAACATGAAAATAATATAGTAAATGTCACTGTGATGCTCCACTGACTTGTAGTCGGGAGAATAGAGTCTACATTGTTGCTACTCTGTGCTCAGCCCGTGGGCTACAGCACTACATAACCTTGGTTGGGTGGGGAGGTGTGAGAACACTTGTGAGAACTGTGTACCGCTCCACAGCTAAAATCCTGTAATATTGCTCTACTGATAAGCCGCATCAGTCCACGTGATTTTTTTCACTTGAGATTCTGTATGTCTAGTAGAATTTCATGTGTCATGAGGGGGGCTCAAAGAGTGATTTACCTTCATTAGTCCCACAGTGGGGAAATTCACAGAATTTCAAGAAACTAATCCTTACAATGAACAGCCTTCTCACTCTGGCTAACTCTGACTCTGTCCCAAAGTTTCTTTACCCACACCTAGTAGGTCATGTTGACACGCACTCTGCTATGCATTAGCTATGCTGGGGCTGAAGAGCTGTCACCAGCTCAGAGCATCTCTCCTTGGCAGGTAATTTCATAATATTCTGATGCACATCAGCTACCTCAAGATATTTCACTGTCAGACTGTTGGTGTCTCACGATTTCAGTACATATGCTGGTCATGGCTCTTTGCCCATGTCAGAGGGAAGAAGTTTGAGGTTGACAGGTGGGTGCAACTCATGACTGAACAGGACCCACAGGACCTGCTGAAAATTCCTGTTCCTGACCTGCACATACTGGGAGGCAAGAAAAGACAGCAGTGTTTTCAAAGTGTAGCAAAGGTGCACCACTCAGGTAGAATGGGGGGGGGATAGTTTTCATAAATCTCAGGCCAAAGGGTTTTTTGACAGCAGACTTTGTGATGCTTTGTGAAGTAACCCAAAGCCTCCAGAATGTCAGTACCTGTCAGTTTTAATAGGGTGCCAGACTCAAGTGACTAAAGGGGGCACTGGATAGGGTCCTTGTTGCTGTGTAGGCATTACAACACTGCATCACATCAGTCATGTTCACTGAGATGATCTACACCAACCAGCCTCATCTTCTCATGGTCTTGATTTAAACGTGACTACTACAACATTGTGTGCTTGACTCTGGCTCGAAGTGTCCTGGTGTCAGTTTTGCCTCTAATGGTCTGGATTACAACACAAATTTACTGGCATAATCAGAAAATGTCCAAAGTACTGACATGCCTTCATAACTTGTCATTTATTGTACCTGAGCAACACAGTCATGGTTCATGTACAACATGTCATGCATCTTTTAAAACCCCTCACTTTAAACTGGCAGCTCATTGTATGTGTGTGGGATAGAACTAGATTTAATACAGGCCAGTGTTTCCCAGCCCTGTTCCTGGAGGCACACCTGCTATGCACACACCTATGCAGCTCATTAACAAGACCTTCAGGGTTAGTTAGTTAGTTAGCTAAAGCTACAACATGTAGGGCAGGTGTTCCTCCATGAACAGGGTCGGGAAAATTCTTTTGTCTGTAGGATGTAACACATACATGCACTAGTAGCAGTAAAAGTCTGTATGTTCTTGTTGAGACAACATTCACCAGGCTTTGACAAAGATGACAATTTCAGAGAAAACAGTTTTCAAAGACATTTTGAAAATTCATTAGGCACTTATTCAACAGTAACACTTTATTTTGCATTGTTTTCCCCTCCAGGAGGCATCTTGTTATCTGCTCACTTACACACAAAAAGTGTCTCAGGAGAACCAATGTCTGCGCAAGGAGCTGAAGCAGCTAATCCCAAGAGTCAAGGCTCTGAGGAGCCACCTGCAGCTGCTGCAGACACAGCACAGGGATCTGCTGGAGGAGAGAGAATGCATGCAGAATGCACTCCACAACAAAAGAGGATGTCAATACTGGGAGAATTGATGCTGGAGCAGATACTACCAGCTGATAGAGAAAATTATTTGCAGCTGGGACTTAGTAAACAGTGTTTTGTATTCTTCATTTTCATACAGTTGAGCTGTGAGTAAGTAAAAGACAACGTAAGAAATGTGATTCTGTTCACTTTATCTCAAATAGCAAATTAATTTACTGAGCAACATATACTGAGCATATAACCTGCTGTGTTTTTAACCAGTCAACAGTCTTTGGTAAGTCTGTTCTGCACTTCATGACCACAGACTTTTAAACTAAGACAGAGTTGTGGCATTTACAGTGTTTTTAATTTTTTGTTACTAGTAAATTAGATTTTTTTTGCCTGGTTACCAAGGTATGCCACATTATTTTACACTGTATTTTTGACAATTACCAGTGTGTTAGTTAATGTCACATTATGTGATAATTGGCGTGTGTTTCTTCTAGTCTTGCCATACAGTTGTCTTACACCACTGTGTCCATTTAAATGAGTCCTGTCCCCATCATACACCCCTCACAGCAATTCTCCAAAATCCAATACCGATTCTTCCCTGGACATTAGAGAGAGTTACTGCAAATAAAACAAGATTAAAACACAATGAACAAGCAGGTGTCCATTACTAGTGTGCATTATAATGTATATATTTACTTGTTTTATTTATAAACATGGTATGAAACCAAAATTGGTTCTTCTGTGACATCACTTCTATCACCTTCAGAAGAGAAAGTGAAAGTGTATGAATCAGGAAGATGACTCTGATTAAGCACCATAGCCAAGTTTAGCTGACATTTTGGAGCTTCAGTATTCATGTGAGAAGAAAATGAAACACAGACAACTCTGACACAGACGGAAAAAGAAATAAAGGTATGTGCTGTAGTGAAGGAATCAGTTCTGCAATTTTATCAGTATATGACAGAAGGAAGGAAGGAAGTTTATTGATCCCTTTGGGAGGCTTCCCTCATAGAAATTAAGAGCATGGTTTAACAAGGAGTGCTGAGCCGAGTTAATGGATTCAGACAAGGCTACAACAATGAAGTTTCAAGCTGACTAAAATCATAACTGAAAGAGTAGAGCTGATCTGTGTGTTCTGCAGGTTGTTAGTGCAGTGGTGGTTTCCTCATATAGACAGAGCAGGGATACGGAAACTATTATGGCTGTTTACAGTTTCTGACTCAAGGTCTATGAGTATGATCAGTGTAAGTCCATCAGAGTAGACTCCAATCATTTTCTACAGCATGTGCAGAAGACTGATGGTACATGGACTGGTCCACCAGAATGTGAGGTGGAGAATCCAGGCAGCCAGAACAAAAACCTGGAACTCTGTGGCTTTGAATCTGGATTATCCACCTCAGGACAAAAGAAGCAGAAAAAAGACAGGAACAATCTGGTCAACCTGTGATTGTTTTGGTGTGAAGTTTGGAGTGTTAATTAATAGTAGGTGGAGAGCGAGGCTGTGACTAACTCTCCACAAGCAGTTAACGCTGAATATACTAATAGTGTAATACTGCTCAGTACTTGTTTAAACCCCCCAAAATACACCAGTATACCCAGTACATTCTAAGACAATTTTCTGTGATGTTTTCATAGCTTCACAAACTTCTATTCTCCAAAAGATTACAAAGTAATTTAGTTTATAGGACTCACTCATGCTAGATATCATTATTTTCAGGAGATCCTACCCACTAAAATGTTTCTTCATTTAAGATAAAAAAAAAAGAGAATTTAAATAATTGTATGAATTTGACCACATTTGCTCAAACATTTACTAGCACTACAAAAAAATATTTATTTATTTATTTAGATGAGGACTAAAAAACATTTTATATTTTAGAAATCCGGTTGGAAATTGATCATCCAGGGTGTTATCGAAGTGAAAATGCAAGACTTTTGTTCAATTATTTGTAATGATTATATCAACAAGAATATTTATTATAATATGTTCTTGAAAATACTTGACAGTGGTCCAAATCAAATAAAAAACAACCTGAATGGCCATTATTATTTTTTATTATTTATGCATGTATCGGTATTATTCTTCTCAGGACTTTTATTCTGAAATTTGAACACTATGTAAGCAAAAAAGAGCACAAACAGTCTCTCCCTTCTCTTGTTCCTCTATAACCCAATAAATGTGTCAGGGACATCATTAGCCTCGCCCTCTCTCATTGTTCAGTCAGATTCTGCATGTAGGTTGAGCATGTACATGTGGACAGAACATAAAACATTACATTCTTTTACATTCTGCAGCTGTTATAGAATTAGTGTTTATCTGTTTGCCAGCTGACTATTTGATTTTTCTGTTCCACCTTAAATAGTGAAGGAGTCACTATTAATTCCACCTTAAATGTTACATCTACATTATTAAACATGTTCATGCTGGCATGAAACTCAAATAGAAAATGAAACTCTGGTACTTTAAAGCAAGGAGCTCTGTGCAAACCAGTCTAGAAACAGTGTATGTCACTGTACACTCCTATTAGACACTCCTATGAATTTGTTCCACCTATTTAATGTAAAGTCAGAGACAGAAGCTCATCCACAGTTTGTGTTGGTCGTAGTCCTTCTATGGTCACAGAACCTTGGACACAGGACACTGCCCACAGGAAGCATTTATCTGGATATGTCTGGTTGGTGTACTATTTTCAGTATTGTAGTCTCAAAAAATTCCAGCAGCACTGCTGTGTCTGTGTCACTCCTACCAGCACAACACACCACCTTTTCAGTGTTACTATAGTGCTGAGAATGACCTGCCACCCAAATAATACATGCTCTGTGGTGGTGATGTATGCAGAGGTATAGATGGACTACAGTCTGTATTTATAGACCTACAATGTGCTTCTGTATATTACATAGAGCTTAAAATATTGATGGTGAGTGTTGAACCAAGGAGGTTGATTGGTTTATAGTATAACTCAGCAGACAGGTATTTTGTTAGATGTGTATAATGCAATTACAGTTAAAGTTAAAAACTTAAAAACCTTACAATTATTTATTTCTGAAAAGAGTGGAAGAGGAGGAAAAAATGGCAGAATCTTCATCACCACAACCAAAAAAGTGCAGAGGAAAGAGTGTGGAGGAACGAAATGAGGGTAACTATAACATCTCATGGAAAGGAAATATATCTGTTTGTGCATTTAACTACATACTGTGCATACTAAACACTCACACCTGACTGGCACATACTTTTGGCATTCAAGGGTATGTAATATTGTATCATTTTCCTCCATCGATAAATGACCCAATAAACTGAGTTAAGGTTCTTTAGACCTTTCAAAGGCTCTTTATACACTCTTTAGACACTCTTCAGACACTGTATAAAGTGCATTCAAACTTGCCTTTATGTTCATATTAAGAATTAAATGCATGTTTTTCCTTCTTGGTTGGTTTAACTCAGATGAGTGTGTCTCCAGCATGATCCAGTTTGAAGAGCATTTCCAGTGTCCCATCTGCCTGGAAGAGTTCACTGATCCAGTTTCTACTCCATGTGGACACAACTTCTGTAAAAACTGCCTCACACAGTACTGGGACAACACACCACGCTCTAATTGTCCATTATGTAAAGAAGAATTTACCAAGAGACCTGAACTCAAGGTCAACACAACTCTGAGAGAGGTGGTGGGTCATTTCAAGAAGCAAATCAGTCTTGATAAGCCTGAGATTCTTTGTAATGCTTGCACTGGAGTGAAGCTGAAGGCCTTCAAGTCTTGCCTTAATTGTGAAGCAACATTTTGTAGGTTACATCTAGAACTACACACAGTTGGTAAACTCAAGACTCACAAGCTAATCAACCCAGTGAAGAACCTGGAGGGCTACATCTGCCAGAAGCATGATAGACCCCTGGAGCTGTTCTGTAGGGATGACAAGACATATGTGTGTGATTTTTGCACTGAAGGAGAACACAAGAATCACAACACCGTTCCTATAGAGGAGGAGAGTGAACAGAAAAAAGTAAGACACTGACATTAAAAATCTTTATCATAAACATCAATTATATAAATCAATTAAGATGGACATCAATTAGATGTCAAAGGGAACGTTTTCACTTTTGAAGTATAAAAACAAGATTTGTTTTCCTCTCTGCTCATAGACACAGCTGGGGAAGGTTCACGCAGAGGTGCAGCAAATGATCCAGAACAGACTGAAGAATATCAACAATATTAGACACTCAGTAGAGCTCAGAAAAGTGGGTAAAACACTAGATATACAGAGTAGCTCCTCATTCTGCCGCTCTATTTTACATTAATCTACTGAACTATGATTAAAGTGAAAATTATCCTTCCATCAGAGAAACACAGAGAAGGAGATTTCAGACAGTGTTAAAATCTTCACTGCTCTGATTCGCTCCATTGAGAGAAGCCAGGGTGAGCTGCTTGAAGTGATGGAGGAGAAGCAGAAAGCCGCAGAGAGGCAGGCTGAAGACTTCATTAAAGAGCTGGAGCAGGAAATCACTGAGCTAAAGAGGAGAAACACTGAGCTGGAGCAGCTCTCAAACACTGAGGACCACCTCCACCTCCTACAGGTCAGTAATCCTCTACCTGCTCAATGACAATGCAGCACATCAAACAACAACACTGTCCATGCTGATGATCTCTCCTATCTCTTGCTGGACTTTAGATTTACCCAACCCTCTGCAGCCCTCCAAACACCAGCAACTGGACTGACATCTGCATTGACCCATATCTGAGTGTAGAGACTGTGAGGAATGCACTGTCTCAGCTTCAGAAGAGTCTTAATGACAAACTCCATAACATTATGGGTGAGAAGTTAAGTGAAACAGGTGAGAACCTTCATAATTGATAAGCTATAATAATAAAATATGTTTTGACATAAGCAATATGAGTCCACAATGAGATTAAAAGCATAACTAAGATGTGATCTTAATTTTTGTGTTTGTAAATTGCTTCTACAGAACTGCTACGGATTAAGCACTATGCAGGTACAATTTGTACGGTCACTTTTTGATTTAAATTTGTCACACTATTGCAAACCTTCAGTTGAACACACTTTATATGTTTCCCAGTGGACGTGACTCTGGATCCTGACACGGCTTATCCATGTCTCTTCCTGTCTGCTGATGGAAAACAAGTGGTAAATGGAAACATGAAACAGAATCTTCCTGACAACCCAGAGAGATTTAACAAAAGTCCCTGTGTTCTAGGAAAGGAGGGGTTCTCCTCAGGGAGATTTTACTATGAGGTGCAGGTCAGTGGCAAGACTGACTGGGATTTAGGAGTGGTCAGAGGGTCCAGTAAAAGAAAGGGTCAGATTACATTGAACCCACAGAATGGATTCTGGACTGTGTGGCTGAGGAATGAAAAAGACATTAGAGCTCTTGTTAGCCCCCCAGTCCTCCTCTCCATAAAAGAGAATCCCCAGAAGGTGGGGGTATTTGTGGATTATGAGGAGGGTCTGGTGTCCTTTTATGATGTGGAGTCCAGGACTCACATCTACTCTTTCACTGGCCAGTCTTTCACAGACAAACTCTATCCATACTTCTGCCCTTATCTTAACTGTGGAGGAAGAAATTCATCTCCAATGATCATCTTACCTGTGTATAAGACTGAATGACTTTTCAGCTCCTGTGATGGATTGATGTATTCCTGCCTTGCGCCCAATGATTCAGGGCAGGATGGATCTCAGAGAGACACTGAGGACCACCTCCACCTCCTACAGGAAACTTTATATTGTACTTGTTAAAATGATGTTTTGTCTCACGCTACATTAAAATTCCTGAATATTTTTGGATCAGATGTTCATGACCCCACGTCACATCTAATCAATGAACTATACGAAAATGAATTACTCATAAATTGTTGTAAAATATATTCTAGACATTGATAACTCAGTCTGATCCACTGGATGATGAATTCATATGTGTCTCCATTCTCATGTGTAACTCTTTGTGGACGTGACTCTGAATCCTGAAACAGCTTATTCCAAACTTCTTCTATCTGATGATGGAAAGGAAGTGAGATTTGGATCTTCCTGACAGAAGAGATTTGATAAATCAGTATGTGTTCTGGGAAAGGATGGATTCTCTTTTTACTATGACTGCATAGTAGGTGCAGGTGCAGGTCAGAGAGAGGACAAAGTGGGATTTTGGAGTGGCCAGAGAGTCCATTAACAGGAAGGGGAAGATTGCACTGAACCCACAAGAGGGATTGTTGGCTGTGTGGCTGAGGAATGGGAATAAATATAAGGCTCTTACTGACCCCTCAGTTCCCCTCTTTCTGACAGTGAATACAGTAGGTGGGGGTGTTTGTGGATTATGAGGAGGGTCTGGTCTCCTTTTATGATGTGGAGGCCAGGTATGAGGCCAGGTATGAGATCCAATCTTTCACTGGTCCATCTTTCACTGAGAATCTTTATCCATAGTTCGGGTACAAATTCTGCCACACTGATCATGTTAATCTGTAGATCTGTTAATGAGTTGTCCATTAAAACAAATACATTCTTTTCATCTGAAAATTATGGCAAAGCATGACAGCAGTAATATACTGAGAACATATTCTATAATAAATACACCGGCATTTAAATACGTTGTTTGTTGTTAGGAATTCATTATATGGTTAAATCATTAAGCTGATGCACAATATGTACAAAAAAAGCTTGACAGAAACAATGAACATGTTTATTTAACATTTTATGTTCACTGAAAGTCACGTCTGGTCCTAGTTAGTGTGTTTTTGTCAGTGCATACAGTATGAAGAGTCTCCCATTTTGTGTCTTTATTTAACAACATACTGTAAATAAGTAAGATAAATTATATTTGGGATATGCCATTTTGGCAATACGACCAGCGAGAATGGCTTTTTATACCTGTATTAATGTTATTATTAGTATACATTTCATAGTTGACACAAAGTTTACAATTGGTCAGGATGCTGAATGAAAATCACCCCAACCTGTCCTGGAAGTACTGAATGGAGCGTCTTTGTTCCAGAGAACACAGTTCCACTTCTCCACAGCTCAATGCAGGGTGGCTTTATACCCCTCTGTCCCCCATCTGGCATTAAGCATGGTGCCAATAAGTTCATGTTTATCTTCTTCCAACAGTTCTATTCTATTGGCAGTACTTCTCTACAGAGACTAGACAAGCTGTGTGCACATCTGTGTCAGCAATGGGTGCTGCTTAAAGTAGCTGAAAGCATTCGTTAGAATTTCCACAAACATTTGGATATTTTGTGCACTTTTGGGTCTGCATCAACCCCATGAAGAGAGAGATGAGACACTTTATGAAGGCTTGTGCAGATAAAATGTCAATTATTTTATGGTTTGTTTCATAAGGTTTGAATATTTTTGTAATGTTATGCCTATATTGAATTATTTTGTAAAATAAATACTGTAAATCACCTTTCATAAACTGGATCTAAACATTCAACTTCTAATAACACAGCAGGGAAGTGACTAAACCTTGAGAGAAAGTGAAAGTGTATGAATCTGGGAACTCTGAATACAGAAGTTGCACTTTACTGTAAGACCTGATTTTACCTGCTGAATATTCTGTAACTGACAGGTTAATCACAGACGTCTCAGACACGTCAAGAAAAGCATAAAGAGAGACGTACAGGTATGTGAAAATGTGTGTGAATGGTCAATGATTCATACTTCTGCAGGCTTATCAGTGTGTTATTTAACATGGTGAACTGAATGGACAACATTAATTCTAACACTTGTAAAGTAAGTGTTAAAAGCCGGAGCTGAGAAACTGATAATGATAGAGTTTTTGATCTGAGATCTGTGAGAATGTTCAGTGAATGTCTGAGACGAGATAAACAATTATGTGGCACAGTAAAATTCTTATATTGTTACAGTTTTAGCAAATATCAAATGTTTATTGTTGCTACATCTTTTCAACAGATTCTTGTACAAAATAAAGATTTTGTTATGTTTTTATGGAGATGGGATTAGCCAAAGTCCAGTGCTTGCCAGTAAGATTCATCTTGCATTTCCAGTTGTAAGCTAAAAAGTATATATCAGATACCAAACATGTCTGGAAAGCACACAACTAAATGTCTTTTTCAAAGAGAGCTGTCATCAAATCATGCTCCTCTAATTCTCCACAGATTCATTTTTGATGTGTCTGACCAAACTGAACATCAAATTTCTTTGTAATGAGCCACATTGGTTTATCAGTCACTATCTGTGTTAGCTGACTGAGCAGTATTACTTACATTTCTCTGAATGTGGTTTAGTTAAAGCTTTAATATTCTCAGCTGCCTAAGTAATAAAGATTAGAAAGAAAGAGTGTGGCTCATCCAGAACAGTGTAAGTTACACATCTCCTCCAAAGGAAAATATATTGAAATACATTGTCCAGTATTCTCTACTTAATCCAATAAATAAAAGTTGGTGTTTACATTATTTCCCACTGTATCAGCATTAAATAACTCTAATGTGCTGTTGTTTTTGGTAAATATGTGAACAAGTGGAATCAGCTCAAACAGAAAATAACATACTTCTCGCTTTATCACTCAAATCATACTGTCTAATGATCTGAAACATCCTACTTCTGTGCTTATTGTATAATGTTCTGTGTTCTGTTATCTACCTATTGGTGTTCTGCATTCCATATCCACCACAATTGGTATTTCCTTGTGTCAAATTCAAGTCGTCATCATTTTGATGTTTCTTGCTCTTATATTTCTAACACGTGACTCCCGCAGTCTGAAGATCAGTTCCAGTGTTCTCTCTGTCTGAATGTGTTCACTGATCCAGTTTCTACTGTGTGTGGACACAACTTCTGTAAAACCTGCCTCACACAGTACTGGAACAACACTCCACATTGTCACTGTCCATTATGTAAAGAGAAATTTACAGAGAGACCTGAACTGAAGGTTAATTCAACCCTGAGAGAGGTTGCAGATCACGTCAAGACGAAAACTGTTCCAGATACACCAGAGATTTTTCAGCTTTGAAGCTGAAGGCCTTCAAATCCTGTTTGAATTGTGGAGCAACGTTTTGTAAGAGTCATCTAGAGCTACACACAGTGGGAAAACTGAAGACTCATAACCTAATTGATCCAGTGAAGGACATGGAGGCATTTGTGTGTCAGAAACACGAGAGACCCCTGGAGCTGTTCTGTAGGCATGATCAGATGTGTGTGTGTCAGTTGTGCACTGAAGGAGAGCACAAGAAACACGTCACTGTTCCTATAGAGGAGGAGATTGAAGTGATAAAGGTGAGAGACATGTTTACACTTTTACACCTTTAATGAATAAGCTATCACTATTTATCATATAATAAACTCAAAGTCTGGCATTCAACAGTGTGTAATAAAATGTTATTTATACAAACATAAAAACTCACAGACACAGCAGGGAGAGATACAGACAGAGGTGCAGCAGATGATCCAAGACAGACTGAAGAAGACCAATGAGATCAAACACTCAGTAGAGCTCAGAAAAGTGAGTAAAACACTGGATATACAGAGTAACTCCTCATTCTGCAGCTGTAATTGACAATCTTATTTTCACTGTGATTAAAGTGAAAATTATTCTTCCATCAGAGAAACACAGAGAAGGAGATTTCAGACAGTGTTAAAATCTTCACTGCTCTGATTCGCTCCATTGAGAGAAGCCAGATTGAGCTGCTTGAAGTGATGGAGGAGAAGCAGAAAGCCGCAGAGAGGCAGGCTGAAGACTTCATTAAAGAGCTGGAGCAGGAAATCACTGAGTTAAAGAGGAGAAACACTGAGCTGGAGCAGCTCTCAAACACTGAGGACCACCTCCACCTCCTACAGGTCAGTAATCCTCTACCTGCTCAATGTCAGTGCACCACATCACACATCATTGTCCGTGATGAGAATCTCTCCTCTGTCCTGTAGATTTACGCACCTATTTACCCCCAGCTCACTAAGAATTGGACTGACATCAATATAGAGCCTGTGAGGAACACTCTGTCTCAACTTCAGTAATCTATGACAAATACACACCCACTTCCTGAAGTCTGTTTCTGATCTTTCTTTGCCATGGGGAATATTCTTCTTCCAGCAACAGTGATGAAGTCTAATGGTCTGATTAGACCCTATGCCTGATTGATCTAATGGTTTCATTCTTGTTTTTCAGCCTCATAGACGCTTCTTTGAATTTCATTGGTGCAGCTTATGTTGAGTAATCCCGACTACAGTACCCATAGGTGTTTGAAAGCTTAACAGCATTCTTAGTTATATTATGCCTTCACTAATGATGCAACAGAACATACTTGAGTAATCAAACACCTGTGAGACTGGTGGTTCTTTGAAGTGAGGAGGACTGTGTAAAAATGTGAAATTGGAATGAATGTAGTCTTGAAATAGTGTTGAATGTGTACTGTGTGATTGGTCTGTGTAGTTTGATTGGTTTGACAAGTAAAAAAGTCTTGTCCCAAATATTTTGGAGGGCAACTTATTATCTAATATCTAATGAGATAATAACTAATGTCTCATAACTAATTTCACACTCTGTGTTTCCCAGTGGATGTGATTCTGGATCCTGATACAGCTTTTCCCAAACTCATCCTGTCTGATGATGGAAAACAAGTGACACATGTAGACACAGAACAGGATCTTCCTAACAACTCAAAGAGATTTGATTATTGTGTGTTCTGGGAAAGGAGGGGTTCTCCTCAGGGAAATTTTACTATGAGGTGCAGGTCAGGAGGAAGACTGGGTGGGATTTAGGAGTTGCAAGAGAGTCCATTTACAGGAAAGAAAAGATTACGCTGACCCCACAGAATGGATTCTGGACTGTGCGACTGAGGAATGGGAATAAGTATGAGGCTTGTGCAGGTCCTCCAGTCCCCCTCTGTCTGAAAAAGAAGCCCCAGAAGGTGGGGGTGTTTATGGATTATGAGGAGGACCTGGTGTCCTTTTATGATGTGGACTCATATCTACTCTTTCACTGGTCAATCTTTCACAGAGAAGCTCTATCCATTCTTTAGCCCCTTTTGTAATGATGGAGGTACAAATTCAGCTCCATTGGTCATCTCACCTGTGTGTAAGAGTGAATGAGTTTTTAGTTCAATTCAATTTTTGTCAGCTTTTGAAATAGACATATTGAATGGACACTGAATCCCAAAACACATGGTTACTGGCATAATCTCACCAGGTTTGATTCAGGCTATTTTTGCAGTTTGGACAGTCCTGTTGCAATCCCCAAAAACAATATGGAGTAGTGTTTTGTCCTGTTATGTAAATTATGCAGCATGAACCCAATATAAGATCGCTGTGCATAATATCCATAATATCAGGGAAATCTACCTAAATGTGCTCAATGATTCATCAGTAAATTGAAATCATCTCTTATTATGTTTAAATCCTAAAATACATTTTTGCTACAAAGGTTGGGCTTGTAAAAACATTGAATTCAAATGTCTTTTCAAAGTTATGATCTGAAATGTTCTGTGATTAGTATTGATTATTGATATATTTAATCAAACATACTCAGTTACTTTGTTAACTGTAGTAATCTTTTCCATAATTATAAAACAGTGAATATGTGAAAATAGACTCAAGCAGCTTTCTCTGGCTACATCAAATAACTCATAAAGTTTCTGTAAGTTTCTGTGAGTTTCTTTCATTTCACAGCACATAATGACTTCACTCTCCATTTAAAAATGAAAGGACAACCATGAACCCATAAACAGGCAAATTGCCATCAAATTGTACATTCCAAGCTTTGGTATAAAAAACAGCATAGAACAACCATCCCAGATTACACCCCTACCCTACTCTTAGAATCCCCCTGTAACATTTTTATTAAGAAAGGGATACAATTATCTTAGCCTAACCAAACTGTCCTACCAAGTCCTACTGCACACATAAACACACAGTCAGTATGATAGTGTTTAAAATTGCACCCATAAATTCATACTATTGCAGTCTCCTTGTCTCGTGGATTCATGGTTATTTTTGTGTTTGATGTAGTTACAATGCTATACCTTAAGTCTTCTTACACTTTATTGTGTTCTTGGTGCTAATTGTTAAGTATTCAGTGTTTCTTCACAAAAAAAATGTATTAAGCCCGGTTAAATATTACTAATTATTCAAGTGTTACATGTTTGCATTTAGCATCAGATTAAACCTTATCATATTTGTCATGAGAGTGCAAATGCTTGAAACGTGTACAGGTGTGGATAAAACTAACCACTGGAATCGATATATAAGACTTTAATAATGGGAAAAAGTTTTTTAAAATACTCATTACTCAAAGTAAGCAACAATTTATTTTGTCTTTTACTATCAAATACTATTAACCTAATTTAATCTATTCTAATTTAAAGGGTACATCAAAATTAATAATAAAAAAACACAAGGACAGTGAAGATTACATAAAAATTCTAGCAAGATATTATAAGATAGCCTCACTTATTTGCTCCTTAAAAAGAAAAAGAAAAGTACTTGAGTGAAATGAAGGAATGTACTGGACAAAATTGATGAATCAGAAATAGAACAATCAGTTCCAGAAATGAGCTGAGTAAAACAGTTCTGACTGAAGTCAGAGAAAACAGAAAGTGAAAGACGAGAAGTCTGAGGAGGTTTTTGGGGATTTTTCTCAAACGAGGCCACACCGGGCATGTGTGCGTCTGTGTGTGCGCGTGTGTGTGTGTGTATGTATATATGTGTAAATACTCCAAGGCATATGAAGCAGCAGAGTCCAGCTTCTGTGGTGATTGGACCGGAATTGAGTCATGTGATCAGGATTTGGGAAACAGAAACTGTCAGAGGGACTATGGGATGTGTAGGTGTGACAAAGGAGAAGGCAAGATCAAGGTAAGTACACTCTGAACTTTAAAACAGGTAAATCTGATAAAGCTTTTTAACATTAGACCTCTGGCTGTTAGAAGCAACTCCCTACTCAGCTTTCACATCCAGAATTTAAGGACACATTTCTAAGTATTATAAACATGTATTAATTAAGTATATATGTTTATATACATCTTTTGCTGGACTTGTGTGGGCTCCAACTTACACACAAATTCCTCTTTTCTCACTGTCTGTCTGTCCATTTTGATCCTGTGTGGGCTCTGCCCTCCCCCACAAGATCCCCTGTCCTTTTGTGGCCTCACTAGGTACCTTCCATTCATAAGGTTTCCCAGATAGCAAGCGGACTCATTTTTTATCCACATGTCCTCCAGCATATCCGTGTAAAAGTCACCTTCATTTATGGGATACAGAACAGAGCCGGCTTGTGAATCAAACAGCTTGCTGGCTGCTGTATGAATCATATCTCATAACTCCATGTGCCAAGTGAAGCCAGAGCTCCTTTTAAACTTCGTTTAACTACTTTTCGTACTGCCACACTGGTACTCAGAGAGTTCTGACAATTTTGGTATTATTCGTAATTTTGCTTATATGTATATCTGTTTATATCAGTGGTGGACAATAACGAAGAAAATGTCATTTGTTATTGTATTTAAGTAGCTTTTTTGGGTATCTGTACTTTAGTAGAGTATTTTTATTTTGGGGGACTTTATCTTCACTACATATCAAAGTCAAATATCTTACTTTTTACTCCACTACTGTCCGAGAAATCTGTCGTTACATTTGTCTCATGCGTGCATACAAAAAAGAAGCGCACAATCACACCAATCAGGTTGTAGTGCGGGCCCAGTTAAATGTAGGCTGGGCAGTCATTTCTGAAATGGATACTTTTTTGCTATTGGGATTTCTTTCTTTCTTTTTCACTTTCTAAGAAAGTGAGCTTGGGGAGATTACCCCACCCATGTTTTTTGGTTGCTGTTTATGCCTTTGAATTTCCATTTGATCTCTTTTCCCACTTTTTGGTGCTTAGGTGCTTATTATTTGCATTTAAATCAACCCAGCTTTCAGACTGGACTTATAATCACCTCTGCTCCCTACCTCATAACAAGATTTATCAATGTAAAAACCTGTAGGTAAAGAACCTTGACATCAAGTGACTGTACAAGTACTGAAGGTTCTTCATACTCTCACATGTCTATTACAGACATGGTTCTTCTATGGCATCACTCAAGGAACCATTTACCTTTATTGTTAAATATGTAAGTGTTGACTGTGTCCATTAAAATACAGTCCCTCTGGAAAGTATTCACAGAGCTTATGTTTTTGCACATTTTATGTTACAGTCTTATTTCAAAATTGATTCAATTCATTGAATTTAACTACACACAATACCCCACAATGTCTAAGAGAAAAGTCTGTTTGCAATCTTTGCAAATGTATAAAAAATGTAACAAAAATATAACGTACATAAGTGGTCAGGTGATTAGCAGCGCCTAGATTCCCAAAGACATGAAACTTGGCATTTAGTCCAATCTTTTGTTTCTCATGGTCTGAGAGTCCACGAAGTGCGGGTATCATGTGTAGAATTTTGTTTCATTGAAACAGTTAAGCCACAAGAACAGGATAATGGCACACCCTTCACCCCAACCAACCCAGAAAAGGAATTTTGAGGATGACGCACCTCGCCCAGTGCCAGTCAATACAGGTCTGTGTTACACACACTTTACTATATGTAGTTTTTACCTTTTAAGTAATAAAAAAGCAAAATTCAGTAATAAGTACAAGGTGATGTAAAAGGTAATTTATTTATGAGCACCATGTCAGTTATGTCCATTTATTTCTATAAATTATGCAAAATACATTCAGAAGCAAACTTAACTGTCAATGCCATGGGTTAATATTCTCGTATACACTTGTGTTTTCAGTGATTAAATGTAACATTTTTGTATGTTTTTATCTGAGCAGTGCATATAATGTTAACACCCATATATTAAATGTGCGAGATGCCTGACCTGATTTCTTGTTGAAAAGGCTCAAAGAGGAATTGGACGGAAATGGGAGAATGTTCAACACTAGAACCAAGAAAAGGCAAACGGAGGGGCACAGATGCATCACCTGACTGTACGTTACACAGCCTCAGTGCACAGATCCTGTAACACAAAATTCATTTAACTTCAGCTCATTCACACTGACTTCATAAGTGCAGTAATAATTAGAGGTACAATAAGTATAATGACTAAAAATGCAGACGGTGTGTTTAGGCTCTTCAACTGAGTTTCACTCTGCCTTCTATTACCGCAGCACCTACACTAAACACAGAGCACCTGAACACCTGCAACTATTTGAGGATTGTTGATTTATGCAATCATTAGCATAATGATTAATCATAATCATAATCATTTTTTTTGTGCATGGCAACTGCAGAGCTCAAACCTGATCATTTATTCTAATATTAATGTTTAATGTTAGAGGAAATTTAGTTTTCAAATGTTTGGTATGATTAAGTGTTTGAGATGTAAAACAGTCATTCAGAGTCGTTTGGTGTGAAATTGTTAATTTTAAAGTATTTTCATTTATTTTGATTTTGCTACTGGTACACTTCCACAATGCAACAGTTACTGTATTCAAAGTAAATTCATAATTGTTTACATCATATTCATTTTATTCTGCTTAATGACTGACTATCTTCTGTTTTATTATTCTTAAATTCTATTAAGGGGTACAGACAGAGCCCTGATAAAAGTGGTTATTCTAATAAAATTTATTGGCGACCTATTTCTAATTTTCCAGTTTCAAACTTATTTAATCTTTCAACAGTTTCCTTTTAATAGTGCCTTTACTGAGCCAAACTGAATGTGTTCCAGCAGGAAAATGCTAAAACAAGCAGGACTGCGGTTCTCCAGGACCAGGAATCAGAACCACCAGTTTAGAGTAATTTGGGATGGATAATATGGCTGTGCACCTTTATACTACCCCATACTGTGAGCTCTAATGTTAACCATTTGTATGAAAAATAGAAAATATTAAATATTTCTGTCAGTGATGTGAATACTGGGATCATATACCCATTCTAATGTAAAGAGTGAGAGACAGGGTTCTCCACAACATCATAAAATGTTGTACAATATTTAATAGAATAACATGTTAAATATAATACAAAGTTCAGACTATATGATATTATTGTCTTTCACTAATCATAGTTTATTAGTGGATCTCCAGTCAAAAAGTACAGGGTCATGCAACAAACAAATATTAACAAAACAAATATTAAAATCCATTTTGGCCCTTGGTTCATTTTAAACATCATTATTTTTATTTGAGCATAAAAGTTAAAATATGGAAAACAAGCTGCTCTTTAATTTTGGTAATAGATTCATAAAAAAACTGAATTGTGATGGATTGTGATCCAAATTTTTTGACATGGTTATACTGGCAAATATAATATTCACACCCTGTCTGACAGTTTTTAAAACATCTTAAGTCTTTAAAATTTCTTCCTTCACAATCTCTCAAACACAATTAGGTGTGACTCCAGCAGTCATCTGTCTGAAGATCAGCTCCATTGTTTTTTCTGTCTGAACCTGTTCACTGATCCAGTTTCTATTCCATTCTACTCCATGTTCTAGATAAACATGAGGTTCTTTGCGAGGCCTGCAGTGGAGTGAAGCAGAAAGCCATGAAATCCTGTCTGGATTGTGGCGTGACATTCTGTAATTTTCATTTAGAGCCTCATGATTTTGTTCCAGTACTTAAAGAACATCTGTTCTGTAAAGATGACCGGACTTGTGTGTGTCAGTTCTGCACTTACACTGACCACAAGGCCCACAGCACTGTTCCCATAGAGGAGGAGAGTAAAAAGAAAAGGGTAAGATGCGTTAACATGAAATATTAATATGAAAAAGTACAATATTTCTGATTTTTTTGTTCCTGTAGGGAATAATTGTGTTTTGTAAATATGAAACATGTACCAAAAGTTTATCTCTGCTAACAGACCCAACTCAAGAAGACACAAAAAGATGGCCAACAAATGATCCAACACAGAGAGGAGAAGATCAAAGAAATCAAACACTCAGTAATACTCGGAAAAGTAGGGAAAATGAAGATATACACTAATACATTCTGCATTGATTTAAATTTTGTTACTTCAGATTAGCTTTAAACATATACTTGTTTGGTTCATCAGAAAAACACAGGGAAGGACATTTCAGACAGTGTTAAAATCTTTCTCAATCTGAAGCGCTCCATTGAGCAAAGCGAAACTGAGTTGTTCCAGTTGTTGGAAGAGATGCAGAAAGCAGCAGAGAGGCAGGCTGAAGATATCATTAAAGAGCTGAAGCAGGAAATCACTGAGTTAAAGAGGAGAGACACTGACCTGGAGCAGCTGTTACAGACTGAGGACCACCTCCACCTCCTACAGGTCAGTAATCCTCTATCTGCACAATGACAATGCAGCACATCAAACAACAACACTGACCATGCTGAGAATCTCTCCTGTCTCCTGCTGGACTGTAGATTTACAGAACCCTGGGCAGCCCCCTCCACACCAAGAGTTGGAGTGACATCTGTATTAACTCATATGTGAGTCTACAGACTGTGAGGAATGCTCTGTCTCAATTTCAGAAGAGTCTGGATGTGGAGATAAGAAAGACAGGTGAGAAAGTCAAGCAGAAGCATGCTTTTGTCAGAGGCTATATGAAAAGTAAAGCAAATGATTCATGCAATGTATTGTTTGTTAATTCCACTCTTATTTGAGTCTTATGTTACAATAAAATACCAACAAAATATTTTTTATTATAATTAGTCTCTACAGAACTGAAGAGGATTCAGCAATATGAAGGTACAGTGCAGTTTCTGTTTTATTTTAATGTTTTAAAATCATTGTGGCACCACTGCTACCCACTGAACCAAAAAAGATAAAAGATAAACTATACACAGATCACTATCAAATATCACAGAAATCATCACACCCTGAAGGAAGTATTGATCAAATGCTATTTAAAAGGAAGGTAAAGGTTACAGGAACAATAAATGATAAACAAATTAGACTGATATGAGCAATATTTATTGCACATACAGATACAGGAGTAGTGTCTTTTGGGATGGTGTCATGTATAATGCTAGAGGTCTCAGCATGGAGTTTTAGAGTTTTATAATGGTGTCTGTCCCATGCAACTTGAATACGCTCACTCAGGTCCTGCAGATTTTGAGGGACTAAAAGACTAAACCTGGACTCATCACAGGATGCACTGAGCACCTTCTTCAAAATTTGTTTGTATAGCACTTTTCACTTTTTAGAAATCAAAAATAAGAAGGTGAACAACACATGAAACAAGCAAGCCAGAGGGTGACAGTGGCAAGGAAAAACTCTCTCAGAGCTGGAGGAAGAAACCTAGGGAAGATCCAAGCTCACAAGGGGAGCGTGTCAAACTACTCATACATAGTTGATAAGAGGACACAAGTCCATTAACCCCTGGATTCTCGGACTGTAACTTTTATCTCATTTCAGTGAGATTTGAAGATACAACATAAACTTTTAAACAGTAACCTTTACAATTCTGTACCATTGTAGTCTTTAGCAACATTAATGTGGTGTTAAGGGCAGTCATTGTAATGGCCTGTGTGCATGTAGTCCTGCATCGTCCAGCTGTCTGCCAATGGTGCAGAGTGACTCATAAGGGGGCTTCACTGCTATCACTGTGTCGGACAATCTATCAGTTCTCCATCTCTGTGGTTCATGTCACTGGTGCATCCCTTCTTTTTTCCACTGCCACCAATAGCATGATATGGAAATATCTGCACAGCCAGTATGGTGCATAATACCTTGATTAGACAATGTAGCTTCCCGGTTTGCTTCCAACTGCTTAAATTGCTTTTGAACTGTTCTCCGAGGCATACTTTGCTTGCAAAGGACACAACACAACAGCTTGAATCAGAGTCGAAAGCATGCACAATGGGACAACCTTATATTGACAGTCAGGTACAACAATGAGGCTTGTCCTTGCTTACATTGCATGCATGACAGAGCGTGAAGCTTGAATCATTTGCATGTCACACCACCAAGATTCATTCCTGTCAATTGATTCATTCATTCACACTGTGTTTCTCTCAGTGGATGTGACTCTGGATCCTGATACAGCTCATCCCAACCTCATGCTGTCTGCTGATGGAAAAGAAGTGACACATGGAGACACAAAACAGAATCTTCCCAACAGTCCAAAAAGATTCACATACAATCCCATTGTTTTGGGAAAGATGGGGTTCTCCTCAGGGAGATTTTACTATGAGGTGCAGGTCCAGGGGAAGACTAAGTGGGATTTAGGAGTGGCTAGAGCATCCATTTACAGGAACGGGGAGATTGAACTGAGCCCACAAAATGGATTCTGGATTCTATCTCTGAGGAATGAGAATAGTTATAAAGCTCTTGATGACCCCCCAGTCTCTCTCTTACTTAAAAAAAAGCCACAAAAGATGGGTTTGTTTGTGGATTATGAGGAGGGTCTGGTCTCCTTTTATGATGTGGAGGCCACGACTCATATCTACTCTTTCACTCTTCAGTCTTTCACTGAGAAGCTCTATCCATATTTCAGCGTTTATTGCAGTACAAGTAAAAATTCAAGTCCACTTATCATTACACCCATATCAAATACTACATAAACTTCCAACTCTAAGCTCTTGGCACCCCTCAACAATGTGGACAGTCTAAATGTTAAAGCAGTGAGCAATGATGCAGTGATTTCCAAGGCAGTCTAACTAAAATGCAGACTCAACATAACGACTGGCTAAATTCCACAGTGCTATGTAACTATTTTGAGGGAGAGTAACCAAATTAAATTGAATTTTACTTATTAAAGTAAAGGTGGACATATACCCACTCTGCTTGCACATAGGGGAATTTTTTCTCCACATTTAATCCATCCACACACAGTGATACACACACATACACACTAGTAAATAATAAAAAAATCCACAGCGCCCAGGATTAAGCTGGGGATTTAAGTGCTTTGCTCAAGGGCACTTCAGTCATGCCCTACCAGTTCAGAGATTCAAACTGGCAACCTTCCAGGCTGGCTGACCCTGCAGATAAATTTATAATGCAAAACGATTTTAATTGGATAATTATTTGGAATAGCAATGTGGAGAGCACAAAAATACTATATTCCACTGTTATATTTAAAAAGGAACAGGAATAAATAAATAAAATAGGAAACATCTCCAGATAGTTACATATGACTATTTATAAAAGCCATGCAAGCCGAGAAGGTCAATCTGTCAATCTGCTTCCTTTAGAATTTCAGTGTAATTTAGACTGTCTTGGTACATTTTACCCAAAATAGCTATATTTTGGAGTCTGCAGGTTAGACAGATAATAGATCCTGTTTGGCTTTTCAGTTTCATTTATTTTATTTAAATTTAGTTGCACTAAAAGAAAAAAACAGTGTAATAAAATGACGTGGGTTTGATTTATACATGACCATTAATTCAATTTAATACACACGTACTGCTTGAAATACAAATTTTCATTCATCATTAGTCATATACTCTCTGTAAGATTCAGCTGTTTGTTTGGGGGAAATGTTTTGCAATCTTTTGAGTCATGAAATCCTCTTAAAACAAAAATAAAAAAAACATACATGTGTATAATCCTGTAACATTACTCTTTCACTTCAGATGTGGTCCTGCATCTCTCAGCATGAAAATACATGCATGAAAGATTTGCTGAAAATTTCAGGTATTGTGATGCAAATACACCAGTATGACCAGCAGATGGCACCAGTGGGCAGAATTTTAAAGTTTGTGCAAGCTGCTCAGCCAGCATAGTGGGGGTTTTGGTCTGAATGACCAGCTTTTGACCACTCTAACCATCAAGGTCAAGGCTTTTTTATTGTCATTACAACCGAGTACAGGTACACAGTGCAATGAAATTGCGTTCCTCCGGAACCAAGGTACAACATGTGATTTTTATTTAGTTAATTTAATTTATTATTCAATTTTTATGTTTTATTGCAGTTGCGTGTGTGTGTTTGTCATGAGTTTTGAATACTTATAATAACGATGTTAAGTAATTAAACCGGAGGGGTCGAAGCCAACAGAGGCCCCGACAAATGGAGCAGGCAGAAGTTAAAACCTCTTGGTAGGCCACCAGTTTATTAAGCAAAAACGAATATTTACGTATGTACAACTGTGTATAATAAAGCTAAACGTTCCCACTAACGTCAGTGCTACAGACCAGTGACTACAAAGTCAATAAAAGGTCTCTTACAACACCACAGCAATGTCTCCACTCACTCCCCCCTTACTACAGGTGGGCGGATCGATCATATCGATACCAACGCTGGTAAAAAGATCGATACTCGAGCTTTCTTTCTCCCGCACGCACCGACTGCTGCGCACGCGGCTTCATCAAAGTCTACTCTCTGTCAGTGCTGGCAGTGCTGTCTGTCAGTGTCACAGCACGGAGCAGCGAACCCTCCCATCCTCTCCCCCTCCCCTCTCGTTTTTTGTCGCCGTCACGTGGCTCAGCTGCGCCAGCCAACCAGCCTTGCAGGTAGGCTCAGCCTGGCCCGCCCACTCAGCGCTCCCCTCCAGTCCACACGTCACAGTACGGAGAGAGACATTAGCGGAGTTTAGAAATGCGGGAGAGGAACAGAAGCGCCGTTTGGCTGTGTTTTGGTGCAGAGAATGAAAATGCAGCAAGCTGTACAGTTTGCGACAAGGCTGTAAAATATAATGGAAACACGACAAACCTGTACAAACACATGAAAAAACAGAAACGAAGAGAGAGACATCCCCCATTCTCTGACCCAGACAGACCCAGACCCTCGACCCAAACCAGAAGTCACTGGCAGAGGCTTTTCAGTCTATATACAATGTTTTGCGAAATTATTTCCTAGGTCTTTTGGATCCTTTGAATCTATGAAGCTTAAAAAGTAGTGTATCGGCGATACTGGCTGTGTTTACTTGGTATCAGATCGATATCAAAATTCCCAGTATCGCCCACCTCTACCCCTTACTCCACTTCAGAGCAGGCTTATATACCGGTAGCCCCTCATCCTGGTTTCTACCAATATTACCACAGGTGATGTACTTAAAACAATCATTGATAATCACATACAATATTCATCATTGATAAGTACCACACAAATTCATCAAGTCATTTTTCATCAAACAAATACTGAGTATTCAGGCTTCATTTTTACCCCTTCTCAAGTCCAATCCCCCTCTCCTAATACCAGAGGATTCACCCAGGTGAGTAAAAACTCAAGAGTTCTTTCCTCTTTTGCTCCTGGGCACATGTGAGTACAGGTATGTGTGTGACCTACATGATGGTAATGAGTGTGCTCAAGCTTACGTCATTACAGAAATCCATGATTTTGTGTTTCACTGCGCTGTGTTTCCACCAGTGTTATCTGGGAGGGCAGTGACGTCTCACTAGAGAAGAGAAAGTGAAAGTGAATAAATCAGGAATCTCACTTCAGAAATGCCTTTCCGATCTATGAGAGCTGATGAGAGCTGATTTGAACTGCTGAATATTCAGTAACTCGGAGAAAAGATTGAAAAGGAAAACTAAAGGTTTGTACTTCTGTGAGTAATTCTTAGACCAGTGTGGTCAGAGTGGTGTACTCTACTAAGCAAATCAGATGCTGTCTGAGTGAGTGTGACCTAAACACAGTCACACCCTGGTGTGTTGGTCTGGTTGGTTAATAGTCGTGAATTCAGTTGTGAGTTATAGATATATTTTATTATTATGCGGTTACTGATCTGACACCTGCGAGAGGGTGAATAAATTTGTCCTTAATGCTTCAGACAAGAGGTTTACCAGATTGAAGATGGATAACAGTGTAGTGTAAAGGTATCTGGTATGACTTGTATGACCATGTCTGATATGATAATTATGTAGACAAAAAAAGACAGCAGGCAAATATCAGTGATACTTTTATACTGTTAAACATGTGCTTTCATGCGCTTTCTCAAGGGCAAAGAGGAGCTGAAAGAGAATGGCAGAAAAGGGCATGCAAGAACCAGAAAAAGGTAAGGTGGGGGGTTCATAAGAAGGTAATTGAATGGGTCAAGGAGTGAGGAATGGAGTGGAAAGGACATTCTTGACAGTTTACATTGCAAAAATGATATGAACAGATGACGTGCTGTGTACCAGGTTATCTAAGTCTACCACATAAGGCTATAAGAGCATCACCACATGACAGAATCCTCTAGTGAGATGTCACTGCCCTCCCAGATAACACTGGGGGCAAGAATACAAGGACAGAAAAGCACACAAGTATGCATTTAGACAGTATACTTTCATGTCATGTTCTTGCTTTCGGACACACCCCCAAAGACGGACTTGGTTGTAAAACATCTGCATTCCCAGGGAAATGGTCTAAACAGGAATGAAACAAGTACTAGTCCTAGAGTAATGCTCCAATCTCAGAAATAAAGAGAATTTTTTTTTGTTATAAACACTAAAGTCATCTCACTCAGTATGTTCAGCCCTGTCTTGATGTCCAGACATAGTCATACTAAATCATTAGTAATATTAAGTCAACAGTTTTTCAACGCTGGAGAATGAAAGTAAAATATGTCTGGAGCCGATGAGAACGTCAGCCAAACACTGTTCGATTTCAGTTTCAAAGTCTTTAGAACAAAGCATAAAGATAATTCCATAAATTATTCTGTTATTTTTCCTTTAATCACAGTTGGGCGTGACAGCAGTTCTCTGTCTAAAGATGAGTTTGAGTGTTTTATATGTCTGGAGGTGTTCACTGATCCAGTTTCTACTTCATGTGGACACAACTTCTGTAAAACCTGCCTCACTGAGTACTGGAACAACACTCAACACTGTCACTGTCCATTATGTAAAGAAGAATTCACCAAGAGACCTGAACTGAAGATCAATGCAACACTGAGAGAGGTTGCGAATCACATCAGGGAAAAAAGTGTTCCAGATAAACCTGAGTTTCTCTGTGATCTCTGCACTGGAGTAAAGAAGAAAGCCCTGAAATCCTGTCTGGACTGTGGCCTGACCTTCTGTCAAACTCATTTAGAGCCTCATGACAATGTTCCCAAGTTTACGAAGCACAAATTAATAAAGCCAGTGAAAAACCTGAAAGACTACATCTGCCAGAAGCATGAGAGACCCCTGGAGCTGTTCTGTAGAGATGACCAGACGTGTGTGTGTCAGTTCTGCACTGAAGGAGAACACAAGAATCACAACATTGTTCATATAGAGGAGGAGAGTGGGAAGAAAAAAGTGAGAAACACTGATACATGTTAATCTCATATATTTTCATGAAGAATGCAACTTGTGAATTAAAACAAATTCTCTCTGCTGACAGACACAGCTGGGGAAGACAAAGACAGAGGTGTGGCAGATGATCCAAGACAGAATGAAGAAGATCAAAGAGATCAAGCACTCACTAGAGCTCAAAAAAGTGAGTGAGGCCCTAAGCATACACTGTAACTACATATAGAATACACCAAACCTATAAATATATATATTACAACCCCAATTCCAAAGAAATTACAAATACAATGATTTGCAAATCCCTTTCAGCCTATATTCAATTGAACACACTACAAAGACAAGATATTTAAAGCTCAAACAGATAAACTTCATTGTTTTTTGTAAATATTCTCTCATTTTGAATTTGATGCCTGCAACAACATTTGCAGTACTTATACTGTATATATAATGCTTGATCAACTTTGGTCCCAACCAGTGGCCCTTCCTTCCCTGAACATACACACTGGTGCGCTATTTCAACAGGACAGTGCTCAGCTGCTGTCTCAAGAGTTTGCCTTGGGCTCTTTCCAGACATATCCCTAAATGAAAATGTGTAGGACACTATTGGAAGTGCTATCAACACTCCACCCCTACAGCAAAATCTGCAGGAACTAGAATATTCAAGGTGCATGGGATGGATTATCACAGAATACCATTAAGGACCTCTTCAACTTCATTCTGAGATGTCTGGCAGGTTTAGTTATACCCAACACCATTCTGAGAGACACTACTTCTGTAACTGTTGTCCATATCAGTCTGAATGTTTAATCATTTGTTGTTCCTGGTAACGTTTATCTTCATTCCAAATCTGACACTTCCTTCTGGGTCACTTGATTAAAATGAAAATTTGTTTTTCAGAGAAACACAGAAAAGGAGGTTTCAGACCATACTGAAATCTTCACTGCTCTGATTGAGTCCATTGAGAGAAGCCAGACTGAGCTGCTTAAAGTGATGGAAGAAAAGCAGAAAGCAGCAGAGAGGCAGGCTGAAGACCTCATTAAAGTGCTGGAGCAGGAAATCACTGAGCTAAAGAAGAGAAACATTGCGTTGGAGCAGCTCTCACACACTGAGGACCACCTCCACCTCCTACAGGTCAGTAGGACAGGCAGCAAATCACACATCACATGGAAATGCAGCATATCACACATCACCACTCTCCAAACTCTCTGCTCTCTCCTGCTGAACTGTAGATTTACCCGTCCCCATGGACCCCACTACTGACCAACAACTGGACTGACTTTAGTGCTGACCATCTGAGTGTACACACAGTGAAGAACGCTCTGTCTCAGCTTCAGAAGAATCTCAATGAGAAATTCAATAAAACTATTAATGAGAAGACCATAGAAGCCGGTGAGACACTTTTCCCAAGTAATTTCTGTCAGAGCAGACAAAGGTCAATTGAAAAATAATTCCTAAATTAAATTTAAGTACAAAACAAAATCTAACAGGTATTTTCATTGTTATTAGTCTCCACAGAACTGAAGAGGATGCAGCAGTATGCAGGTACCCTGTGGTGTCTCTTTATAATGTTGAATTCTGTTATATTTTGTTGGATTCAAACCAATGACATTATGTAAAGCTATAGTATAAGAATCATAATAGCAAATCAACTTTATTTGTATAGCATATTTTACAATTGTCATCAGAGCAGTTATTAAGAACAATTTAGTTTTTCTTGAAACAGTGAAATACACATCCAGAAACAATACTTAAGGTACATTCACACAACAGATAAAAGTGAGCCAGATGTTTTTTGTCATATGTGGTACAGATATATTGTCTGTGTGGCATTGTGACCATAGAAAATCCAGAATCTGAATTTTATGATTTCGATTTGGGCCACTTTGATATATGAAATTTGATACATATCCTATACACTGCATCGTACAGCCATCTGCAAATGGTGCTGGAACTAACAGGATGACTCATGAAGGGCATCACTGCTCACTGAATGTTTGCAACCATGGCTGATGGGTTACTCTGTGCATACCACTGCTCGAATTACGTTACGTTGGAACTTGTCTCCAAGGCACAATTCACTTGCAAGGGATGCTACCAACATAAGAGCATGAGTCAGAATGGAAAACACTCACAATGGGACAACCTTATGTGTACAGAAATAAGGCTGCTCCTTGCTTTTATCACATGCACAGCTGAGTGTGAAACTTGAATCATTTGTATATGTCACAATTGATTGATTGATTGATTGATTGATTGATTGATTGATTGATTGATTGATTGATTGATTGATTGATTGATTGATTGATTGATTGATTGTTTCTCACATCACATACTGCGTGTTTCTCTCAGTGGACGTGACTCTGGATCCTGACACAGCCTATCCAAATCTCATCCTGTCTCCTGATGGAAAAAAAGTGACCTATGGAGACAAGAAAAAGCATCTTCATGACATTCCAAAGAGATTTGATTTGTATGCTAATGTGCTGGGAAAGGAGGGATTCTCCTCAGGGAGATTTTATTTTGAGGCACAGATCAGTGGGAAGACTAAGTGGGATGTAGGAGTGGCCAAAGAGTCCATTAATAGAAAGGGGAAGATTACACTGAGCCCTGAGAAAGGATTCTGGGCTGTGGTTTTGAGGAATGGGAATAAGTATGAAGCTCGCTCCACCCCCCCTGATCCCCTCCCCATGATAAAGGAGCTCCAGAAGGTGGGGGTGTTTGTTGATCATGAGGAGGGACTGGTCTCCTTTTATGATGTGGAGGCCAGGACTCATATCTACTCTTACACTGGTCAGTCTTTCACTGAGAAGCTCTATCCATACTTCAGCCCCCGTAATAATGACAGGGGTAAAAATTCAGCTCCCTTAATCATCACAGGTGACCACTACTGACCAACAGCTGGACTGACTTTAGTGCTGACCATCTGAGTGTACACACAGTGAAGAACGCTCTGTCTCAGCTTTATCACAGGTTTTTAGGACCACATTATTGTTTTTTTACTTACAACCCAGACAAGACTCTTATAATGATGGATACCATTTAATTTAATGAATCCCAAATAAAAGAATCTGCATAAAATCTGCATACAATCTTCTTAAAGAAGCTTATTGTTTTCTCCAGATAACAGCTCTCTCCTATATTTTCATGAGCTATAAGCCATCCTGATACATCAGTGAAAGGTATGAAATTAATATGAAATCTGACTCTAACTTTATGTATGAAAATGTGATTTTCTGAGATGCACTACAGTAGTTGTACACAAATTGTTCTTGTATCAACAACGTGTAATATATGTGAAATATTGAATTTTGAAAGGTTACTGAAATGATATGTAGGAAATATCTGCAGGATTCTATACACTGCACAGCTGCCTGCTTTTCTGATTAGATAAGTGCATGAATGAAAGTGTGTTCTTAACAAAGGTCTTCTAAACAGTGACTGTATTAGGTCTACATTACAGAATGTTGATATTGATATTTGATCCCATCTGTGCACAGATAGTTTTGATGTGTATAATCAAACTTCATTTAATCATACAGTCTGAGCTTGTGCGACTTTGTCATTTTCAGCTCATTTAAAGATATTTTAGACAAATTGCATGGTTTTTCATTTCAACCTTGTTAATGGTACAGCATAAAAGTAAACCATGTTTTTTTCTGATTATTTAACAATGGTCGGTTCCAAAACATGTGCAGTGCCTTCATAAACAGTGCATTTCATTTCCACCCTTTTCTGTCTCTGATTTTGTGTTTGGGAGAGTGGGGTAATAAAACATGCTTGCCACTTTTTAAAAGGTTTCAAAGAAGCATCTAAACAAGTCTTATGCATTTTAGAAACAGATAAGCAGCTTGATTTTTGGACTGACCACTGAAGACCTCGCACCATTATCAGTAACACCTACACACACAGAGGGAAAGGGGGAAGACTGAGGGTGGATGATCAGTGCGTTACCAGCATCAAACTGGTGAAACTGGGAAGCGTGTGTTTCTCCAGACCTCTGATCAGTGAGGTTAATGAGATTTGCTGATTAAACTCAGACCATGTGCCCTTCTTATTCACGTGTACCCACCCTGAAGGTAAGTGCACGAGACCCCTGTTCTTCCCTGCTGGTGTAAAACAGTGGTGGGACACACTCTCTGAGCACAGTATCAGCAAACATGGCTATAAGTAAAGTTCCACTGTTAGCTTTGACTCATTGCATAATGCTCTGTGAGCCACAACAGCTGATTTTGGGCCATTCAGAACAATCTGGTAATTTCTGTAAATTCTATCAATGTGCCCACCCATGACTTAGCTTTCAGTTCTGTATAGACAGTGACCTATTTCTAAATAGCACAACTGGTTACCAGTGGAATGAATGTGAAATGGTGTGGAAAATATGATGAACAGATCAATAAAAGTATTATGGGAATTAGAGTCCAGAGAGCTGGAAAGAGATGTGACAGATGCCTCTCCAGAGGTGACCCCCAGCAGGACTGAAGGATGGGACAGGAGGATCCCTAGAGCCAGTGGAGGACTGGACTGGTATGGGACTTACAGAGGGCCAAACCTGTCAACCTAGGCAGGAGCTGGAAAACACCCTCCTAGGGCTACCTCTAGGATGCAGGGCAGGTTTCTCAGGGTGACAGGCATACAATCAACCACCAACCCAGGATCCATAACAGCAAATTCTGGACTATCTCTGCCCAGACCAAATAGTGACACAAGTCAATGGGGTGGTTATGGCAGCAGAAACAAAGGAATTTTCCTAATTCATTATTGACACACACACAGTGGTCATTTCTTTGGGGATAGTACCCGGATGTGAGGCTAGGGTTGACAGCGAGATGCTCAAAAAAAACTTTCCACACACAGGATGTGATCTGTGTGCCCTGATCAGATAATATATCTATGAACAAGGGTCTAAACACATGCTCATAAACTGCCTGTTCCATCTCCATGGCTGTGGGTAAGGATTTAAACAACAAATTTCATGTACTTAGAAATCCTATCCACAACAGTCTATATAGTAGTGTATCCCTCAGAAGATGTTGACTGCAAGTAACTCATGGTCCCCTTTGCTGTAATTACATTCTGTGGGACTGAGCTTCTGTGAAGAGAACGCCACGGGATAGAGCTTGGGTGGAGTCCCAGTCCACTGTAACAGAACAGCCCCTACACCTGTTTCCGAGGCATCCACCATAACCCCAAAGGGAATAGAGGGGTCCAGATATTTGACAATGGGAGTTGTGGTGAAAGCAGTCTTCAATTGAGTGAAGGCCCTCTGAGCATTTTCGATCCAGGCTAGCCATTTAGGAGACCCTTTAAGGAGCATAGTAAGGGGAGCAGCTATGCTTCTAAAATTGTGCATTAACTATCTATAGAAGTTAGAAGACCCCAAAAAACCCTGAAGCTCCTTCACTGAAGTGGCCACTGGCCAGTTGGTGTCTGCCTCCACCTTCTGGTAACCTCATGGTAACACAACAGGAGCTGTATAAGTGTTCCAGACCACCATGTGTGCTGTACTTGGCTTGCAGAATTGCCATGTTGGATTTTGCTGTGTGTAGGAAATATGCTATCAGTTTGTTTTTTGTCTCAAAGCTATTGTAAAAGTAAAGACTTAACATCTTTAGCCTGATACACACTGAGTCCATCAGTCAGGCCAGTACAGTCAGTATTAGAACACAGCAGAAGTCACAAACTAACAGCTCATTGGTCTGTCTTTATATGACAATAGTAACACACTGTGCATGGTCACATAGCTGATGTGACCTCACTCTGTTGTGTCAGTGGACAGCAAAGCTTGTCTCCCATTTTTTTCTTTTTGGCTGTTCTGAAAAATTTTTGATCCATGGCTTAAAAACTGTGATATGTTGTTTCACACACTCCTAACATTAGGAGAAAATGTAATACTCAAAAATAGCTGTTTTTCCCAAAGACTGCACAATTCAATATTGGGTTCAAGAGGGTTTGAACTTGTTTTCAAAGCTGCATTCCACAACCATGGTGTGGGAACATTTAAATTGAATGAGTGAGGAGAGCCCATCAATGCAAAGAAGCTGGTATGTTGACTTTAAAAATTGTGATTTTATTTTAATTATGTAAGATAGTATTTATGTAAGTATGTAAGATTGTATATTTCAATATGAATTTCTAAATGGTCTTGATGGACTTTTGTGCAATGCCACAGAAAAACACATTAAGTTAAATAAAGGACCATTTTTGTAAAAGATGAATGTTTAAAGAACTTTCTATAGCTTTAAAGCCAATTTAATAAATGTGTAAGGAATACTCACTTTTCTTTTACAATCTCATTTCTTTTCCACTTAATGGAACCCAAACTGTTTTTTCCACAGCATCATTTAAAGACCCCTACCATAAAGTTCTGTCCTAACATAAAGACTTCCGAGACACGTGTGCAAAAAGGAAACCCCATTTTTTAAAGAATTTAACAATTTGATAGCATTAATTATAAGTTAAAGCAAAGGCCTCGTCACCGCAGATCCCTTTGGAGGTAAGGGCTGGAGTCAATAACCTGGGCAAATGCGTGGGACCAATTTGGATGTGGTTGGGAGTAAGGAGGGTAAAGTTGAGATATGAGCCTCTGAAAGCATCAGAGTGGGCATGAAAGTTGCATTCTTTTAAGCTGGTGATTGGAGTATTAAGGGATGTAGCTTTGGAGTCTCCTGGCAGAACTCACATTTATTTTTGTGGTTGTGTGAAAATCACAATATTCACTAAATTGTATATTCGTAAAACATTTCAACCACTACACTATTCAGAATTTGTTTTGTTCATGTTAAAAAAGGCAGAGTATTGGTAATAATTTGTAAGAATATTAACTGCAACAAAAAAAACACAATGGGAAAGAGGATTGTAAGCTGGTCTTGTTATTCTCTCAAACAATAGTCCATTTGACTTGGCTAAAGGTCTCAAAGGAAATACAAGTGGGTAACTAAAATACTTAAATAATATGCAAGGCACATTCTTTGGTTTATCTGAAAAAAACAACACATTCCTTGGCAGCATTTGAAGGAGGCCTACAAAATGGAACAGCCTTCAGCAAGACAGTGGTTAGGAATGAGCCTTCTTTGGTTGCACACTTCACTTTGAGACTCAGTGTGGCTCAGTTTTCTAAATGATGGTCTCTCCCACAATCCTACAACCCTTTTAAATAAAAAATAATGAGCAATGATCTACTTTTAGATAGATAGATAGATAGATAGATAGATAGATAGATAGATAGATAGATAGATAGATTCAACTTTATTGTCATTGCTCAGTACAAGTACATAGCAACAAAATACAGTATCATTTGATTCTGTAAAGAAAGGGCAACTGACCAGATTTCCCAACAGGGCAAACATCTGGATCTGGGTGAAGATGGAAAGGGTGGTGTCAATCTATATTATGTAAAGATGGGGTTGGGTGTGATTTGTACTGGTGGGAGGGTGGTCAGGTAGCAGCAAACTGTGTGTGCTAATGGTGGGACCGGTGGTAATTTGTGTGTGTAATGGGGGTTGGTGGGGCCACACATAAAAATCTCATTCATTTCCTTCATTTAATTTTGGAACATTGTGCACCTTTTTGTATGTAAGGGATTGCCATCAATATGTGGGACTGTCCTATGTCCATTACATCTGACTCTTAAATTCAGATGATCCTAAAGGTTTTCATGATCAGGATCATGTTTGTTATATTAGGGTTGGAGCTGCTCTTCAGGGTTTTAGATGACCAGGACCTTGATTTTCTGTCCAGTGTATGACAGGATCTGGAACTTCTCATTGTAATTGCTTCTGCAAAGGCTTACACTATATGTCCAAATGTTTACACAAAGAATCATTTTAATGAATGCATTTAGCTACTTTAAATTGCACTCATTGCTGACACTGATATGCAAATGCACAGCTTCTCTAACCCCTGTAGAGAAGTACTGCTAACAGAATAGGACTCTCTGGAGTAGATTAACATGAGCATACTGGCACCGTGCTTAAAGTTAGTTAGAGGGTACAAAGCCTCCCAGCACTGAACTCTGGAATGATAGTGCTTCATCCAGTACTTTTGGGATGAGTTGGGAAGTTGGAGATGTAACCGAATCCTCACAGTAATGAGTAGATCACGCTGTTTCAGACAGTTTTAATACCCTTGATTTCATAAGAAACAATGAATGAGAAGGTGTCTCAATACCTTTGTCCTTATAGTGTAGTGTGGTAATAGTGTGGTTGTAGGTTTCCTTCCAAGTCAGCAGGAGCACACTTTTCTTCAATAGCTTTCAGTCTTTCACTCTTTGCAGATCAAATTGGATACCAATATCCAATAGCAACAGCTTCCGAACAATTCACTCACACATACACTGAGGGATTAACTTAGCTTTAACTCTTTAATAAAGACAAGCAGTGTGCTAAAACATAGGATATAGTAATAAACACTTTTAGAGCTACAACAGTAAATATACTCCACATGTCTACAGTACATGCAGGACACAACACATGGAACACGTAATGCCTAATGCTACTATAAAATATCGGCCTCTTAGATTGTTGTGTGCACTTCATGAGTACATGATGTTTCACATACTGTATCACTACACTGCTGCTGCCCTGAGGAAATGCAAATACGATTATGGAATAAGAAGATGAGGACTTGTAACCCTATCTCTGAAACCTGAGCTCATTTTTGGTTTGAGTAGATTGGTCTTTCTTTGTCTCTTTGGTTTTCCTGTTTGTTTCCTTACTCTATACATATGTTTAGCAGCATGGTGGCCTGGGGAAGAAGCTGTCTCGAAACCTTTAGGGGGGCTAGGACCTCCTCTCTCTAAACTGCCTCGTCATTGCTGGAGATCAGGCCTATGATTGTTGTGTCATCAGCAAATTTAGAAATCACATTAGAGCTGTGTCTGGCTGTGCAATCATGGAAGTACACAGGGAGTACAAGAGTGAACTCTCAGCTATCAGATTATTTTTCCAATCCAGCATCAAAATGCTTTAACCTGATACTGATCCATAGCATTGATATTAAGACCATTAATCATGAAATCAAGACAATACAGAGAATCAATGCTGAATCTCAGTCAAGTATTACCACAATCATAAATTCATATTTAATAAATCAATGTTGATTGATTGGTTGATGATGGAGGAAAGCTGTTTTTCTCCCAATAACCAATCTGCATAAATAATCTCATATTACACATGTAGATTTTATTTGATGTTGATATGTTGTCTATATCAGTCCTGTTGCAGTGGTACAGAAGACATGCAGCTCAGCAGCAAAGTAAAAGGTTTCTGTGTAACTTTTATACATCAGTCACTCCCGAGTGAAACGTCATTGGGCTTTTTTTGTACACACTTCCACAGATTATTACAGAAAGTGGAAGAAAATAGATTCAAATCCGAAAACTTTAAATGTTTCCAAATTGTTTACAAAGGTGTTTACAAACGATCTTGTTATGCTGTTTGACTTTGCTGTAATAGGAGCTCAAATGTAAATTTTTTAATGTATCAAGATTAATATTTAGAGATATAAACCATTGCCTAGACTTAATTTCAATTAAATAAAAATTAATTGTAGCTGAAGTGAGGATTTTTAACAGTTTGGCTTTTAACATGAGTGTTAATTTATTGTGATAATTTATTAAATCGAGTTTATTATTTATTAAACGGAGTTAATAATTTATTAAATGGAGGTTATTTTATATTAAATGGAGGTAATTATTTATCTAATGAAGGTTATTATTTATTAAATAGCGGTGGTTATATATTAAACCGAAGTTATTATTTATTAAATGGAAGGGACGTTTAATTTTGATGATTCGCTACATTCGCGGGGGGAGTGTGGGTCGTGGTCTGGGCTTTTATTTTGAAGGATGTAAATGTTAACCGTTTCTGTTTTCACGGATCGAAGATGCGACAAACCAAACTGTGACAGATTGACAACAGCTATCTGAGGCGAGTGTAGATATGTTCTGGGGCTGGTGGGAGCCTCGTTGTTGCCCAGCTTAATGCCGGGGTGTGGGGGTGTTGGAGTGGGGGTGTAGGAGACCGCCGACGCCGCTTGGTTGAACTGCAGCGGTTAAAGCCTTTGTTCCGACTCGCGGCTCGATGGCTGACGCTCAGAGTCCGTTTAAAGCACTAAGTCGCGCTGGAACACCGCCCGCGCCGTGCTCTTAATGCCACCGGCGGCGGCGGCAGCACGCCTGAGTGGATAGGTAACGTTATCGGGCTGCCATGGTGACCGTAACGCGACGGCCGGGTGTCGCACCACCACTCTGCCTGGTGTTATGTCGAATATGTTGTTGCTGCTCAGCTCGGTAACTTTGTCTCCCCCACTGTAGGTTGCAATGGAGCAGTGTGAGCCATCACGACTTTCCGTGTCCAGGCGAGGCCCCGAGGAAAGTCGTAAGGATGGAGGAGGGGTCGGAGTCGGGTGGAAGAGTTTAGCGACTCCTGACGGCTACGACTGTCGGATCTGCGGCTATAAAGCAGCAGACGTGGGGTCCCTGAGCCAGCACCTCCGCTCTATCCACCCTGTCACCTCCCTACCCGGCCCGAGCTCACTACGAGGGCAGAAAGGTGGGGGAAACGAGGGGGATAAGGAGCAGAATGGAGATGCAGATGTTCAGGCTTCTGGTGTGGATGGTGAGCAAAGCCAAGAAAGGCCAAAGAGCCCTTCTGTGGAAAACGTAAGTGCTGTCTGTTGGTGAGTGGTCTTTGTAATACTGTACACAAGTTCTATTCTACTCTGTTTGGGGGGTCTCTTGCTGTGGCTGGTTTGTGGATCCTGCTGCTCTACCAATCAGATGGGTCTGAACAGCTGATTAGGCAAGCCTGGAACATGTGGTCAGTGTGCAACTAAGAACATCTGTAATTCAACCAAACCTTAATGCATTTGTCTTGAGCAAGAACTGTTAGATCTTAGGGTTTGATTTCTGTAACTTTGTTAAATATGTGGATTGTACAGATGGTATTTATGTGGTGTGTGTTTGTCCTTCTAGTATACACTGTTATTGATCCATAGTTGTTCATACATTTCCAGTGGCTGTTGCGTTATCCAGGCAGGTGATTGCTTCTGGATTGGGTTAAAATCAAACTGAAGTATAGCCTAACGTCACCCATTATTGGACTGTCCAAACAGTTCCCCAATATCAGCCACTTGGGAAATACAAATTGGGAAGTCCTTATATTGGAATTTCTTATAAAATAGGTTGGCTAAGGGAGAGAGAATTAAGCAAGACCACAAAGTGACCCATAATGAGGGACCTGATACTAGCAAAGGCAGCTCACAAGCCAAAATACAAATGGATATAATTCATACAAGTTGTATTAGAAGATTGTGGAGGGGGACATCTAAGTGTTGCATTCTGCAGTACTGCATAATCAGTTCCTCACCTGACAAATTCATTTCTCATTTCCACTGCTCCCCACAGCCTGAGCTTTCTGAGGGGTCTACGTCTTCCCTAGCCAAGGACTCGGAGGAAAGCAGCAGAAGTACATGCACTGCGGAGAACCAGACACCACAGGTTGCTCAATCAAAGACTGTGAAAAATGCACCAGCTGATAAGTCCAGCCAAAGCCCATTTCTTCCCTCTGTTCTGCCTCGGAGGAAAGCTTCATGCTCTTCAGGGTCTAACAAAGGAAACCAAAGCGAGGGCACTGCATCTTCCGGCACTTCCAGTCTCAACCGGACGCACTTGGTGTGTCTGCCACTGGTGTCTGAGGGGCTTAAGCTGGTGTGGGTGCGCTCTGAGCAGACTCATGAGTTAGATGCAGTTTCTGAGCTTGTGGAGGCTTTTAATGCATTTCCATATCCCACAGAGCAGGAGGCCAATGCTTTGGCACGCCGCTGCTCCCTGTCTGCTGAACGGGTCAAAGTCTGGTTCATGATGCAGCGTGTTCGCTATGGAATCAGCTGGGGCGATGACGACATCCGTGAGACTCGGCGAAAACTGCAGCAGCAACAAGAAATCGGGGAGGAGTGTGTGGAAGACAAGGAAGATACATCACCTGATGATTTAGCTCTTGAGAAGAAGACAGATGAGGGTCACCTGCAAAGTTTTAAAGAAATGTCTGCAGGGAACACCTATACGGCACAGATACATCACATACCCAACCATGGTACTGTTTTGTCTCAACATAATTCCATCAGTTACAATGGTAGTGCTATCACAAATTGTAGTGCCATTCCTCAGTACACTAATGGATTGGAACAGTTTGCTCCACAAATAGCAGTAACCCAGTCTGCTTTTGAACATTCGTCCCCTCACAAAGTTCATTCTCAATCCCACATAAATATAAATGACATACCTCCTCTCGAACATGATCCCCAAAGTCCCAGTGCTTTCAATTATCCAACACAACTAGACGGCAGTATTCAACACAGTACCACAGAGGACTATCAGTCCCCAATAGATCCAGACATACAGGCCAAACCAGAGACCCGTGGTCCTACAGGACAGCTGCGGAAGAAGTCCAAAGCTCAGCTAATGATACTCCGCCGCAGTTTTGTCCACAAGAACTGGCCGTCTGAGGCCGAGGTTCAGCGTCTTCAGCGTGTCACTGGACTTGGGCGCCACGAGATTCGCAAGTGGTTTGCTGACAGCCGCTATCAGCTTCGCAGGAGTGGTCGGTCCTGGCTGTCCGAAGATGGCAGACGGTCACGCCGGGGGTCAGGTAGAAATCGACGAAAATCTGATACTGATGTTTATCCTAGTGGTGGCTTGTATGATGGTAGTGAGGCAGTTGGCTCTGAAGGGTTGGAGGTTGAATTGGATGTAGATGTGGACATGGAGGATGAGCAGGACCCTCTGATGGAGGGAGTTAGTGGGTCAGATGTGAGAAAAGATGGAGATGCATTAGACCCAGAGTCTGGGGATGGTCAGACTGCCATTAAACAAGAACGTAAGGAGATTGCCATAGCCCCTTCTCCTTCTACTTCCTCTTCTTCTCCCTCTCCATCTTATATCCAAGGCCGAGTCCTTAGCCTCGGCCCTGAGCCCAACCTCCGGAAGAAGACGCAGCAGCAGCTGGACGTGTTGAGGCAGAGCTTTCTGCATTGTCAGTGGCCCACCAGTGATGACTACACTGTCTTGCAGAGGAAGACAGGCCTGACACGGACTGAGATTGTTCAGTGGTTTGGAGATACACGCTACCACGTCAAACACAACAATATGCGCTGGATGAGTCCAGAAGACAGGGAACGCATCATTGCAGGTATTACAAAGCACCAGAGAAGAGGTGGTAGGGCCACAAAGAGTAAGTCCTGGCTTGATGGTGCAGACTCTGGCTTAGGCCTGGAAGACCCTAAAGCCAGTAATGGGACAGGAGGGGGTCAAGTGAGGTGGGATAACATATTTAGTGAAAGTCCTTCAGCACTGCCAGGGGGTGAGCTTTGACTTTGGGGTAATTGTAAAGTTACATATAATGTTAGAGAGCATTTAGAATAGAAGAAAAGTAGAGTCTGGACTCTACATGGCTGCCAAGTACTGTTTATCATAAAGGGTTTCTTTGTTTTGGTCTCTTTTTGTTTTGTTTGTTTTGTTTTGTTTTTTTTCTGGTCTCTGTCTCGTGTCCAGTGTTCACCACCACTGATGCATTGATATAATCCAGTGCCTCGTCAGAATTTAACACACCGTTTATTTATTTTATTCTGCCAATCCAGGCAGGATTATTTTTGCCTACATTTGAAATTATTTATGATAACACTAAATAAGCAAAGAGAGAGGCTGAGAGTAATTTGCAGACCACAGGTACTGGGTGGTACTGGGTGAAACTACTGTCAGCTTTCATGTGTAGCATTGCAGTGTCTGTCTTCTGTGAGTTCTCATTCTCCTCAGAGTCATTCAGCAGGTTATTAGTGTCCATAAAAATTGTTTTCTTGTGTTTTTTTTATGTACTTCATCCTTTCAGCATTTGGTGTACTTTCAATTTCAAGTTGAAATTGAGTTTATGACCATTCAAAGCATTGTTTTTAACAGTTAATCAGTAAAAAAAATATATATTTATTTAAAAATGGTTTTAACAATTATTTAATGTGTTAAAAGATCATACGGTATTACATCATGTACTTACATTTTAATTGTTGCTTATTTCAACAGTTGTTTTTTTTTTGTTTTTGTTTTTTAGACCATAGGACCATAATCAAAGAGAAAAGCTTGAATGATACATTTTATATTCTATGCATTTGATTGATCTCATGGGGTTGACTAGAGAATTCCTTTTTCACTTGTGAAGATTTTTGTACCTATTTCTAGAAAATGTTTCCCCTTGGTTACAATGGCATTTTAACTCAATAAACTGGTCTTCAAAACATGACTTTTTCTTCCCCGTCCTGTACTGGTGTGTTTATCTATGTATATACATTACTGCTCAAATGCTTTACAATCCCAATTTTTCCAATTTTATTGACTTTTAAGCAGTTCAAGTCCAGTGATTAACCTGAAATGGTATAAAGTGGTAAACTGCCAGAGCTTTAGAGATAAAAATAATTCAAAATGTACAAATAATATAAATTGTTAAAATAATAATCAGGTCACTGGTTGAACGAGATTAGTTATAACATACAGCCCATTTGTAGCAATTGATTAAATTAAGCTTTTGAAATTAATTCACAGTTGCACACAATCACAGTATTTACACAATGCTACATATCTGGTTTGCTTATAATGATTAGAGAAAGATACTTCACAAACTAGAGCACCAGAGAAGAGGTGGTAGGGCCACAAATAGTAAGTCCTGGCTAGAGGCTGTTGACTGTCTTAGGCCTGGAAGAACCTAAAGCCAGTAATGGGACAGGAGGGAGGTCAAGTAAGGTGGAATTACATATTATGTGAAAGTCAACACTGCCAGGGGCTGAGCTTTGCCTTTGGGTAATTGTAAAGTTACATGTAATGTTAGAGAGCATTTAGAATAGAAGAAAAGTAGAGTCTGCATTTTCAAAGATTTCTTCTGGTCTCTCTCGTGTCCAGTGTTCACCACCACAGAACCATAGCACTGATGGTGGACTGATGGAGAAGTTTGTAAATTACTGTAAAATAGTAAAACAACTCTGTGTGTATTTACAGTGCCTCTTAGGAGAGATTTAGAAAGCCAGAACACTTAAAGCTTTGAATTAACCAAAAGTTAGTTCCAGTATTCAGGTTGAACATCATGATCGCTGTGCTGCACTTGCAGGAAGTCTGCCCCTTGAATAACTCGGCGAATCACAGTGGCTGATGAGATCAACATGTGGCCTGCTGCTTGGAGTACAGTGGAGATGATTCTGAGGGCTTCTCTGTGAAGAAGAAATTGGAAGAGAACTTGAGATGTACTGTTTGCATTGTTAACAGAATATTAGGGCATTTAACACCATTTTCTAATTAGGGCCCAGTTTTCAAAAGCATCTTTGTGGTAACTGCAACTTTTTATGAATCACCTTTCTGTTAAGATGCTTTTGGGACCCCTTAAACAAATGAAATGACAAACTGATCTTGGACATGGGAATAGTATAGCATCTCTCTTTTTCATATTAGCAGAAAAACATGAGAAGACTGACCTTGCAGTGAGGTGAAGCTAAACCTCACGTTAGGTTTTGAATTCTCATTTTAAATGGCTAGTATATGAGGTTTATTTTCTCTTGGGTGATGTTTATAAACTGCAGTGGGGAAAATCCATGACCTTCAAACCACGAAATGCTTTTCTCAGCACAACTGCACCCAAATTGATTTCTGCTTGATCTATATGCATCAACAAAACAAAACACCAGAAATTCCTGGGTACTTTAATGAGCCTGGATTATGCTGATTACAATGAAATTGTTATTCAGGTTTTAGGTATGAGCTTGTGGCACAAAGTGTTGGGTAATTATTTGGGGGATTATATTACATCCCCTATTAACCATTAAGAGTTCTGTCTCCTACAGACCAGTTAGATGCTCCTAATCATCTCATTACCTGCATTAAAGACAGCTGTCTTAAATTGTCCCCTGTATAATAGACTCCTGTCCACAGACTCAGTCAGACTCTAACCTCTAAAACATGGGCAAGACCAAAGAGCTTTCTTAGGATGTCAGGGACAAGATCATATAACTGCACAAGGCTACATGTGGGAACTTGTTAATGATCTCAAGGCAGCTGGCACCACAGTCACCAAGAAAACCATTGATAACACATTATGCCATAATGGATTAAAATCCTGCAATGCCCACAGGGTCCCCCTGCTCAAGAAGGCACATGTGCAGGCCTATCTGAAGTTTGCCATTGAACACCTGGATGATACTGAGAGTGATTGGGAGAAGGTGCAGTGGTCAGATGAGACAAAAATTGAGCTCTTTGACATTAACTCAACTCGCTTGGAGGAAGAGAAATGCTGACTATGACCCAAAGAACACCGTCCCCACTGTCAATCATGGAGGGGGAAACATGTTTTGGGGGTGTTTTTCTGCTGAGTAAATGCAAATAAATTTATATAATTTATACATGGTGATTTTATGGATTTTATTTTTGATATTCTATCTCTCTCTGTTAAAATTAACCTACCCTTAAAATTATAGACTGTCTTTGTCAGTGAGCAAACTTACAAAATCAACAAGGCATCAAATAGTAATTTCCTTCACTGTATTTACCTTCTTGTAACAATTTAACATTACAGGTAAATTATAGTCACTGTGTATAATTAATTAGTATTACTATGTGTTAATACTTATCCAATAATGAGATATTTTACAAAGTGCTTTTCACTTTAACTGCAACAATCAATGCCACTTTAATATATTTTCTGAGTGAACAGCAAAGCACTTTTGTAAGTCGCTCTGGATAAGGGTGTCTGCTAAATGCCATAAATGTAAATGTAATAGTTTTGATACTTAAAGAGCTTCTGTCCAGACTTCACATCTACAAGGTGAACCAACTACAGGGGTTGGACAATGAAACTGAAACACCTGTCATTTTTGTGTGGGAGGTTTCATGGCTAAACTGGAGCAGCCTGGTGGCCAATCTTCATTAATTGCACATTGCACCAGTAAGAGCAGAGTGTGAAGGTTCAATTAGCAGGTACGAGCACAGTTTTGCTCAAAATATTGCAATGCACACAACATTATGGGTGACATACCAGAGTTCAAAAGACGACAAATTGTTGGTGCACGTCTAGCGCGTCTGTGACCAAGACAGCAAGTCTTTGTGATGTATCAAGAGCCACGGTATCCAGGGCTGTATTCCTGGCGCCGTGCAAGACGGCTGCCTTTCTGGTCCTTCTGTAGCTTAGCTCTTCCGTAATTTCCCCGAGGGAACCCTGCCAAGGGATCAATAAAATTCTATAAAGTTCTATCCTATCCTATCCTATCCTATCCTATCCAGGGTAATATCAGCATACCACCAAGAAGGACAAACCACATCCAACAGGATTAACTGTGGACGCAAGAGGAAGCTGTGTGAAAGGGATGTTCGGGTACTTCCAAAAATGTCATTCCCAAGACAAATTGACGCTGCAAAAAAGGAGGCCCTAGTACACCATACTAATAAATTATTGTGGTCTAAAACCAGGTGTTTCAGTTTCATTGTCCAACCCCTGCAGAAAGTAGTGTCTAGTAGAGTAGGTTAAACTGAGGCAGGCTTATGTAAACAGTTTGATTTTTCATGACATCACATTTAATGGACTTGTAAAGAGTACACTAGTTCTTAACTAAACCCTGCTAAGCAAACACATTAACCAAAATAATATTTCACACTTAGTAGTTCAATACCTAGAACTTGGGGAGTGTAAAGACAGTCAAAGAAGTTATGGACTTCATGTTCTCTCACCTGAGCACTTTTTTAGGCCCTAAGCATTTGAAGTCTGCGCTGATGGAGTACAGACCCTGGAATGTGGCCTTCACACTCAGAGAGCCAAACACATCCTTTGGGTTCAGGCGATAAAGGTCAAATGTCACTCGAGCAATGTCACGTCCAGTGCGAGGTTTGTTATCGGTTGATTTGGAGGCACTTCTTCTGGCTAACTGTCAATGATAGAGTCATTTTTAAGCACAGGAAAAGCATAATATAATCTAAAATAACAAAACAGACTCGAACATAATTTTGAAACACTTTTGAAAAAAATTTTGAAAAAATATAGCAATAGGTTCCAAATTCTGCTGCTCATGTTGTAGTTTTCTCAACAGCTCACATTACCCCAGTTCTCTAGCAGCTGCACTGATTCCCTAATTTCATGCATGGTGTTAATAAGTTCATTTATTTATCTGTTCCACTGAGTCCTGTTCTATTGGCAGTACTTATTTACAGAGACTAGACAAGCTGTATGTGTATTTGCACATCTGTGTCAGCAAAGGGGGCAATTTGAAGTAGCTTAATGCATCCATTACAAGGGGTGTCCACAAATATTTGGACATATAGTGTATTGGCCATGCACTTATACATACAGGATGGGGTCTCCAGGCTTGCTTTGGCTCCAGGGCCATGAAAACTGTGTTATCTGGCAGAGCCATGAGGAATTCGTCCGAGTCCACCTCAGTCCCATCTTCCTCACACACCAGAGTCAGCAGGGTGGTAATCAGCAAAGCATGGGCTGCCTGAAAAAGTCCCCCCAAACACACACAACACAATAACATCATAAGACAGATATGCAGCTGTGAGAGTCTAAAGTCCTGTCTTATGTTCTATGTGGCTTTATGTTCATTAGTCTTTTGTGCAGTTCTGTTGTCAGATTGATCCATGTGGTTTATAAGATCTTGATTCAGCTTCAGCCAAGAGGTTAAAATGGCAAATCATGAGTCTTAATATATGTCCAGAAAATGGAGTCTTTAAGTTACAAGAAGGTTAGATTTTTTTTTGTCCTTCACACAGAAGGGTCAAAAGCAAAGCATAAAGGTCATAAGAAGCTCATCATTCCTAATGAATCTAAGTTGTTATTTAGGTAGGATGTTCTGCTCAAAACAGGCAAGTAGTGTTTTATCTGTTTGTTTCTCACCTTCTCTTTCAGCTCCTTTAGAGTCCCTGCAGTGACTCCTTTCCGGTTCTCTCTGTTAAATGAACACACTCTGAAAGGCCTCTGAGGGGGCGACCACACACGCCGAGACACTGACCTAAAAGAGGGGTCAGCACAAAAAGAGACAAATCAGGAATTATTATATAATGACCTGGAAAACATTAATGCTGCTCTGAACTAACTGAATTAAAACAGAGCATGTTGCTTAGTGTTCTTATCAACACTAGGGTTTTGTCACTTATAGTAACTGTAGTGGTGGATTCCGGTGTAAGACTAATCAGGCCTACTCACAAGGCCAAGATTAAACTGAAGCCTTTACTTTAAAAGCTTATCAGTTGTGAATAACCACTGACAGCCCATTATTCTGCTTAATTTACATCCAGGTAACCAGAACATAAAGCTATGTCTCGCATAAGTTATTCTTCATTTCCAGTTGTTTAAATATTTTTTATTAACTGTGAGAATAATCTTTCATGATGTATGATGCTGGGGTGGGCTTTAAACAAATAATTATTTATGCTCTTTTTAATATTGTCTTTTACAAATCTTCAAAATAGCAACAAAGAAGGAAAAGAAGGGGAAATTAACATTTAAAAAGATTGCATTTCAAGTTCTATTGGAGTATTTTTATTCTCGTCCATTCAGCATGAAATTTTGACAGAATTACTGCTGGATTATGGAGAGGGTATATCGTTGCTGTCCAATAAAAAGCATGTATCTCCAGATTTTACAGGACGATGCAAATAATATGCTCTTACCTTTGAATGGAACTTAAAGTCAAATTACAACATTTCTGTTGGTCCATTCATTATGAAATTCTTATATAAAATGTTTGTATTATGGAGAGAAAAAAAATAGACAAAAATGGACAAAAATGTTTTCAATGGACAGCGATGATATATGAACATATATTAATACAAAACATGTACACATTTAATTACATTTTTACATCCAATCCATTCAATATAAAATATTATATAAGTATATATATTGTATACATGATAACATAATACACAATATTTAAAACACTATATAAATAGTAACATAAAATCTAAACATTAACAGAGCACAGGACACTGACTTACACAATTGGTAGAGAGCAAAGTTCACTAATAGTGCAGTGTGTGCTTTATACTAATGCTCACTGAAGTGCATCATTAACAGTGGTTAGAAGTTAACTGTATAAACTTACTTAATCAGTGAGGATGTTGTCTCCATCCTGGTGACCTCAGAGCTCCAGTAATAGTGAGTTCTTAGACGTGCTTCTCTCTGTTAGATGGAGGAGAAGGCTTGTGTGCTGGTAGTGACTAAATCATCTTTATCTGTTGTGAAGTCCTGAAATCTGCTCTGTGGACTTCAGTCTGACCAGTGTGATTCAGCTGGAGATGTCATAGGGCAAAGTCCGATATTTAACAGCTCCTGGGGCTGAAAAGATCACCAGGGTGTAAATATACTATAACTATTAAGAGTGAAACAGGTTAAAATATCTATTTTAGAGACTTTAATTTTGAAAAAACCCCAAAGGCTGTGTTCTAAATCTTTGTTTGTTTGTTCGTTCGTTTGTTTTTTAAAACATAAATTAATCACATTCTCCTCCACACAGAGCACACACGCACAGACTGTGTCTGGTTAAGTGTGCTCACACTCAGAAACCTCTTAACCCCCACATTTAATAAGTGGACTCATAAGTGTACACTTCGAGTGCGGAAGTGCGCACAAGAGCGGCCCACTGGACCGGAAATAGTCCGAAAGGTTTGGCGCGGCGCGGAAACGTGGAGTCTGAGGAAGGGAGATGGTTTAGTTTAGTTTCCCGTTTCTCAACGTTTTCACTTAGAAAAACCCGTGGCTTATTAAAGGCAGCACTTCTAATCTCTCTGTTATTAAAGGCTGTAATTCGGCTCTTTAAGCTCATTCAGCCTTTAGGGTTTTAATGTGTCCTCAGTTTCTGACTCTGATGTAAACTTCATACAGAAGAAAGGGTTCATTTACAGCTTTAATTATGAGGAGTCCCAGAAAAGACGTAAATAATGGTGAGTCAACAATTGAATAAATGTGTACATCTGGGGAAATTGTATGTATGTATGTATGTGTGTGTGTGTGTGTGCGCGTGCGCGCAAGTTCTCCTACTTATAAAGTTGAGAGAAGCCTGTAATTTTCATCATATGTACACTTCAACAATGAGAGAAAAAATGAGAAAAACAAAGACAACCCACACTGTAGGATTTTTAAAAATTGATTTGTACATTATGATGGAAAATGAGTGTTTTGTCACCCACACACAAGCAAGTCCTTTAACAACTTGTTAAAGAAGCTCTTCTGTCCTCCTTTTGTTAGCTGTATTAATGGCACCTGTTTGATCTCGTTATTTGTATAAAGGAAACCTGTCCACTGCCTCAAACAGTCAGACTCCAAACTCAACCATGGCAAAGACCAAAGAGCTGTCGAAGGACACCAGGAAGAAAATTGTAGACCTGCACCAGGCTGGGAAGAGAGAATACACAATAGGCAGGGAGGTTGGTGTGAATAAATCAACTCTGGGAGCAATTGTATGTAAATGGAAGACAGGCCCCACGCAATATCTCCTCTCATGGGGTCAAAATGATCATGAAAACAAACTACCTGGAGGGACCTGATGTATGACCTGCAGAGAGCTGGGACCAAAGTAAGAAAGGCTACCATCGGTAACACAATACGACAAGAGGGACGTAGTGTCCCCCTGCTTAAGCCAGTACATGTCTGGGCCTGTTTGAAGTTTGCCAGAGAGTGCATGGATGATCCAGAAGAGGATTGGGAGTCAGATCATGTGGTCAGATGAAACCAAAATAGAATGTTTTGGTAAAAACTCAACTCATGTTTGGAGGAAGAAGAATGCTGAGTTGCATCCTAAGAACACTATACCTACTGTGAAGCATGGGGATGGAAACATCATGCTTTGGGGCTGTTTCTCTCCAAAGGGGACAGGACAACTGATCTGTGTTAAGGGAAGAATGAACAGGGCCATATATTGTGGAAATTTTAAGCCAAAACCTCTTTCCATCGATGACAGCATTGAAGAAGGAACATGGCTGGGTCTTCCAGCATGACAATGATCCCAAACACAGCGGTCAGGCAACAAAGGAGTGGCTCCGTTATAAGCATTTCAAGGTCCTGGAGTTGCCTAGGCAGTCTCCAGTCTCTTTTCTCTTCATGGATTTTCCTTAATAATGGAAAAGTGTCTCGTCATTAATGATCATCTGTAAAATGTTATTGCATACATACTGTTACTGCATTTCTTTAGAAACACATTTTAATAATTGCATTTATTTTAATGAATGTCTTTGTTTTTATCTTATGATTCATAATAAGATTTTGCCTTAGATTTCGTAAATCCAGTCCCTTGACTAACCAAATAAAGCATTTAAGTCAAGGAGAAAAATGTCTTGGACAGGTAATGTTTCGTCTTGTCTGACTCCTACAATTTCTCATTCCCCTTCCAATTGATCAGATGAGTCTTTGCCAGTCGCTTCCCTTCGACTTTTGGCCCCACCACTAAGACTGGTCTCGGCCGCAGTGTGGAAGGTGATACAGCAGCGTGATGTGCAGCATTATGGAAAGCTGGAAGAATTTGTGACTTCGGTCTCGGAGACTGTACCTGGACTGCTGAGTTACAGGCATCAGGCTAAGCTTACTGTGGGTCTTCGAGCTCAAGTGAGTTTTCTGCTGACAGATGTGATATTTGATTTATTTTTTTTTTAACCACCAAACTGCACTCATTTTTCTTCATTTTTTTTGTAGAGACTTTTCTTTTTTTCTATCAGAATACATAATTAATCTAATGTTAGGAAAACATTTCCCAGAAAATATACATAGGCTACAGTAACTAAACATATCTTTGAGACCACAGTGTTGGGTGGTCTTCTCACAGTGGAAGTATGGGTCGATCTGAAGTAAGAGTGTTGTTTGATTCTCTAAAAATGAAAGCTTTAATTGCTGTTTAACTGATAGGGAAATACTGTTGGTTTACCAGATTTTCTGTTAGTTATGAGTTTTCTTTGTGTTTTCACTTGATGTTACTTGATTTTATTTATCCATATACAAGTGGACTCGTACTAAATTTTATATTACATACTCTACTGTATTTGTCATTCATTCATTCTTATGTCTTTAACATATGTACATGTAGGTTTAGTGCCTTAAAAATAAAACTTCATGCCTTTCTCAATCTAATCTGAGAGCAGGTTCAGCATCCAGAGTTTGGAATTGGATCTACGTTTTTTGATCCATAGTTGTTCCTGTAGTGATTATATGAATCAGGAAAACAACTCACTTTTCAGGTGTTTTTTCTTTAGCTTATCTTGCAGCAACTCCAGGTGTCTGAACCACCTGACCCTGAGCTTGTTCTCCCTCAACTGGAGAGACTCTGTGCTCCCAGCCTATCCAAGGGGAAGGTCAGTGGCCTTTTTACTTTCACATTGATTTGGTTTGGATTGCTTAACAAATGATTAACATTAACCAGTAACATTTTGTATTCTGTATTCTGCGTTTCCACTCAGAAGAAGGATCAGAAAGTGGAGGTGGCTGTGAAGAACTTCCACACCCTTGTGCATACACTGCTGGAGAACCCAGCAGAAAGGAGGCAATTCTTCAAGGTGAAGAAAAACCTTTTAAGCTGAAACATTTCTGCATTTTGTATATGTGCACATTAATGCACAGTTATTTTATTCCTAATCTCCCTTTAGGAGGAGTTTGGCTCTCAGTATGGGCTGCATTATGACCACGCTCTAGAGAAATTGCTGTGGGAGTTCCTGACCAGACTGGACCAGCTGCTTCCAGTCCCAGACCTTGCTCAGGTCTATTTTCTACATTTCATTTGCCTTTAATCACCAGTAATCCTGTCTGCACACCAGATAACAACATTTGTGAATCTTAAACAGCCCATATCTTAGAAAACTGAATATTTGCAATAATTTGAAGTAAGGAGCATCATATAGTCTGTAAACATTTACCATTCAGTCTCCAGTGCATATAGTCTATACCAGTGTTTCTCAACCCTTTTCCAGGTCGTACCCCTACCCTGCATATTTTAGAGCTTTTCCTGCTCCCATTACACCTGATCCAACTCTGTTGATCAGCACATTAACAACCCATTCAGAGTTACATGGGGTCTGTTAAATCTAAAACATCTAGGGATGTCTCCAGGAACAGGGTTAAAAATAATACAATAAATATATAATTAATAATAATCATTAGGATGTAATAAAAGTCAAGGAGCACAAGATTTTGTGTTGCTGATTGGAGTACTTTTCGGGCCAATCCGATCAGTGCATTATGGCCCAAGTTCATATCCTGGGTCAAGAGTATAAGAGCAACAAATAATTAACTTAACCGACTAAAATCGATGACAAATTTTATAGCTGATTAGTTGGTGACATCACAGGTGTTTTTGCAGCTAACTAGAAACCATGTATGTGAACCAAGTGTGAAATGTATATTTACTGCTGCCATTTTATAATAGTTCTTTCCTCGATTCTGCACACAGCTGCAGTGGACACATTCAGACTGAGCGGCTGTCTGTCAGATGACTAAAGTGTTTTAATAACTGTTATGATTTGTAAACCTTGTCATTAGAGCCAGAAGGCATCACGCTGGTGTGATTGGTGACTTAATGTGAGGTGTGGCAGTCTCGTATGAACACAAGTTTGAGTGTAAAAAGGAGAAGGAGAGTTCTCGCAACGCTCAGACAGATAAAGTCCTGCCCTTCAACAAAGAGCTATAATCTTAAACTGGCCTGCTGGTTACACTATGAGTGGAGGCCGGACCATGTCAAAATAAATCACTTCAAGAAACGTAACAGTAATGCAAAATACTTTCAGACCAAAAGTTAATTTTGCTTTTTTCTTTCTTGCTGATCTGAAAAATTTTAAAGTGATTTAAAGGGAAAACCTTTTCAGTTTTATTATATTTAATTGGCGCTACTTTGCTCATCCTTGGTTTTAAATTTGGACAAAAGTAAAAAAATTTATATATATACGTGTGTGTGTGATACAGACCGTGTCATGGCTTAGTTCTGCCCCAGCTGTGCTGGAAGAATGTGCACGTTCTACATCTCAGCCTCAGATCCTCAGGTCTCTGCTGCAGCATGAGAAATGTCTGGGACACCTTGACTCAGCAGGTGAGCACAATGACAATGAGGAATCATTTTGTGGATATTGAAAAGTATGATCTAGCTCTTTTGGTAATGCTGACTCTGGTTGTATTTCTCAGTTTTCCCTCTTAATGCCTCAATGCCTTTGTTTGTTTTTTTTTCCCTCTACTTTTTTTATTTTAAACCTTAGCATCTGTTCCCTCTTCTATTGGCGACTGTATACTTTCCTCCCTTTCCCTCCATCCCTCTGGCAAAGTAAGGCACACCAACCATTCTGGGTCAACTCCTACCCCAAATGCGGTCCTGAGTCCTGCTCCATCAGCAGAGAGGTTCGACAGAAGGCAAACTAGGAGCACAGTGTCACAAATTGCAGAGATGTGCACAACATCCAGTAAAGATCTCCCACAGAGCACTTCAGCTGATCAAGTCATGACGTCCTCGTTGGAAAGAGACAGCGAAGAAGACTTGATGACTGAGGCTTCGTGTCACACTAGGGTGAAATCAAAGCCAAAGAGCGAGAGTTTGGAGAATGTTATGGAGGGGGAACGCTGTGTTGGGAATTTGCTGTTTACTCTTGTCAGTCAAACGTCTACAAGCAGTGAAGTAGAGGAGGAGGATGATGAAGATGAGGACGACGACGATGACATCATGCAACCAGTGAGAAAAGGCTCAGACAGGAAGACAAGGAGTAGTGTGACAAAGAAACAACAGATGAGTTTGAGTACAAGAGTGCTGGAGCAGGACAGGAAAAAGAAAAGGGAAGAACTTGAAAACTCCAGCAAGATTTCACCAAGAATTGTGCCAGATGGGACATCTGAAAAAGACAAACATCTTCCTGCTGTCCTCACCTCCTGTATGAAACGCCATGTAAGAGTCGCCATCCCAAGACTGAACATCAGTGAATACACAACAACCAATGAAGAAGAGACTCCGAAATCTACAAGAAATTCATCTACAGAGCATGGTTCTAGAGTGAGAGATGGCAGATCTGTGAACAGGAAGAGGAAACTCAGTTGCACGTTGACCCCTGAAAAGAACCAGACCAGTACAATTGATACACAGTGAGAGGAACTCCTCACATACCAATGTGATTGTAGATGTAATGTATTGAATAGTCTGTGACTGTTTGAGTTAAGAATGAGGACAGATGAATAGATCTGGGGAGATATAAAAATAAACACACACACACACATACAGGTGCAGGTCATAAAATTAGAATATCATAAAGTTGATATTTCAGTAATTCCATTCAAAAAGTGAAATTTATTTCTAAGAAACTTTAATATATTTAACTAATATATATATATACATATATATAAATATAAAATGTGGGTGAGATTCACAAAGAGTGGACTGCAGCTGGAGTCAGTGCTTCAAGAACCACCAGGCACAGATGTATGTGAGACATGGGTTTCAGAGAACAAGAGACAGTGTCAGGAGGAACAGAGGAGAGGCACAGAATCCACGTTGCTTGAGGTCCAATGTAAAGTTTCCCCAGTCAGTGATGGTTTGGGGTGCCATGTCATCTGTTGTTTTTGGTCCATTGTGTTTTCTGAGGTCCAAGGTCAACACAGCCATCTACCAGGACGTTTCAGAGCACTTCATGCTTCCTGCTGCTGACCAACTTTATGGAGATGCAGATTTCATTTGTGCCAATGCTACCAGTGCCAGGTTTAAGGACCATGAAGAGGCAATACACCAGTCCCAACAATTCAAAAGAGCTGAATGCCACTTTCAGAGCGACCTGGGCTCTTATAACACCCGAGCAGTGCCACAGACTGACTGACTCCATGCAGCACTGCATTGCTGCAGTAATCCAGGCCAAAGAAGCCCCAACTAAATACTGAGTGCTGTGCATGCTCATACTTTTCACTTGGCCAACATTTCTAAAAATCCTTTTTTGTATTGGTCTTAAGTAATATTCAAATTTTCTGGGATAGTGAATTTAGTGTTTTCATTAGTTATCAGTTATAATCATCAAAATTAAAAGAAATAACATTTGAAATATCAGTCTATGTGTAATGAATGAATATAATATACAAGTTTCACCTTTTGAATGGAATGTTTGAAATACAGCAATTTTTTCATGATATTCTAAATTTATGACCAGCACCTGTATGTGTGTGTGTATATGTGCATGTATGTATGTGTGTGTATGTATGTGTATATATATATATACATACATACATACACACACACACATGTTGTTTTATTTCCATGTAGGGTCTGTTGTGGGTCACCCTGCATACCCACCATCATGGCTGTAAGGATGGATAGTCCAGGTAACTATCGCCAAGTGAAATTCACAGTTAGGGGACTTTTTGGTGGGGGATTTGGAGGTCAGTAACAATGATTGACTACCCTTTATATTTATTTACTGCAAGGTCAACATCAGATGTATGATCACTGCCTCAGCTCCTCTACAATTCCCCACCTCATCCTAAAAGTACTGAATGGATAACAATCATTGCATTGAGCACAGTTCAACTGTTAAATTCTTTTGGGGCTTTATACCCCTCTGTCCCTTGTCTGGCATTAGGCATGGTGCCAATAGTTTCATGTTATCTGTTCCAGATAGTCCTATTCTACTGGCAGTACTGTTGGCCAGTAATTACTGACACACTCAGTAATTGTAAGTGTGAATTTGAGAGTGAAACACTATAATTTGTGAACCCTTTAGAAATATGTGACCTTCAATCAGTCACAAAAGTAAAGAGAACCAAATCAAACAAATAAGACCGACATATCACATTCTTTGAGGAAAATGGTCCAGTATTACAGTCTGTGAGTGGCGAACGAAGGGACTCTGTATCTGGTGTGACCCCTTGTAAATAACTGTAACTAAAAGGTTCTGGTAGCTGATTTTCAGTCCTGTACAGGTTCTGCAAAATAATGTAGCCCATTCTTCTCTGCACAATAGCGTCAACTCCTATGTTGCTTGTTTCAGGTCCCTCCAGGACTTTGACATGGACTTTCCAAAACATTCACTTCTTTAACCTTTCTTTGGTATAACTACTTAGGGTAGTTGTCTTGCTGCATCCACATTCGACCCACATTCTCATGAGACATGTCCTAACATTTTGCTTAAGAATTTTCTGGTGTGATTCACAATTCATTGTTACATTAAAAGTCAAACAAGCCCAGTCCAACTACATTCACTGTTTCACATGTGGGATAAGGTTTTTATGCCAGAATACAAGGTTTTATTTTCTGCAAACACTTCTCATTTACACCAAAAAGACCTATTTTTGTCTCATCCAGCCACAAAGCATTGTTCCAAGACACTTCTGGCTTGTTGAATCTGGAGACAGGCAGCAATGTTCTTTTTGGAGAGGAGCAACTTTTTCCATTGCAACCCTGCCATGCACACCAGTATTGTTCTGTGTTCACCTGATGATGGATTCATGAGCTTTAACATTAGCCAATGTTAAATCCTTTAGGTGCTTAAAAATTACTGAGTTCTGGTTCACATACTTTTGCCACTCACAGATATGTAATATTGGATCATTTTCATCAATAAATAAAAGAGCAAGTGTAATATTTTTGTGTCAGTTGTTTGATTTGGTTCTTATGTAATTTTAGGACTTGTGTTAAAAACTTTCACAAACTTTCAAGCACCACTGTGTACAACAGAATACAAATAGACATAAATACAGTGAAAGTAAGAAGAATTTGATATGAAGTTGTTAAGATGTTGGAAGAACACTTAAAAGAATCATTATGAGCTCTGTTCCACCAGCAGCTTACCTGTTTAATATGATGGACAGATTAGATAAACTGTGTTGAATTGAAACTGAATACTAGAGGAGAGCTGTTGAAATGAATAAGCTACTACACTTGTAGTGTTTTTTTATTTATAAACACAATACAGATAAATCACAAACTGTTTCCTTGGGATTTGTAGTTTTGTCTATAAAGCTGCATTGGAAGTCCTAGTTTCTCCATTATCCTCTGTACTTCTTAAATGTGGGTCTGAAAATTGTCTAATATAATTTTAGCTTAAGATCAGTTAATGTTTTAAGTCTGTGTATTGTTAATGAAAGTCTAACTTTTTCTCATTTTCTTTCAGAAAAGGCCTCTCCTGTTGAATTTGAAGATGACGTTATAGTTGATTCAGAAGATGAAGCTACTGACAAAGTAAAAGGAAGGGTATGAACACTTAAACTCTGTTTGCAATAATAAACAAATAATTAGGGCTGTCAATGTAATCACTGACCCATCTTTAAAAAAAAAAAGAATTTCTAAAACGAATGAAATAATAAATGTTTCCCTTAATATCAGTGTAAAATTCCTGCATGCATGAGGTTGGTTGTTTCTGTCTTCAGTCATCTGTCAACTCCATTCACTGCTGCAGTTTAGAAGTAATGGCAGCAGCTAAAAGTGTCCAAACACCCGAGGCATGAAGAGTCAGGGATTGCTTGAAATTAGCAAAAAGGTGATTCGAATATTGTGCTTGTTTTTGCCAAGTTAAGAAAAATAATAACATTGTTGTTTCAGATGCCAGTAAAAGAACTGCAGTTAAACCGATTTGCCTTTTACTAAAATATGGTTAATAGTGTTAGTTTGCTACATTTCCTGATTTCAGTCTCGACTATGGTAGCGACCGATCAGGGCAGTTTTTTCCATCACAAATTAATTTACCACCCATTCTGGGGTAAAAACCCATGTATCCACTATCAAGAACGAGTTGAACTGGAATGACATTGAAGTTCTTTTGCTTTTTAAAGGAAAATTATTTGTTTAATCAACTAATAGTCATTAATGGCAGCCCTATCAATAATAAAACCTTTAAGAAACTAACTGATTTGTGTATTTGTGCAGCTGTTCACATCTCGCTACTGCAAAACCAAGAACAACACTTATGTTCCCACTTTACATGAGTTCTGGACCTCTCCTTTTCTTCACCGTGACCTCATGTCTCCAGGAAATGGGCACAGGTGAAGTTTGCTTGGCTGTTGTTAAACAGGTGTACTGCTGATGATAGAGCCTGTTTTCACTCGTTTCGGAGAACGGCAAACTGTGTAGCGCTTATTCGCCCTTTCACCTTAACAAGCCATGAGACAGATTTGTTTTTTAAGTTGTCATTATGAAATCTGACAGTCAGTAGGTGTTTGCATTTTTACGTGTTGTACATCTGCATGTAGAGCATACAGAAACATCTTGTAACATGAATTCCATTCGATGTGCCTAGCATTTGTGCATGTATGTATAATTATGCATGCTGTTTTCATATTTTTCATTTCTATATTTTTAACTTATTTTAGCTATCAGACACTACCTACAGTTGTTTTTGATAAATGTGCCTTAATAAAATACTCAAGACTGACCACAGAAGAGCAGTACTTTCCCTCCCCCCCTCCACCGTGTAACTGCATATTCAGTTAATTACTGAAGAAAAGAGCACAATCAGACAATTTAAATGTTTATTATACATTTATTTTCATGTTACATAGTGTGAAGATCAAATATGGCCTCTGTATTTCTTGTCTGTAGTACATGTTGGATTGTGTTTGAGCTATGCTTATTGGTGAAGTTGGTGGTGTCTTGTCTTGTTTGAACATGTATGCTCACACTCACAGATTCACACTCACACCCCTACAGTCTGCAATTAATTCCACCTGTGACAGTAATGGTCTCGCCAGTGATGTACAAAGCATCATCTGAACACAGGAATGCAATCACTCCCCCAATGTCTTCTGGCACCCCCAGCCTGCAATTGATAAGATATTACAAATTAATGCTTAAGTTCTTTAAAAACAGTTGTACATAAAGCGCAATGAACATCATTCCAAATGTCATACCATTTCCAGTGATTAATATTTGAGGTCGCTGACCTTCGTTAGACATTCTCAACAGCAGCAGTATAAAGTGTGAATAGCTCTTTTGGTTCATCAGTAATCAACTTTTAAAGTTATCTGCTGCAGTATTCAAAGAAAGTAAAATACAGATACCTTTTAATGCTCAGCTGCTTCATTAACTCACATGTCATGTCTTCACTCTGCCATAACTGCAACAGTACAGGTGGTCTCATTAAAGGGTTATTAGCATAGCATGACATACAGTACTGTGCAAATCAGAGCCCACCCATCGTTTAATGAACACACACTATATATACTGTGTGTATGTATCTATATATCTCATTTATTTTTCACCCCCATTATAGAGTGCAACTATTACCTTTACTACAGCTTCCATTCACTGTAGAGGACTTTAAATGAGTCTTCTTCTCACAGTGGAATGATGAACAGAAACACCTGAGCTAAATCTTCTCTCAAAGATGAAAGCTTCAAATGATATTTTATCTAAGGGGGACTGTGTTGGTGGTCTACCAGGTATTGCAGTTACTATCTTTTTTTGGAAACTACAGTTCCCAATTTATTTTCCTTTAACATTCTCCTTTCTCATGGAGGTGGCCTGATTGCCTCGTATCTAAATCTTCCCAGAATGTATTAAATAGATGTTTTTGACCAGAAATGAAACAAATGTTGGTCTCTGCCTCGTGGCTGGCATCGTGAAAATGAAAAACACTACTCTGCAACATACAGTAGGAGAATAATATTCATGCTCCAGAAAGAAAATATACTGTAACTGAACAATCCTCACAGCAGAACTGAAGCGGGTCTTGATGATTCCTGGAGCCACACAGTTGACCCGGATATTACTTTGAGCAAGTTCAGGAGCGAGTGCTCGTGTTAGACCCAGAAGAGCTGTCTTGCTTACACTGTATGGACCCAGCCCCTAGGCACATAAGAAGACCAGCATTTCAGAGAAAATCAGATGACTCGGTAAGAGTGTATTGTGACAAATATGCCCAGCAGTGGTAAATAATCCTGTCACTGATGTAATATGGTCAGTTTCTTTCTTCAAAATGCAGATTTTTATATATTTACGTTGCACTCACTGGCATTGGCTGGTATCCTGCTACTGAAGAAACAAACAAAACTGAGCCACCCCTGAAAAAAAGAATAGTTAATATAGCATTTCTGAAACATGCTTGTATGCTTTGAGCCACCTGCTTTCTCACCCTCTTTTCTCCATGTGAGGCACAACTTGTTTGGTAAGAAGAAACGCAGCTTTCACATTCACATCTAATATCTGTAGATGAAAACCACAAGAACAAGACTCAGACCATGAGAACGAGTGATACAAATGTGAATTAAGCATCTATGGTCTGCGTACCTTTTAAGATTCTACTACTTGGATTACTACAAAATGGGCTTGCCATCTTACATTTAATCAGAAAATAAGTGTAATTATATAATTACATTTTTAATTGCATTGTATGTTACTGAAATTTCCCATGGTAATGTTAACAGCACTGAAAAATGTCTAAGAGATTAAATGTACCTACATTCTTGCATGGATTATGTATATTGGTACGTTCATAACAGCATTGAAGTATACCTTAGTCCAGACTTCGTCTGTTGAGTCCAAGATGTTTCCAAAGAAAGGGTTCACGGCTGCATTAGAGACCAGGATATCGATACCCCCACACTGCTCCAAAGTCTAAGGAAAGAAATTATGATGATCATCTTTAAACATGTGGTGGCACCTATTCAGGTTTACTAATTCTGGAAACAGAAAGTGAGAGCTCACCAAGTTGACCAGCTTTTCTCTGTCCTGTTCAACCCCCACATTACAGCTGGTCCCAGTCACCTGAATATTTTCACTGCGTAAAAATGATACAGCCTTGTCCACGTTCGCTTGTCGACGACTGCTTACGACGACATGAGCTCCTCTCTTCCCTAATGCCTGTGCAGCAGCCAAGCCAATCCTGAAAATCAGGTTAATACACTGATTCAACAACAGCACTGACTGCATCAGGGCAGCCAAGCCTGTGTGTGAAACTTAAGGAACATAATGCAGAACCAAGTTTGTCACATTCACATTCCAAACGTTAATAGTAAGTCATTAGCAAATTAGCAACATTCTATGCCAAGGGGAGATCAAGCTGACTGCCGTCTGACAATGGTGAGTGCAGATCACATGCAATGACCCTACTGGAAGTAGTAGTCCAAGCTAAATCACTTCCTACCCTCAATGTGTCTGGGAGGGGCTTAAATTACTGTAGACTGAATATGTACATGAGATTTTAAAACCGATACAATGGCCTAAAAGTAAGGCAAGTTGTAATGTGGCAGCAGAAGAAGATATGGTACCCATCTGTGGATGCAGTCACTATGGCAACTTTTCCAGCGAGACTGCTGTGGGACATCATTCTTCCACCAGTGACTGGGCTCATCAAAAGGCACTTAGATACTGTCCTCAACATTACCTTCAAATAATGAGAGAAAAGCAAAAATGTTGGCTGAAATAAGTAATTACAATAATGACACACACACACGCACACATTGACAATAATGTAATGTAAAGTGCCTCCTCTGTTGACCTATAAAAGATGCTACTCAGATGCTACTTTTGGGTAGTGTACCTACTGTTGAGAGATCTTTGATCACTAGACCTGCTTCTATGACACCCAAACACATTTGTCCAGCTGACAGACTTTGAGAGGGGGTGCATCAGTGGACTGAAAGAAGCAGGATGGTTGTTTCAATGAAATGCCATTCTTACCAAGTTACTGTTACCTTGTTTTGCAGTGGTGTTGTAAATGGAAAACCTGGATCACTGAAATATCTTCAGTGATAAATCCAGGTTCTTTGGGATACAATGGTGGTTGATCAACCCTGCCTCTGCTGTATAATGGCAGTCTGTCACCCATATTAGTGATAAGAGGGACACTAACTGTTTACTTATATGCGCAGGACATCCTGTAGTCATGTGTTGCCTCTCATGGCATGGCTTCCAACTGGCATTTTCAGTAGCATAATGCTCACGCACACTCAGCAAGGGTGAATGTTTCTGCCATATTGTAGCACTTCCTTGGCCTACCCACTCACCAGATTTATCCCCAATTAAGCATTTATGGGACCATCCCACTACAGGATCTACAATCCCATCTGCAAGATCTGTGGGCAAACATGCCACAGGATACCATAGAGAACCTGTAAGGGTACAGCATGTTTTCCCCTTATAAAGTTTAGTTCAATTCCAACAACTCCTTGATGCATGTTATTTTTGTCAGTGAGTGTATTTTGAAGTAACTGGAAAGCAGCTCTATTATCAATATTATAATATTATTCCAGTGAACAGGGGGTGTTCTGGTAGCTTGTGTGGAAAATCACTACTACTTAGAAATTATTTTTATATAGTGTTGGTTTCTCAAAAACCTGCCTGAAAAAACTAGCTAACTAGCTTCTAAAGCAACATTTACACAGTCATCAGCCACCAGAGGAGCCTGTTCAATGAGAGACTGCTCCTTCCCAAGTGCAGGACCAATAGACTAAAAACTTTGTCCCGCATGCCATCAGACTGTACAACTCCTCTCTCTGTGGAATGCTGCCTTAGAAGCTGGCTAGTTTTCCAGGCATATTTCTGAGAAATCGATACTGTATAAAAATAATTTCTTTAGAAAAAAAAACAACAAAATCTCTAAACTGCACATATTTTATCCACATATAAAGCTCTGACTAAAGCTCGACCTACTGATTATTTTAATTTATTATATTCTCAACCAGTTGCATTTGTTCTGCCTCAGAAGCAGGGTTGCCTCTAGAACCAATCTAGGTAGTGATTTTGCACATGAACACCCCCTGTTCAGCACATTTTTATTAAATCAGGACTAGCGAGTATCTCTTTGGTCCCATTCACACCTGCCATTAACACAGGGTCTTGGGTAGTCCAATCAAAAAGTGCAATGCTTTTCCATGGACATTATATAACCTGTAGCTAAACGTGCAATTAAATACCTGCGTCAACAATGGGTGCATTTTATGCATTATGTTAAACTGATTATAAGTGTTGTCTACGGACGTTTTGAGCATATAATCTATACAAAACCATGAAGGGGTAGTTGTTTAAGGCTGTTTATACAGTGTCTGATTTCAGACCACTGAGTGACATTGTTTAACTGGGTGAAAGGTTGCACTAAAGTTTGTAGGCTTGCACACACCACTAACACTGTTTTAACCAAACACTGAGTTTGTATTTTTATTTCAGAGTATCTCTATAATCCAACTGCATCAGTATTAAGGTTTATGATGATTTTTAGCAGAAATACATCACTTAACTCAGGAAATGTCCTCACAACCTTAAGAAACAGACCACAGTTATGGTCTATTTCTTACATTACGTTAAATTTTAAAAGGTGGGTGTGAAAGCAATAACCCAGCGGAAAGGTTAAAAACGTCACTGTTTTACTGTAAAAGCCAGGTGGACGTTACCTCTGAGACCTCTGAGAGCAGGATCAATGTTTGTGAACGATCTGCGGATCTTATCTCAGGCAGCCATGGTGGCGGATGTTGTCCTGAATGTCTGACAGCTGATTGGCTGCGCCTCGCTGTGTCCTTTTCTTATTGGTCACAGCTGCGTTTACTGGGCGGAATTCAAACGTGTTACCTTTATTATCATTATGTTTGTTATGTTTTATTTATGATGTACATTCATTTCTTCCATATCGAGGCTCGTATTATCAGTAAATATTAAAGAGAGACAAAATGAGGGTTATATTGTGTATACACAGGTGGTGAATGTTTACTAAATCTCTGATATAAAATAAAAAATAATTATTATATGATAACTGCTTTGAGTTTTAGTGTAGAAATGTAGATGTTAAGAGATGTTTTTTATTTTAGAATAAAAAAATTAACTGCATTTTTTTAATGTGTACAATGTAATTTAGCACCATATATATTTTGCTTATACATATATATATTTTTATAATAATAATAATAATAATAATTATTATTATTATTATTATTATTATTATTATTATTATTATTATTGTTGTTGTTGTTGTTATTATTATACACTAAAACTCACAGCAGTTATCACACAATAATTATTATTTTATTAATTAATGAGAGAGAGAGAGAGAGAGAGAGAGAGAGAGAGAGAGAGAGAGAGAGAGAGAGTGTGTGCTAAATTACAATATAAAAGTCACCACTGATCAATTCATGAATGTGGTTGTGAAGCAAGACATCAACATTTAACCGATAAACTCTGTGTACAACAGATTTCAGGTTTCAAACAGTAATCGTGATCATAAGTAAGTGAGATAATCCAGTTGCTGCCATAGCAACCATGGTGGAGACTAGCTGCCTAGCTATGACGTTAGCTAGGTTTATTCCCAGATTGTGTTATAGTGTCCAGTCTATAAGAATGTATAATTTCACAATAGCTATTTTAAGTACTGCGTAATAAGCCAAATGATCCAACTCATTTTCAATTTTGTTTGCATCTAAGTAAGCTGTTGTACAGTAGCTATTTTATATTTTATAGCTATATTAATATTATATAATATGCCTAAACAATGTTAGTTGTTATGTCACTGTATCAACCGGCTTAAAAAGATTTAGAATGATGTTTAATAAGCTGTGCCAATCACTCATCTGTGATCTGTGATCATCTAGATATTGGAGGTTATATTTTAACCAGTGCCAAATCAAAATGTGGCACATTTTGTGGCTGTAATTACATAATTGTCACATGGTTCTGATGTTATATTTTCTTATAATTGTTGATTAATGTTTTTATTTGTTTATTTTACAGCCTCTGTAATCTCTAACACAGATAGTGTTGTGGGTTTCTCAGGGTTAATCCACCAAGCTTGTTCATGAGGCTTTAATTCAGAAGTGTGTTTCACCAACCAGGCTTTCTCAGTAAGCCAGATAACTCAAACCCTAAGGTTTGTTATGGCCAATAGAAAGGTCCCTCAGACCTTCTTCTAAGGAGTAGACTAGACTGTGGGTTTAAGTGATATGGAAAAATTGAGAATGCCTGCTTTAAGAAATATCACAGGTTCAGCATGTGACATGTATTTACCTTTAATAATTAGAATGTGGTTCATTTTCATTTAGGGATGCAAAACAGTTCTGAGAGTGTAAGAGAAGGTAAATTGATATTCAATGAAAATCGTGAAAATCACTGAAAAATTTCAATGAAAGTCTTATTCAATATTATATGTCATTAAAATATGATCTCTACAAATAGCCGTACAGACAACTGATAGCTCTTACATTTTTCCCATTTGGTTTGTTTGTGATGTCCAGGGGTCAGTGAGCACAATACTGCACAGGATTTACAACAACAGGTGCAGAATGTAGACGGTAAACACATGAGAGCCGACACCGACACATCTATGTGTAACATTACTCAAGAAGAGCAATCTACTGCTAAGTCTCAGTACAGTCAGTCACCTGTTCAGTGTGTGGAAATAACCCAGTAAATTGGCTGGAGATATGCAGCATGGTGTGTGTTTTCTTATACTAGGAACCACTGCTGAAGCCACGGTGACCCTGCGAAGGAGCAGATTTATATTGCTCATCACCACCGGCATTGTGATTATTCTAATTCTTCTTGGTGGAGTAGTCATCATTGGTAAGTGGTGTGTTGGTTTATTGTTTTTTAATGAAAGAAAAATGTAATAATTTACTAATAAAATATAATCACATTTTAAAGTTTTAAAAAAGTTTTAGACTGGTCAGATGATTTGTGTCATGATAAACTGTGGCAGCAAATACATTTTTAATGAGTGTTTTTCTGACTTTGACAGCTGCTAAATTAATGGAATTAAATGATCTGCTTACTCCAGGTGAATGTCATTCTTCAACACCAATATATGTTCAACATATATATATATATATATATATATATATATATATATATATATTTGCACAGGATAAATTCTAAACTTGTGTGCCACTCCCACTAGGTCTGTCATCAGCTCAAACTGAGTTTCCCAGTCTGTCAAGTAAGAGACATCTTTATAAGAATGAGCATGTTTATATTGGCTATACTATAAACTGGTAAACAAGTCTTGTATAGTTCCTGTGTGACCAATTTTTTCTTCTGTGTGTGTTTAATTGTGTGATCCATATCTTTATCATTTGCTTGTGGATACTCAACTGAAATTATACCCTTTAAACAGTAAAAGAAGGTATGGTTCCAGACGAAGGTAAGAATATGAAGATTTTCAGCTTGATTTAAACTCTTACACAAGTCTACACTTTGTTCTCAGCGTAACAAATTTATTACCAATTGTGTTTGTGATGGCAACTCAATCACATGTAAAAATGTACAACATTTTTAGTATGACTTAAAAAGATTAGGATAGTTATCTAGCCTGTCTCAAGTTAAGTGGTCTCACGCTTTACTGATGTACAGTGATTTTCTTTGTTTGCAGTTTGGAATTGGATCATGGATGCTAAAGGTGAAATAACCTTCATAAATGTTTATAGATTTTATTAAATTTGTTTGGCTGTCAGCAAATGTTTTACATATCATATAACATTGCTATCATATAAAAATCACATTTTGGTTTAATTAATTAAACCAATTTACATTAGTTTTTAATTCCATTGCACAACAGTGCAACAGTATTCAGCCTCCACATTTAAACCAACTGTGAAAACACAAACACACTAATAATGCAGCCACCTCCGCACCCATGGAGCAAATAGTAGTTAGTCATGGATGCAAGTGCTGGGGATCAAACCCATGACTTTCTAGTCCAGCCTTTCTAGCCTGCTACTCTAATCTTAAATCCATGGCTGGCCTTTCAAGAGGGTCATTATATTGTTTGACATCACATATTGTACTTTTAAGTTGAAATTTATTTTGCATCCCTGTTTCTGAATATTTGTTTCTGTTTGTTTTTTTACACTTTATCAACAGCTGAAATGAATCTGGACCCTAAATCTGCACATGCTCTCCTCAGAGTGAGCAAAGATGGCAAGAGTCTCTATCAGACCTCTCTCAGCAGTCCTCCCCGAGTCCCAATGGCTGAGACATATCAGAGATGTATTTGTGTTTCATCAAAGACCTTGTTCAGCACTAGGTTCTATTTTGAACTTCGGGTAACGCAGACTGTTCCCTGGACTCTGGGGTTCCGTACAGAATCTTATGATGCAGATAACATGCATGATTATTCTCCTGACGCTGGCATCTGGACGATCACCTCAAAAGATGGTAAAATAGTAATCAATGATGGTAAAGCCACTACTACATCATACGCCACGCCGGTTTGGCTTGGATTGTACCTGGATTACAGACGTGGTCAGTTATCCTTTTACGACGCAGTGACAAAATTCCACCTCTATACGTTTCTTGACAGATTCAAAGAAAAGCTTCGGTTTTATGCATCTGTAGATGTTGGGGCAGAAGAGGCCCACGGTGCATTTATTACTTTTTCTTAATTTTTTGCAGTTGTGTAAGAGTTGATCCTTCTTCTTACTGAATGAAAGCCTGTTTTCTGTTATATTTCTTTACACACATTTTTTAATGTACCAAGATGAATAGAATTCTGTACCATAACTGTAACTAAAAACTGCTGATTCATCTTTTGAAACATAGTGCATGATATAAACACAAATGCCACATTACTCTGAATAAAATCTTTATCAGCATTGATTTTTGTCAAAAATCTTTCAAAAATATTCTGGTATAAAAAACCTACTTTGAAACGTTTTATCTAGACAATGACCATATACTAGTGTCACCTTTGCCAGGTTGTTGCTATATGGTATTCCACATGATGTCTATGGTGGTGCTATGTGGCGTTGCTAAGTAGATGTGGAATGGTTGCTACACTGCTGTGGTTATTCAAGCAGTTGCCATGATGTTGCTTAGTGGTTGCTAGGGTACTGCTAGGTAGTTAATGGGCAGTTGCTGTGGTATCTGAGGTGGTTGCTATAGAATCTTGTGTGGTGATTCATGTGTTGCTAATTGGTTGCTAAGGTTTGTTGTGTGTTTTATTACTGTTTTAATACATTTGCACTGTATTAATTCCTGTGGGAAAATATCCACAAAGCCTATTGTTATACAGAAACAATGTGTCCAGTCAAAAATCTGTATACAATCTTGAAAACTGTGGGATGATAAACACAAAAAAATCTGACTAAAAAGAAGAAGATGATAATGGAGAAGTATGAGAAAAACAGTGCAAAGCTTCACCCATGGCATTTACTTATCAATGGATTTTCTTATCCATGGATGTCTAATCACAGTTATTCTGCACAGTGGTCTTTCTAACTGTTAGGTTCATTTTTTTTGACAGGATAAATAAAGTCATGTTTTTTATGGTGACAGTCAGAAATCATGAATCAGGTGTGTTACATTTACCTTTATATTTATGGCATTTAGCAGACTTACTTTTCCAGAGCGACTTTCAAAAGTGCTTTGTTGTTCACTCAGAAAATATCCTTAGCTTGTAGAAGAGGCTAGAATCCAGAGATACCTCACACTTAGATCCTGTCAACAAATGTCAACAAGATTCAGAATAAGTCTGTTACATAAAGTAGAAAACTCAGGACAGGGGTTGTGAATTCCTGTCCTAATGCCTGGCTTATCCTGGCTCTTTTATATTCCAGGAATATGAAAAGTAAAATGTAAAAAAGTAAGTCTTAAAATTGTAGCACTTGTTTATAAGCACAGAATCCTAAATGTATTTGGTTCTTAGTTATAAATTAGAGCTTAATTACAAAATTTGCTGTGATTAATCACAATCAATTTGAAAGCCCCAATTTCAGTTTAATATGAAACTAAGAACTAAGGTTCTAGCTGACATTTTTATCTTTATTTTAATATTTCCAAACCCTTTACTCTTTAACAGCTGAGATGGAACAGACTGAGTTACTGTAGAATGTTTTTGTAGAACCTGTATACAGTATGTTTCTGTTGAGTCTGTATACAGCATGTATCTTTTAAACCTGTGTACAGTATGTTTCTATAGAACCTGTGTACAGTATGTTGCTGTAGAACCTGTATACAGTATGTATCTGCATAACTAGTGAACATATTTCTACTGTGAATCACTATACGCTCATTTTGAGCAGATTTTAAACATCTCCTTCTCCATAACACTCACAGTGTGGAGATATAACTGTCTAATCACCTGCTTTTAAGTCAGTCTTTTAGATAAACAATAAACTAACAACATGTTTGTTCAGCTAAAGTCACTAATCAAGCAGCTTTTTTTATAGTAAACAGACAGTAAACAAACGAGTAGTAAACTATTAGCAAGTGTGATCAGTGTCACTGAAAGTTTATTTCTTTGATTTATACAGTAGATTGTGATAATGAAGTATGTAAAGATGTCTAATATTTGACAAAACAGTTACAGTTAAAATGGTTACAGTTCTGTGATTTCTGCTCTAATAACAGTAGTGATTTAATTAGTAGTGAAATCACAATAGTGATTGTACTGTAATAACAGAGTACTGTGATTGTTTTTACGGTAATAACAGTTACAGTATTAATGTTTACTGTAGTAACAGTTTCAGTTGTTCTACTGCAATAAGTTACAGTACAGTGACTTGTTGCTGTAGTAACAGTTACAGTATTCATTTGTACTGTAATAACAGTTACAGTAGTGACTTGTTGCTGTAGTAACAGTTACAGTATTCATTTGTACTGTAATAACAGTTAGTTCTGTGATTTGTTGCAGCATCAGATACAGTATTAATTTGTACTTGTTTGATTGCATGTGAATTAAATTAGAGTATTTATACTCTGTAATGTAATATACTGTATATATAAAGTAGGTAGTTGCTGTCCATTTCTTCACGTCTTCTTTTAAGGGCCGGCTTTGTTCTCAGAGTTGTCCGCTAGGGGTCGCAGTTTCTGTTGCAGTGGCGAGGGGGTGCATTATCCTGGGTGAGTGTAATTCAAACCCGGATCCCCGTCCAGGCCCGGGGAGGCGACGCTGGAGCAGCCGACCAGCGGCGGCAGCGGATCCAGACTGTAGCAGACAGCCGTGACTCTCCGGCGCAGTGCGGACAGACACAGACGGTAAGACGCGCTTTTCTCTTCCTCCACTCTCCTCCTGCTCGGACCGAGGAGCCGCGCCGGCCTTTGTGTTGGGAATGAAACAGATTTACAGCTGCAAACGCGTTCGAGGGCCTAAAGCGAAGCGCAGTCTGTCTGATTCTCATTGTTGGAAACGTGAGCCGCAGTTGGGTCTGTCTGCGGGGAGCGTGGAGGAGCAGGCAGCTGGAATGGGGGTCTGCAATGGAAAACGAAACGTGGCTGACGCTCTGGATTCACGAACCCTCTCCTTATGATCATGAGCGTCCAGAGCCTGAGCAGCTTCTCTGAGAGTGGGAATATCGGGGAGAATTCCTGAATTCCTCATTATTGGAGGACCTCCTGCTCCATAAATAGAAAAGGGCTGATGGAGCCCGATGCAACAAAGATCTGTAGATCTTCAGAGGCATCTGTTCAGGAGTGACCAACAAAGAAAAGGGCTTGAATTAAAATGTGATTAAAATAAACCCCCATCTGTGAGCAGTCACTGTTTATTAACATGTAATTAGGAGCTAACAGATCATTAGAGGGTTTAGAGGAGGTCAGATGGGGGGCTGGTAAATACTTTAATGCTGAGCAAATCTTCTAGATCTTCTGTTCTAGATCTATCTGAACTATCCCGAGGCATCAAATGATGTATGTTTTGTTTCTATAAAGAGGCATTTGTGTAAGAGAAAGGCAAGCATGGTCAGGGAAGGATGTTATGGTCAAAGTATAACATGATATTTATAGGCATGTTCATGATACACAAATATGTCACAATATTTTGAATTGCTGACAAAATGCTTGAAAGCAATGATTCTTAGAAACTATTCAAGCACCATCCTATACATGGTACAGTGACTAGGTTCAGCATGTGCTGCACTAGATCCAGTTAACCCTTGTGTGGTCTTAAGATTCTGTATACGCCCCTTGCCCAGGGCCAAAAATGACCCCAAGACAATCTGTTTACCCTGGTGGTCTACAGCTTTCATGGAAGTATAAACAAATGCAGTGTCTTACCTTCTATGAAATTGGGGGCACTCTAGGAAAAGCTGAAAAAAGGACATTTCTGCTTTTTCTCTGCTGTTCAATAAAGTGGAGGGTCATTTTTGACCTTTAATGCAACACAAGGGTTAATTATACTCTTTCCAATGAAACCTGCAGTTCTCCGCTGTTCTATAAGCAGAAGCGATCTGCGGTATGCTCCGAGCAGTTTATTGTGTATCATAACATAATTTATCACCATTTTCTAAAATTCCAGATTTCCCACCCATATCTCAGATACAAACATGGTTATTTACGGAACCAGAAATGATTTTCTGTTACAGTTACAGTTCAAAGCCCAGCGGTAAGGCTGGGCCATATGGAGAAAAAGTCATGTCCCGATATGATTTAGCTGAATGGTGATATATGATACGATATATGATGTGAAAAAATATAATGTGAAACTGTTTTTACAAGTTTATTGTATTTAAACATGTTCTTCATTTCTTCTTCATACTGTAACTGTCACTAAAGGACATTCTGTAAATGAAGGACTGCTGGGTGAATTATTTATACCAAACATGTGAGAACTGTCTTAAAAATAAAGGTGCTTCAGAGGATTCTTTGAGCAACACCATAGAACAACCATTTTTGGCTCCATAGAATCAAGATTGTAAAGACAAACACTATGAAGAACTGTTTAAGGTTTAAGGATGTAAAAGTTCTTCACACTCACAAACTAGTTCTTCAGCAGCATCTCTCAAATAATTTGTAAATGTTAGTTTTTTATTTATTTGGAAGAGTACTGTCAAGAAGATCATGAAGCCTGTTTTGATCCACCAGGTTCAAAGTGGGAGAAGACATCATGGAAGGCCATATGTTTCCCAAACAGATAAGAAGACCAACCCCATCCATCAGCCCCCTCTTTTGGATGTAAGGAACAGGAGATCTTTGGCCAGCTTACACCATTGGGAGATCCAGTTCCTCGCCTGGTTCTGGCAGACATGCACATCGGTCACACTGTTCACAAGTGACCAGGACAAAGGTTCAGTCTGGACCCAGCACAGACCCAGCCTGAGCATTAACACAGACCACTGGCAGCAGCCATGTCTCTCTCGGTAAGTATGTGTGCGTGTGTGTTTGATTGAAGGACATTAATGATGTGCCAATCTGACATGCAGGCTTTGGTATTTAACATTCACCACGGTTAAATCCACTGCTGTCCAAACCAATCATTTTAAATCCCTTTGGGAGAATGGAGGAGGAGCAATCGGGGCTCAGCCTGTCCCAGAGCAGTTAGTCCCCCAGGGAGAGAGAGGGATAGAGAGAAAATGAGAGAGGTGCAGGCTGAGCGGATGACAAAAGGGCCTAAAACTGAGGGACAGATGTGTAGCCCCTCCCCCGCTCGTTTCTCTGATGATCATCTGTTCCCTCTCTCTGTCTCTGTGTCTCTCTCTATGTGTCTCTCACTCTCCTTTCTTTTACTCATTTACTTGATTGTGCTGTGCTAAATACCAGTAGGCCCCTACTGACTGTATAGTCCATGCATACAGGTTAGTACATCAGCAATTATCCACCAGAAAATACTTCTCGTTTAGTGATTGTACATGCAGTGCAACACACAAACAAGCAACGTATCTTTTATATTTAGCCCTACAACCCCTAAACACTTTCAGTAGATACTAGGCTGCTCAAGTTTGTTTTTATTTTAGATCTAAATATTAACAGAATATAAATATTTGTATGCATTTGACTATGATTTGTTAACAATGACGAACTATTTACATCTCAAAAATTCTGTTGAAAATTGATCATGCAGAGTATTTTTGAGCTGAAAATGCAAGCCGTTCAATGAGTGATTTATAATTAGATTGTCAAGGGTATTTATAATATTAAGTTTTTCAAAATGTTTACTGGTCCAAAAAAAAAAACATAAACAAAACAAAAAAACATAAATATCCTTTATTTTGTAATTTTGTATCCGTATCATCCATTCTCTGAACTTTTATTCTGAAATGTGAACACTGTGAGCAAATAGAGAGCAAACATTCCCTTCTCATTTTCCCCATAACCTGTGTTAGTGGCTTTATTAGCCCCACCCCCTCTTGCTGATCTGTTGGGTGTCCATGCAGGTTGAGCATGTACACGTGGACTGAGTAGTAAAGCTGAACTGTACAACCTCTGTCATTTTTGAATAAGCCAGTGAGAGCAGAGCTCTTTTGTACATGGCAGTTTAAAAAAACCACAGCCTGTTTAACTGGATGGATAAAGGTTGGTGGTAAAATTGTAATGTAAAATGATTTATGAAATAATAGTATATCATTATATAGTAAAATATTTTAATGTTTAATTAAGCTTCATGAAAACATTCTGCACAAATTAGTGTTTCTGAACAGACTAGATGTATTGGAGTCTCACCTGAGCCACTGCCTGGATAGTTAGTGTCAGTTCACTGAGCAGACACAAGCTGCATGGTAGGAAAGCAGAGCGAGAGAGTTAGTCGATTAGATTAGGGCCGGCCTTGGCCAGGGTCAGTGTGATCTACAGTTTTTAGCACGCCAACCCGGTCCCAAAATACCCTGTTTAAAAAAAAAAAGAATATGGACACCTCTGGAACAATAAACCCCATTAACTGTTACTGGAAAGAGTTAACATAAGAGATAGACCACTGCAAACTCCTGTTTTTGTCCTCTGTCAAATGGGCTTACAGTATTTCCTCAAGCTCACAGTGAAGCTTCTGTTTATAGCATTTGGTTCCGGGCCTCAGTCAGAGTTCGCCAGCTTCTCTGTCAGTTCTGTTTGTGAAGCAGATCCGAAAACAAGGTCATTTTTTATCAGCGGATGCTTGTTTGAGCAATGTGCTGAACTGAGAAGAAGCTGAAGTCTACTGTAATGTCAGCATATCCTGTCCTGTCTGAATAACAGGTTTCATGTCGACCTGGCCTGTCTGTTTACCTGTTTACTTTACTGTCGTCCTAACCGTAGAATATGAGGATGTTTAAGCCTAGCTGAAGCAACTTGCTGGCTCTGAGTTGAATCTATTTTGAGCTCTGAAATCATAGTCAGCTGGAAGCTGGACTAAATCGACTTAAGTAAATTGATTTAAATGCCAGTACAATTGAATTTAAACTTCACCAAATTGAGTTATGAGTGACACTCTCATTGAGTTTGGTGCTGTTCTCTCTTCTCTCCATATTAATTCATATCAGCTTCAAAATCTTTGGACATTCAAGGCCCGTGTTTTGTTCTTTCAGTGCTTATTGTTATTTAATCATATTTTAATCCCTTAAACTGTAATCTGTATATGCAGCCACACTTCAGTACCAGCTGGGTGGATCTTGATCTTGTGGAATTTGGTTTAATATTATGCGCATCAGTCTTCACACATAGGCACAATTTGTGAATGTCTTGACCGCTGTTGCTGTAACTGTGTGCCTTCTGTTGCTATAGTTAATATGTAAATATGCAAATATAATAAATATTTCAATTTGAAACTAATTTTTTTTTTTTCTGCTTCCAATTTCTTTGTCTCGATTTCAGACTGTGCTAGCAAAAGCATTGTTCGACAATGCAGCAGAGAGTCCGGAGGAGCTCGCCTTCCGCAAGGGCGACATACTGATGGTTCTGGAGCAAGAGAAGGATGGAGGTCCTGGCTGGTGGCTGTGCTCCCTCCATGGACGCCAGGGTATTGCCCCAGCCAACAGGTTGCGCCTTCTCCAAACTGCCCCAGCTCCAGGTCCCACCCCGCCAGCCACAGACAACCATCGGGCTCCCAGTGTGGACTCAGTGTATCTCTCACCCGGCCAACAGTCCCGCACCAATGGCCTGTGCTCAGAAGATGCAGATGGAGTGTATCTTTCACCACCAAGCCTGGCAGAAGGCGTCTATCAGAGTCCAGGAGGTGCCCCAGGGTCAGTCAGACAGGGAGAGCTTCGTCATGCTGAGGGCAGGAGGCCCCGCTCACACTCCAGCTCTAGCCCCAGGCCACGGCCTGACTGGAGCGAGATGGGGTTAGAAGGTCGCCCTCGCTCGCCCTCACTCAGAGGACGGGTTGGAGAGACAGGTTCACTTTACCAAACCCCTGCCTCGCCTGCACCACTGGCAGCACAATATAGATCTCATGGTGCCTTGGTATCAGATTCAGTGTACCTGACTCCCAGTCATGTGGCTAGGGGGGTACCTGTGGGGGAAGCAGCTGGGGAGGTCGCTTATTTAACCCCAAGGGAGTCGGGGGCCGTGGGGCATTCAGATGGCTGCTATCTGGTCCCTCGACCAGCTGTAGCAGCTTTACCCAATGAGGATTTGTATCAAACTCCAATGAGTGGTGCTCCAGTGGCAGGACAGTCTGTTTCAATGCCTGTTGCTAGGCTTCAAGATGGAGCAACCAGCCAACCCAAAGTGGGTCAGGAAGCCCCAGGGATGTACCAAACCCCAACCCAGCCTGGGGGAGCCATGTCAAGGACTCCACAAACGGAACACAAACTAACTTCTGGGTCTACAGTGGTATCGCCCACCTCAGGACAAAATCTTAAGCAGACAGCCCCTACTCCTAGACCTCAGGGTCCGTCTGCCACCCCGCCTGTGGGCCGTGGGAAGCTGTCCCAGGCTGCCATGAGGGGGTCCCCTCTTCTTGTCAGGGCAGGAAAAGCTGGGGTGCCAGGCTCTCCAAACTTTGGCCGGAAACCCCCTCCACCAGCACCTCCAGTTAGAAGTGTAACCAGAAAGGATTTACCTCAAAGTGCAGCTGTGCCCACTACCAATCCTCCTCTCCAGGCCAGCCCTGCACTCCTGCAGCCTAAGAAAGAGCATGAGCAAGGACAGATGAGTAGAGATGGAGGGAAACAGGAGGAAGAAATGAGGAAGACCACACAGATGACAAAGAAAGCAGATAGCAAACAGTGCCTGGGTCCTGATGAAACACTTGGTGATCAGGTAGGAACAGAGATGGAACAAGGACATGCTGACACTAATAGTTGTGCTTCTGGAGTTTTACACCAAGTGAAATCGAGCCATTTGAGCTTGTGATTCCACCTGGTTGTTTGGCAGACAACCCAGATAGCAATGGATGTTTGGCGTATATGTGAGATTTGGTCAGAATGTTTATAAATTTGTCTGCTTTCTGGGAAGACTTGGGTGTGCAGACCTGTTTATAGTAGCTGGTTAACTATTGAACAGACTTGCCGTTGCTCTGTTCAGTTATCTGATTAACCAGAAATTAATTATTATTTAAATAGGTAAGGTTTATATCAGTCACTGCTCTCAGATGAAAACAAAGAATCCCGGCCAGTCTGGCTTCAGTCCAGATCTCCTTAAGCTCTAGGTGGGACCTATCCAGGCAATCCATCTTTTTAAGTCTGTGCCTATTCATCCATGTAATCAGCATTAGTATGTGGATTTGTTGGTGGACGTGGAGCCAGTATAGTACATTTTAATATGATCACAAGGTCAGGCAGATAATATCTTTAATTTATGTATATGCTGAAGCTGATACCAATGCTTATACGTACAAATGTACAAGATGTATAAACTAAGTTTAGATCCAATTCCATTCTGATCTGGATAAGCTTTAAGGATACATAGAAATCAATTTCCATTACAAATGCATTCAAAGTAATATCATGTAGATACACTATATGTCCAGATGGTTCTGTACACCCCTTCTTGTACCCATTGCTGATACAGATGGACAAATACACACACACAGCTCCCATTTGTCCCTGTAAATAAGTACTTCTACTAGAATAGGACTCTCTGAAGCAGATACACACGGACCTATTGGTGCCATGCATAATGCCAGACGAGAGGAGCAAAATGGGGTATTAATCTGCCTGTACTTTTGGAGTAAGTTGGTATGAGGTGAGTTGGTAGTCAACAACCTGACCTTACCAATACTCTTGTCGCTAATTAAATCAAATCCCCACGGAAACGCTCCAAAATCTACAGTAACTCCAACAAAAGCAGGATAGACTCTTTTAATACCCTTAATTTCATAAGAAACAGTGAATGAGGTGTCCCAATTCTTTGGTCCATACAGTGTATTTCATTGCCTAAACTTTCAGCTCTACTGGTGTTCAAGAAATACATTATTATACGTTTATCTGCCAATACCATATTATGTCATTGTTCATCCCAACTTTCTGCAGCTGAGAGAGGTGTTTAATATGGTCACAAAATGTGAAATAGCTAAAGCAATCAATTTACAAGGTCATCAGATTTTCAATTAATTTCTGTGTGTAATGGGGGGTTGCATGGTTGCTGTTTCTGTTTACTGCACATTAACTTTTTTAATTCTGAGGATGATTGTCTTAAAGTATATTACTCAGTAATTACATAGAAAACAATACAAACTGAGTTGCTGTAGGCTTTAGGCATTAGGGATAGGCCTGTCATAGTTAATGAATCCTGATAAGCCTGATCATAATTGTTTAAGGAGATGGGGGGGTTATGAGAATTGGGTTTATCAAAGTAAGTGAGGTGCCAGTAAGTGGTCAGTAATGTTTGTGTAACTGCACTCTGTCAGAGGTTTTTTATACCATGAGTCATACTACATACTAGATCTCTTTTGTTTTTGCGCTTTTGTCTGAATCAGTTAATGATTTTTTTTTTGCAGGTGGTTTGAATTGTTTTCACACAAGGAAAAACCTAAGCTCACCTAAATGCATCACAATAAAAGCATGTGACAAAGATCTCTCTGCTTATTAGTCAGATCTGTCTTAGGTGTGAGCAAGAAAGTATATACGGCAGAGATGACATTTGTTCATATCTGTAGTGATTATCTGGCAAATATGCCAGTTTAAGCTACACCTGCCGTTCAGCTCAAACCTGTGAAGTAAACCTGATAGTTGGGTCAGATCTGTGTTGGATCATGTTCTGACCTTAAGCAAACTGCTTTGGAGTTTGTTTGGGACTGAAACAAGCCCACTTACTATAAAGAGTCTCAGTGCAATTATATTGGGCCGCATTTGAGTGCAAGTACTGTCTTCACAACTGCCCAAACGAACCAAACAGGATGAAAAACAACTAGATCTAGCCTGACTAGAAGGTGCATGTGTGAAAATGCCCTCAAAAGGTGGTTCTAAACCAATTTATGGGTTCTTAATGAATCCTTTATATTGTATATTGCAAGGTTCTTTAAACTTAAAAAAATTACTTTACATTTACAAATTATTTACAAATATGCTTCACAAAAAGGACCTCCTATTGAAAGTTGAATTGGTTCTTTTAGGCCATTGTATGAAGAGCAATTTTGAAATCTTTTTATCTGTGGGTGCTTTCACATCTAACTTGTTTGGTCTTGATTCTCAGATCTTTCAGCTTGGCCCAAACCAAAATAACAGGTGTAAAATGTGTCACGGACCACAGTACTGAGAAAAGGAGAATATTTTGGTCTGACCTAAAGTGGTGATTTCAGTCTGGAGCAACTGAACCATGGTTTGGTTTGTTTGCAGTATGAAAACACTTTTTTGGATGGTTCTGTAGATCAGCTGTTATGAACAGAAACAAAAAGAATCTGAGGGGAATTTATCAAGCTCACTTCAGTGTGTGACACACAACCATCTGAAAGGAGTTGGTTTCTGGCAGGGATGCACAATTAGAAAAACCACAGATGTCAGGCGCACAACTCTACAAACCAATCAATAACATGTATAGGGAGACATAACTCATGTAGTTGGTGATGACTGGATGTAGTATAGTTCTTCAGTGCACTGGTTAATTTACAGTGCGAACCTTAAAACAAAAATGTATACACTGTAACAAAAACCCAATACTGTGAAAATGTCAAAGGAGTGTGTGTCTGGGTTACTAATAAATGGAATCAGCAGTTGAAAAGCCAAGTTGGCCACTTTAGACATTAATACTTTAATAGCTTTCTTAGTTATTTTAACAAAAACAGATTATTCTATTTTTTATAGCAAATTTCTATGGCATTTCTATGTGCAAATGTATTAGTGTTGTGGTAAACAGTGGTTCATTAGTATTGCACTGTATAGAGTTAGACTGTTTAGTTTAGTAAGTTGTGTAGAAACAGATGAATTCGGACTCTTCCTCACCAGCAATGCATATCAACACAGATCAGATAAACATGTGCGCGTCTGAGCCGTGCTTTAAACTCTGTACACACACAAACTGAATTCTGATAGTAAAGCTCTGTGCTGTTTATTGAATAATCCTTGATTATGTTCCTTGCAAACATAAGCCTCCCAATAATGAACTAACATTACATGGGAAAACATCAGAACTTCACAGCGTCCAGTGGCTCGTAACTATCACTGGCTTAGCAGCTATATGAGCAAACATCGTCAGCTATGTTTGTTCCAGTTTGTGTTGTTTTAGTAGAGAGAAACAAAGTTGCATGTTTGCAATGCATAGTGATGCATTTTGCACAGTTGTCTGACATTATTTTGCCCACCCCTGCCATTAATCATCAGCTAAAATGTCATGGTGGTGACGGTCCTAGTGCTGAACTGAAGTCTGGTCCCTCTGGACATAGAAAGACTAAATATTTTATACGTCTTCCCTGCAGGTATATGACACTCCACCTACCAACAGATGGCAGCACGCAGTTCCTGCGATATCTGTTGAGGAGGATGACAGCATCTATAACACCCCTCGCACTGTCCCTTTACAAACTGACCAGGGATCAGAAGTAAGAGAACAGGAACATGAGACTGTCTCCATGCAGCAGCTTCTAAACTTATCAGCTTCTCATTTATCTGTCTCTCAGCCTCTCCTTCTGTTCCGCATTCATCAGGCCATCTGCTTACAGTTCTAGACAATTTTGTCTCTCTCTTACTCACTTTTGAATGCATGTCTCTCTCTCTCTCTTTCTCTCTCTCTCTCTCTCACTTTTTTTCTTGCTCACTCCCTCTCTCATTCCTTCATTCAAGGGCCACACCTGTTTTTGACTGCTGTGAGCTAATCCCATCTGTCTGTCGCCCTTCCCTCGTTCAGCTGGTCACACCCGTCTCTGGAGGACTGGGTGGCCTGACAGTCTCTCTCTCCGTCTCTCTCTCTCTCTGTCTATCTCTCATTCTATTTCTCGTCCCACAAAACCTCTGCCTCTCATATGTTTTCTATTCCGCATTACAGTTTCAGTTGGGGTTACTCCTCCCTGCCCATCAACCTTAGAAGTATAATTAAATCTATAAATATGTAATTATTGGTTACAGAATGTTAATAACACACCCATAACACATAGTTAATACACCGTCTTTGCTCTTTTTTTATAATCACATGTTACAGTCCACTTCCCTGCGCTCTGGTTTAAGATTGGCCATTAGGCCACAGCAGCCCTCAGCGTGGTCACTAGAAGCATGCATCATCTCAAGGCATACAGACATAAAGCAATGAAAAGGGGCCAGAGCACTATATGGATTCTCTGTTAAGGTTAACAATGGTAAAGAAACGGAGCACAGTTCAACATTTATGCTCTGTCCTCCCACTGTACAACGACAGTGTGAGTTGAGCTATTTAAACAATAGCTTTTAGAATAGAGCTATTGTTTGACTGAACTGTGGCTGAGAGCTGTATGGGTTGTTAAAAGAACAATTATCTGCTCCCTGTGAATAACACAAGGTCTCTTGCTCTCTCCTCCACTGTCGCCTTGTGTTAGATTTACGACGTTCCCACCCACGCGCTGAATCCAGCCTGTAGTGTCTCCTCTGTCGTGTGCAGTGAAGTGGACGATGATGTATACAGCGTTCCGAGTCTTCCAGGTTTGCCCTTGGAGTCAACTGAGGTACCTGGGTCAATAATGACAGAAGCAGGAGGAAAATCTGAAGTTTACTTCATCCCCAGTCCTGGGAAACTGGAATTAGCACCCGAGGACATCTCAGAAACTGATGGTGGCATCTATGACATGCCTGCTCTCACACTGGACATCCCCATCCGGCGGCTGTCTGTGTCCAGCACCGGCTCTGGTGACATCCAGTGGAAAAACTCACTCTCAGCTCTCGTCCAGTCAGCTTTGAGCACTGCCTCAGTCACTACCACTCCTTCCAGGGATCTGGCAACCTCACTGGCTGAGATTTTGTCCATGTGGAAGGCAGGTCAGGTTGGGGATGTACCACCTACCCTTCAGCAGATCTGGTCCAGGCTTTCAGACCTCCTCCCTGCCCTATCAGTGTGTGGCTCTGCCCCTCCAGCAGACAACCTGCTGTCAATGGTTCGCCGTGCTCTTGAGGACTCTTCCTCCTTCCTGCAGACTCAGACCAGGCCCCGCCTCCCTTCACAGGAGTCACTGTCACGAAGGCCGCTTCCTGCCTTGCCGGTGGCCGAGGTCAAACCCATGGCAGGTGGCATGGGCTCACGTAAGGGAAGCTGGATCCAGGAACGCCCACTACCTCCACCGCCAACCTCAACTTTCCCCTTGACCCCAGCGCCTGTCTCCTCTCTGCCGCCTGCTGTACAGACGAATGGAGATGAGGACCAAGGGAATGAATATGCAGGCATAGGGCTAACACCTGCACCCCCTCCTTCATATCCTGCAGGAGATAGCGTGGGATACGTCAAACTTCAGGTGAGATGGAGGTCCTCAGGGGTCACTCACTAAACTCACTCTTTTATCTTTTATGCACTTATTCATTCCCGTACAGGCAGCAGAGGTGCTTATGGAGGATTTTGTTACTGAGCTAATATTTTTAAATAAAATTCTGCTGACCTAAAATATTATTAATTAATTATATCAGACTCATATCAGTATCTGCAAAGTGAGACTTTGGATTTGAACAATATTTCAATGTAATGTACTTATTGAATGTTTAAGTAATATTGGGTAACTGGTAAACTAAACCAGTAGATTCAAAATATCAGATATTGGTTCACAGTCCCCACCATAGTACATTCCTTTTCTAAGAATATTTTACATAAGATGAGCATCTATCATTGAGCAGGCTATCATTTTCAAACTCGCTCAGTAAGAAACACACACCTAACAATGTCACAGCAGACGGTGTGTGTATGTGTGTGTGTCTGTTTCAAGCTAGATTTGTTACAGTAATGGATTCCTTGTTTTCTCCCCTCCAAGACCCAGTCTAGCATTTTCTGCTGAGATCGTCCCATTATTAGTTTTTTGCTGACATCAGCCCAATACTGACCCATAGATACTCAAATGCCTCTACTTTACACACTAGTGAAATATAAAAATAGAATAATACACCAAAGAGCAGATTTACTAATACTTTGCATAACAGTAAACATTATTTAAGCATTAAAAAAGTGATATTAGTCAAATATATATCGATATTCTTTTTTCATATCATAATACCACATCATTATGCAGATTACCACTGGTGTACAATTTAATTTAATAAAGAACATCAGTGGAATGGTTTGGTTTCTGGAATAATGACAATCTACAGAGTGTAGTCTTGTTCAAATTATGCCACAGAACCATAGTGATTAAAGGTTACTATTTGAATATACAACATGCTGTTTTTCTGGTGTTATAATTAATTGCATGTTTGTTTATGTAAGAATTAACTTCATAGATTGAGTGTGCTTGAGTCTGTGAGCAGCAGTAACACCAGTCATGTAGGAAAAGATTGCAGTGCAAGCAATGATTAGTGCATCAATAACAGATGTACCGTTTCAATTCAAATATTGCGCAATTCTAATATACAGCACATCTGGAAAGTATTCACAGCACTTCACTTTTTGCACATCGTGTTATGTTGTAGCTTTTTATTGCAAAATGCATTAAATGTATTGTTTCCATCAAAATTCTACCTCACAATGACAAAGTGAGAAAAGTTTGTTTGAAATCTTTGCACATTTCTTAAAAATGAAACACAAAAATGTAATGTACATAAGTATTCACTGCTCAATACTTTGTTGAAGCACCTTTGGCAGCAATTACAACCTCACGTGTTTTTGATTATGATGCTACAAGCTTGGCACACCTGTTTTTGGGAAGTTTCTCCCATTCTTCTTTGCAGAGCCTCTCAAGCTCCATCAGATTGGATGGGGAGCATTGGCGCACAGCCATTTTTAGAAATCTCCAGAAATGCTCAAATGGGTTCAAGTCTGGGCTCTGGCTGGGCCATTCAAGGACATTCACAGTGTTGTCCCGAAGCCACTCCTTTGTTATCTTGGCTATATGCTTAGAATCGTTGTCCTGTTGGAAGATATATATTTGTCCCTGTCTGAGGTCCAGAGCACTCTGGAGCAAGTTATCATCAGGGATGTCTGTACGCAGCTCCAGGAAGGGTCCTGGTGATTCCAAACTTCTTCCTTTTATGAATGATGGAAACCAATGTGCTATTTGGGACCTTCAGTGCAGTTCCCCAAACCTGTGTCTCAATACACGTTTGTCTCAAGAGGTCTACAGACAATATCTTAGAGTTAATGGATTGGTGTGTGCTCTGACATGCACTGTCTGCCTTTGTGTGCCTTTCCAAATCATGCCCAACCAACTACATTTACCACAGTTGTTTTCCAATCAAGCTGTAAGGCTGTAACATATGATAATGCAAAACGTAAAGTGCTGCGATTACTTTCTGGATGCACTGTAACTGAGATTATGTTAATCCTGTGTGAACTGACATTAAAAACCACTGTCAGTCCTGTTTTTCATGTTTTTCTGTATTATGGAGGTACTGAAGGAGGCAATTACTTGTGTTGCTTGTGACACAAATTAAGTGGGTTGTTAAAGTCTGTGGTAAATATAGTAAACCTCAAGTCTCATATGACACACAGCATTCAAGACATTCTCAGACTTGTTAGTTGTCAAACTCAAGTTTATTTCACTATAATCTGGTAAGAAACACAGTATTGACAAATGCCACACAGTCATCTGTAGAATTACAGACGAGCGAGTGTGGAATTATGAAATATGTACAGAGATTTCTTATCCCACATAAATTGACCATAAACATTACAGTGTCTTGTAAAATTACACCACCCCACATCCAAAACTAATTCTACTCACATGGAATTTAAGGTTGAAAATAAATACGCCTGGGAAAAGCTTATCTTATTTGTTGGCAAGAGAAAGTAAAAAAACATTTTTGATGAGTTTTGTGAAGGCTGTAAACACTGTTTTTGCACACTAGTTATCAGACTGTTAACAGATTTTGTTTATATGGTTATTCCTGTGGCTATGTAGACAGGGTATTCCAGTTTTAAAGACCTGAACCGATTAGATATATATTTTTTATTTGTATTCATCAGTTCATTAAGTGCCTGTAAACACACTAAATGTTTTTGCATAAGCTTTCATGCGAACAGTGTGAGTTGCAAGTATTTCTGTCCAGTCATATGTTAATTACTAAGCTGTGTCTGTGTTAATTTACATGGAATTGTGCTAACCTGGCCTCCCCCCACACGTGCAAAGTGTCGAGAGATGATCAGTGATTAGCACCTCTTTTAGTAGATCTGCAACCAGTTGTTTTTTCAATTGGAATTTTTTTTTTTTTACATTAATATGTTGGAAAATCAAATATACAATACATTTTATTGGAATGTATTTATCTTTATTATAAGAAACTAATTATTTAGTGACATTATAGTTAATTATAATAAGCTATGATCAATTCTAACATTTCAGTATCTTTTGATTAATGCATCAATACCTGTTTAGTACTAAAAAGTTCAGGTTTATTTTACAATTCTGTACTCTCCCATTCATTGAATTTACTGATACCCACTTTTTAATTGCAAAAATGGTTGTATGCCATTTAATCTGTCCTGTAATTGTCCAATTTGGACTGTGTGTTTGATAGAACTCTAATGTTGTGTTTTAATTCAGGGAAAGCCTGAACCATCTCTGGAATCACAGATAGAAAATGACACATCACATGTCATCTCCACAAATGATGCCAGAGTAAGCAATAACACACTCACACATGTTCTGTGGTGCTTGCAGAAGCCTGCTGTATTTAAAATTCTTTAAAATCACTGCATATATCTACACATATTCAGGAGCACAGTGTAGTTTTTTGTGTTTTATTTATAAAGCAAGAAAACGAATTCTTTATAAAATAATTCTTTATTGCGTTACTTTTCTTTTTTTCCTTCCAGTTAAGTCCATCGCCTCCTCTCCAAGGCTCCCTGTCTCTGGAGGATTCAGAGCTTCTCTCCTTCTATTCATCGCAAAGCATGTCTCACCTCTCCTGCCTGGGTGATGCTATTGATGCGCTGTTCAACAGTGTTCAGGAGAACCAGCCACCACGGATCTTTGTTTCCAAGGGGAAGAGTCTGATTGTGACGGCACACAAGCTGGTTTTTATTGGCGATACACTTGCCCGTCTCCTCAGCTCCTGTGACCTCAGGGCAAAGGTAGGCAGAATCAAGCTGATGTGTTCTGTTATCAAAAATGAACATTTTTGGCTGAAATTGGAACTGAACCAAATAAACCATTTGACTGGAGAACAAATACTGAATACCAAACCTGTGATTTCCCAGGCCATGTTTGGGTCATTCCCTGACACTTTAAGATGCTTGCACACTGCTGACATGTTCACTGCATTTATAAAAAGCGCCTCTCTCCATGCTAGTTGTGAATTATGTCAACAAAAGCATCATTGCTCAGTAAAAATTGTTGAGCATTTTCATTTATTCATTGTTTTTGGTCTTTTTGGCCAAGTACATTTGGTTGCTGAATATTCAGTGCATCTATAGTTATCAATCATGGTTGATTATGATCCTTTTGGAAATGTTTCACTCACTGTATTCTAAATTTTGTGCTTGTCCTACTCAAGCACACCTGATGTAATTTAACTGTTAATAGCCAGATTTATTAGGTATGGTAGAGCAGGGAAATTCAGGCCCCCATTGCCCACCCCTGATTTAAATGCTCCACAGATTCGTAATATGGATAAGCCTCTCTATTGATGCCGCTCTGGATTGGAACACTGCTACAGCACTATGTAACTTTGGTGAAGCTGCATGACACCTTTCACGAGAACTGTATCATGCTTTGTTACTCAAATCAATATTACATTAACGTGCCTGTCTACAAGAATCCTGGCAGTTCTGTATCTGTCAATTTGTGTGAAGCATGTGTTATTGGCAAAGAATGATGACAGTCAGTTATAATATTACAAAATATAGATGAGTCTCAGATCAGCTGAATTTTTATGCTTTTGGTTGTATGATTCCAGATTCCAAAGTGTAGGGTCTTTCATTTCTTGCCTCATTTGTGCAGTTTGCCAATGTCATGTTTTGTATTATTCAAAAATACTTAATGCCTAATGACCTAAAGCTAAAGCATGACTGGTTGCAGCAATCTGTGAATAAACTCTGTGTGTGTGTGTGTATGTGTGTGTGTGTGAGCAAGACTCTAGGAATGGAGGAAGACACAGACAGTTCTTCTCCTAAACCTGCATGTCTTAAACATTATTTAACCTTTCTCACACATACACCCCTCTCTGTCTCTGCAGGTCACCACTTCCAGTGGACGTCTCTGTCAGGCCCTTAAGGCTGTTGTTGTTGCAACCAAAGGCGCTGCTCAGAACTACCCCTCAGTCCCAGCCACGCAGGAGATGGTGGATCGTGTGGTCGACCTGTCCCAGCAAGCTGCTGGCTTCTCTGGGCTTCTTCAGCGGCTAGCAGAAAAATCTTGATGTCTTCTTTTGTTTTTTTGTTCTTTTGTTAAAGAGTTTCATGACAGAATGCCTTATTTGTGGGTGTTTGTATTTTTATTACATTTACTTTATTGATTGTATTGAAAGAGGTATTCTGATTGTATCTCTGATTGGTTAAACCGCTACCACAGTGATTTGATGTGATGCAATGATGTGATTCAAGATGCTGAGATTGTGTGTTGAATGTGTGTGTGTGTGTGTGTGTGTGTGTGTGTGTGTGTGTGTGTGTGTGTGTGTGTGTGTGTGGGCCAGTTTGTATGTGTTCTGTGCATTTTTGGATTGTGTGTTGTTTTCAGGGTGCCTAGCACACTTCTGTGCATCCTAATAACTTATTGATGGAGGTTTGGTTTGGTGTGAGGTACGTGTCCTGCGCATTGCAAAAAATGTCTTGTTAAGCGAAATCATCTTAAATCTGACCAAAAAATGTAATATTTCTCCTTTTGAGTTTTATTTTTATTTGTTTTAAGTACAATAAAAATATCTTATTTCAGGTGCGAAATATAGGACTGTTACAATAAGTTGTTTTTCATGCCACAGAAATAGTAATATATATATATATATATAGTAATAAAATGGTATAATAATGCAGTTACACCCTTCAGACATATAAAGAATGTTCATACATTGGATTTTGAATATAACATTTTTATATTCGACTTTCCAGCAAAAATGTGCGATGTTGTCATATATTGTACAATATGTAGACTATTACTGTAACAGGCCTAGTAAAATATTATGTCAATAATTATTAATACTCATTTTCATATTAGTCACTGCTATACAAAGTCAGTATTTAGTATATTTTTGGCTCTTAAATCTAAGCTAATCTGAACATAGTTTGGGTCATTTTTAGATCTGTGTAGTGAAGTAGTACGGAAGCTATTGTTAAAAGTTGCTTCAAGTAGCTGCATTTGGTACAATCAGTATTTTTAAACCTGTGCATGGGACTGGCAACTACTATTACCTCTGCCATTATATGTGAAATGTAGTAAAAAAAAAAAAGAAAAAAAAGGTTGGAAATACTGTATTCCATGGCAAGACAACCATCTTAAAATGAGAAATGTTATATAGTACTGTGCAGTTTTAGGAACAGAAATGCTTCTCATCAAGCCAGAACAAGTTTATTTAGTCAATAAAATACTAATATTAGAATGAACACAATAACTTTCATTCAAAAGGTAGTGGTTTTACATTACTGTGTTCATTAAAACCTCTCCAAAGTTCTCCAAAGCTGGCTTGGGGCATCCCGTATAAATCTGGAACCAGGTTTTGTTTACCAAACTAGCTCAAAAGACTTCAATATGAGAATATTTTGTTATTTTTTACTTTATTCATGTCTATCCACATCTGTTCTACAGGAAAAAAAAACTATTATTCCCAAGATAAATGGGTGTAAATAATATGTTCCTTAAATTGCACAGTACTGTCTACATCAGAGATATGCAATGCCTGGAGTGCCAGATTCCTGCACATTTTGCTGATTTTTCTCCTTTAACAGATCAACTAAACCTGGTAATAAACAGGTGAGTGGAATAAGGAAAGCAGGAAATCTGCAGGAATCTGACACTCCAGGACCAGGATTGCCTACCCCTGGTCTGTATCAACTAGATGTAAGATGATTTCACTGTGCCAAGATATCCTTTTTGACATGTTTTGTTGATTGCATACTGCACGTGTTTGCATTCTTTTGTATTTGTTTGAGTAACTACAAAGTTGGGTTGGGAAGTGATGGTCATGCATACCTGAATGGAGACCTTGGATGTCAGGGACAGTTCCACTCTCTTTTATGTGTACAAAGTCAACAGGCATTTGTTTTTATTTTGTATGTATTTATTTGGGATTTTGTGGTCTGGCATTATACATCTAGAAAGACACATAGAACAGCTTGGGCTGCTGCAATTTATGCCTTAAAATGAAACGGCACAAGCGCTATTCATTCAATATTGGCTGGAGTGCATGTACTGGTGGGGAGGCAAAAAGGAGCTCACACTTCTTCTTAAAACAAAGACAGGAGGCCCAGTTAATAAAGGGATTTTTGGTGATCCGTTTGGATTTTGTCTTTTCCCACGACATTGACTGAATCAGAAACCTGTTCGGCTGGTCTCCTCCCTCCTTCCCTTCCTCTCTCTGATCTGTTTTCTCAGCCCTTGTCTTTCTCCCTTAGTTTCTTGTTTTCCTCAGTTTGTCAACATATTCTCCCTGGTTCTGCATTTAAAGAAAAAAGCATGTTGGTTGTAAATACAGTTCAGGGAAATAACTGAAGTAACTGTAAGTTAAACCACAATGCAAAAACAATTGAAGCAAATATAGGCTACTGTGACCTGTAATCTTTGTGCATAAATATTCAGCATTTTATGCCTTTAACTGAAGCACAGCAATATATATCAACCAGTTTATATGTGCATAAAAATGTATTCATAATGGCTTTGAAATTTCATACGCATGTGTATCGCTTACATGTTGGCAGGTTTAGGGATTACATATCTTACTGTGGTGCATTCACAGGTTCAGACATGAACCTGTTACCTCTCTCTGTGTTACAATCAGGCCTGTAGAGCCCACATGGTTGTACAGCTCTCTCCTATGGCCTACATCTAGAGATGAGGCTCAAGCACAATACCAGGAAACCTTAATTCCTCACTTTGTCTTCCATGTGTCTCACTTTTAACCTCTTTATCTTTGCCATCAGGATTTGCTCTTCTTGGCAGTGTGATGAATGAGCCCTCTGTATTGTTCAGTTGTTTCCCAGTGTTATCTGTTATATGTATGCTCATGTACTGACATGTTGGTTTGGTCTGCTATTGCTATCACAGATATCAATGCTGACATCTCAAGTTCTCAGCACACAAAGTGTACACAACCACCGCTGACTCTCTCCACCTTCTGTCTCAGACTGCCACCATGTGGACTGTATCAGTATTATTGCACAGTCTGGCATTGCAGTGGGAAAGGATTCTCATTCCAGGGCACCCTGCATTCTCTTATTCTCCCTGGAACTGGCATCTTATAAAATCTCTGGGTTTATGTATTTATAATGACCTGTGTCATTCTCTTCTGAGTGACCTGCTCTTTCAAATACTTCTTTGTGACTCTGTAAAGCTCAAGTACAATTGAAACCATTGTAATTCTTAGATTAGCCTTATAGAAATCATTGTAATCATATTTATTGTCTTTTTTTGTTTTCAGTCAAACATATGCATGGCTTTAAGTTGCTCTTTAAAATACATACATATATGCACATGTGACCAGGGACATCTTCCTGCAATTTGTCATAATTGCTTTTGAATGTGGAGATTGGTTTTCTTTTTGTACCAGAATGTATTTTTGACACTCATTTTTTGGTGTGTTCTTTAAATTTGAATGGGTTTCTTTAGACACCTTGTAATGTAATGGGTACTTTCATGGACACTTCATCTGTAGCTAGGCTTCCTCCAGTACTTGTCATATTTTTTCCCCAAAAAATACACTATTATTTTAATACTGTAGTCAAGTTTCTTTTTGTGTCGTCCCCCCGCCGTTCTTTCATGTTAACATGTTGGGAAACTAGTTCCCAATCCTGCTAATCAAGTACCACAGCTGTCAGTTGATGATACATTGGGTAGTTTTAATACTGGGAGATCAAGGTTTCCACTCTCACACAGTCTGGAAGGATTTTAGATCACACAGTTAAATTCTATGTATGATTGCTAAAAGTCAACTTTCAGAATAGAAAATGGAATGGGTTGTTTTTTGTTGAAAAAAGTCATGTCTGGTATGTATAGACTGGTCTGGTCTAAAGTGTCCTACAGTTTTATGTTTTTAAGTAGTAACAGATAACACCACCAGAGAGCCACCACACCATGTGGGAGACTGCGGTTAGATCCTCAGTCTGGGTAAATATGCTGTGGTACAGCAGTAAGAGTCCTAACACTACTCTGGAACTGAAATCAGACATAACTGCATGTTGATATTACATGTGGCTGAGAGAGAGAGAGAGAGAGAGAGAGAGAGAGAGAGAGAGAGAGAGAGATGCATAAGTGTGAACTTAAGGTGCAGTAAATGTTATCTTGTTGGCCACATAGTGCAAACAGACAAATAAAAAGCAGCTTAGAAGTCAGAGGAAATTTCATTCAAGAAAGAGTCATACTTTATTTAGTTATATGTAAAGTGCATTTTTCTGTTGACAGTGTGGCTTACAGCTCATGAAAATCCACAACCTCGAAATCTGAATAGGTTGAACTGTAGCTTGGACTACATCACATTAAATCTAATAAATATTAGACATGACAGATTATTTTACCATTAAATGATCAAAGCCCCTTTTCGCAGTAGTCTATTGTTGGATGAGGAGTAGGTGAGCAGTGTCTCATAATCATTATGAGGCTAAGGAGCTCAAACAGGCCTTTGTGAACGGGGATGAGAGAGTGGGTTCTGCAGTTACATCATTGAGGTCTACTGACCAAAGCATTTCACACACATTGTTGGGCCACTGGCAAGAAAGAAACTTAAAACAACTATTAAGGATAACAACTGTGTAATGAACATGTAATTCATATACAATTACTTTATACTGCAGAAACAGTATGTGGGTTTACAGTAACTAGGTCTAGTCTTAAAGCCTGTTCAGCAGATAGGTTAATGGTTCAGTACTGGATTCTCTGCTACTTCCAGTTGTTTTTATGAGAATCACACTTGGTGGCTTTGCACTGAAAGGTCCTCAGACCTGCTGTCTTTCAGCTGATCTGAGTAAAGGTTAACTTTAAGGGGTTAACCTCAGTTATCTGAATTTGACAAACACGCTTTATCAGCCTGAACTGAAAAGTGCGGCGTTTAAAATACGCAGTACGGCACGAATGCTTTATTAAATAAGACATAAAATGTTACAGTGGCCTTGCTGCGCCTGTTACTGTCGCATGAACACAATCCCGGCCACTGGTGCTGAGTGTATTCGTTCTACACTTTACTAGGGCATTTATTAGCGTTTGATCTGCGTATACTTTGCGCCCCCCGGTTGTTGTTGTCGTCGTCGCGCCGCTCGGCCTTTTCCGGAGCGCTCCGGACGCGTGACGTCAGCGCGTTGCCGGCCGAAGTTCGAGCGATCGAGCCGAGGGGGAGGCAAAATGGCGGAGCTCGAAGATGTTACGCTGGATGGGAAGCCGCTTCATTCGCTCCGTGTGGCGGATTTGAAAGCTGCCCTGGAGCAACGAGGCCTCGCCAAAAGCGGGCAGAAAAACGCGCTTATAAAGCGCCTGAAAGGGGTGAGTTTGCGCTGGCGGCCGAGCTCTGCAGGAGCGGGGCACCTTCGCTAATCAAGTTGAGTCGGAGCCGAGCGGCAGGCCGAAGTACTGCTGGCTTCAGGAGCGGGAACGCGGCTTTGGTCCATGTGGGCTGCTCGAAAGCGCGTGCCCTGCAGTCCCTCGGCTACTTGTACGAGTGTCTGAGTCCCTGTTTGCGCGGTGTGTGTTCGGAGCGGCTGCTCGGCCGTGCGGTCCTGAGCTCTGTGAGTTGACTTCGCGCCCGCGCCCTCTGTATGTGTAGCCCGCGGGGGCGCGCCCGGACGGCTGGCTGACATTCGGGCTGGGAAACAGCTGTCAGCTGAGCAGAGAGTCCGCCGCTGCAGCTCGGCTGTGGAAATGCGGACTTTACTCGGATCCCTGAAGTTGCCTTCATGGACTTAAACCCGGCTTATGCTCACGTTAAGCCACGCAGGCTTATGAGCAGCTCTCCGTCACTCTTCCACAAGTGGCCAGTGAGCTGAAACTCCACGTTGGGGTGAATTAACACGCTTGAACCGGGCTTTCCTGACTCTAATAGGAGTCGAAACCCCGGTTAAAATGATAGGTGCTTCGAGGGTCGCCTAGCAACCGTTTCTCGCCTTTGCATTTGTTTTCACATGTAAATGTCCTCATTGTGGGACAGATGTGCGCTGGGTCTGCTTTAGACACCTGTGAACTGTGCACTTTACACCCCTTATGAGTGAAGTTTGTGGGGGTGGAGCCTGACCCAGGCTCCTCCCACCTGGCGTCAAATGCTGCTTATAAACAAACCCAGTAAACAGATCAGACAGGAGGAGGGAACTGGTGGTGTTTGCTCTCACACTGGGTGATCATGCTGGGTTCTTTGGTCAGAGGTGGGTAGAGAGGTGCATTTCTTCTTTTGGCAAAAATACAAGTTAAAGGAGCTTAGAGCTGCTCAATAATGAGTGGAAAGTGCTGGGGGCCTTTTTTACTCTGATGGTTCCTGAAGAGTATCTGAAAAGGTGCTCTTCACCAAGTGACAATTAGAGTCCTAGTCAGCAAAAATCTTATAATATAAGGAGTCTGGATTATGTTGTTTTTTATTTGCACGCAGAAAAGGCGGTACATATGTTTGGTTGTTTTTGCATACATGGCACTTATAGCAAAACACTCGTATCTCCACGCTTTTTGTTTGGTCTAAATGTCTTTCTTTTCAGCTGTGACATTGATATTTTCTTCCTTTTATTGTATAACAGGAAAAATATGCATGCATGCATTTTGTGTGTGAAAGGTGGACAGCATTTTTACAATGCATATCTTTTGGGATACTTTGATATGCAGGTAAAATATTTGAAGAGCTGCAGATGTTCAAAAACTGCTATTCAAACACCATCTGGTACTTAGTGTGTTTTTTTTATTATTTGAAACTTGCTGCACTATATCCCATCGATAAGATCAATAAGCTGTATTATGCACGTCTGATTGCAGTATAGTATTTTTACCATATGGAGCGTCCTTTTGTACGTTAAATGGTGCATATGTTTTGTCGGATCAATGAGGACCATGAGCATAGAAACTTTTGTTAGGATATCTTCTTCTCTTTGTGAGATCTGTTTGGGTGTAAAACATTTGTGGTGTGAGTTATGTGCAGAGTAAAACTAGGTAATTTAGTAATAAAGTAATAAACAAAGTTAACATTTCTAAAATTAGGAGTAAAATTCTGTTAAATTAGCTAACTCATGTACTTCTGCAATGTGTTTCCTATGACGAGTTTGCCATGCTAATACTGATGTGCCAGACTGACTTTGTTTTTCTGGGCGTAATTGAGTTGAGAACCCAAATTCTCACACTCGCAGTGTGATCTGAGGAAAACACATCATCTAATCATAGTCTGCAAATGTGCTTCAGTGAGTGTCGAAGTGTATTCTTACCAGGCAGTGATTGTTTTCTTATTTCTACTGAAATGTTTGTTTTCAGGCTCTGATGCTGGAGAATCTACAAAGGACGTCCACCCCTCACACTGGGCTACAGCCCAACTCTCAGGTCAGTATATACAAGTTAGGATTTAATGATTTGGTGAGATTTTCCAAAATTTTTAATTATGATATGTGGGTGACTTTTGATATGTGGGTGTAATTTAAAACGGTCAAATGTTTGATTTTTCATGCTGTTTAAAATCTGGTTGACATGCTTCAGGTATCTGAAACATAGTAAACAACAAACTGAGTTGCTCCATAAGTTCTATATATAACTATTTTTAAAACAGTTGAATGTATTTAAAGTTACAGTATTGCATTCTCTGCCAAATTGACATTTTTATACAGCTCTACAAAAAATATAATTAGACATTCAGCAGCTACTAGTATGTCACTGTTCAGTTATTCAGTTTGGATTGTAATTGGGTTTGGATAAACTGAATATGCTTATGTCCTGATGCCTTTTTGTGGACCCATCAAAAAAAGGATTAAATAATAGCCAAATATTTGAATTTCTGGAAGCTGTGTTTTAAGTAGCAGTCCTAAATCCAGAAATGTGCTGAAATTGGATCGGTTTCTGCCTGTCCACAACATTCTTTTAACTTCAGAAAAGAATGCTCTAAAAGTGTTCTAGATGAATGTATTAACATGTGCATATCTAGGTTTAGTGAAAGTGGAATGGATATGATTTAGGACTTGGCCTAAAGCTGAAGTGTGGATTTTTTTATTTCCACTTCAGATAGGGGAGGAGATGAGCCAGAACAGCTTCATCAAACAGTATTTGGCCAAACAACAAGAGCTCCTCCGGCAGAGAATGGAGAGGGAGGCTCGGGAGGCAGCTGAAGCAGATGGTAAGACACTGTGGGGAAAAAAACCTCATAATTATACAGTTGAATGCTTTTTTATAATTACTTTGGTTTGACCACAGATATTTAGAATAGGTATCTCTACATTTGGTTGTAAATTTGTGGATTTGTTTGGGATTGCAATGAGTGCAGTATTGAAGTGTGACTTGCTTCTCCTGCTTCTGATGTGTTTCCTATGATGAGTTTGCCATGCTAATACTGATACGCCAGACTGACTGTGTCTGTCTGGGTGTAAATGAGTTCAATTCAACTTCTCACACTGGCAGTGTGATCTGAGGAAATATGAGGCACTTATCCATCAATGTTTCATTGACTTAATTTTCCATTAAACCAAACTGTCCTTACTTATTACAGCAGCATTTAGTTCTAGCTTACAATTAATAAGTTAAAACTCTATACTCATGTGTATCTAACCCTGCCCTTTGACTCTTGTCTTGTGTGATATTAGACACAGATAGCCCTGCAGGCCCTGATGAGGATGACCACATGGAGGCCAATGATGATCCTCCATACCTGACTGAAAAGGTTAGTGGACACATGTTGTAAACAAACACACCTGTAGTAGAAAAAAAAACTGCCCACTAAGTAGCTGGAGCCACGTATTTACTCTGTGCTTGTGTGTTGTGAGGCCACTGGCTCCAGATGGTTATCTAGAACATGACATAGTCAATCATACTTAAATAAGCTTCATTTATTTAATTTAATAGCTAATGTGAGCTGCACACACAAGTGGTCTATAGAAAATCAGACCAAAGACAAACCATTTCATAATTCAGTGGACTTGATCTGTCAGTTTTAGAGACATGAAGCACTTTTGTATCTGTTAGATGAAAAGTAGAATGCTTTTGAAAGTGGCTGGGGAAACAGGTGGTTTACTATCATTTGGATTAACTGTTGTTTACCCTTTGAACTCTTGTTTATTCCTTGAAGAAGGTCTCTCTCAGGAAGCTAGCATATTTTTGCACATATTTAATTGAACAGATTTAAGTGCACAGATGGTTTTGGACCCTGTGGTTTTACTATTTAACCTCCAGCACAATAGTTACTTTAATACCAGATGAGTGGCATTTTTCAGAATTTTTATTTATAACTTTTGTTTATAACAGCTTGGAGTATGATTGACCATGTTCTCTGTCCTTTGTCAAGTCAGTTGTGAAGTAGAATTTTTCATGTGATTTGTTAATGGGAGGCTTATGTTACTAAGCAACATAGCAGTCAAATATTTTCCCATGAATAGCATAGTGCTTTACTAACCTTAGTTCAGAATTCGGTTTGTGTTCACAGAGCTTTAAACATGACTTAGCCTCTGATGTTTATTTATGAGACCAGTCCTACCCATCGTGAACTTTTGTGAACTCATTGTGTTTCTGGAGATAATATAGGGAACAATATTTAGCTCTAAATAGCATACTATTAATAACTGTGTGGGGATCCATCTTGGTCACAGCTATTGTTTGCTTATCTGAAACAAAGTAATTCATTATTATTAATATGTGTTTCCTATGATAAGTTTGCCATGCTAATACTGATGTGCCAGACGGACTGTGTCAGTCTGGGTGTAAATGAGTTCAACTCAACTTCTCACACTGGCAGTGTGATCTGAGGAAACATTGGGAACCTTTTCATTGCATTACTATAGATTTCATTTGCATTTAACCAAAAGAGAAATAGATGGAAGTGGTACCTGCATCTTCTGAGAGTGTTTATCCAAAACAATAAATAGTACATTGTCTTATTAAAACTAATTGTCTATTAAATCTCTATTGTAAATTTAGACCCAAAAAAGGCTCCTAAAAGGCTTCTGAAATTGTGTGTTCGGTGTGGATTATGGTACTATTGAAATCACCATGAAGTTGATATTTTATCTCAAAACAGTCCCAACTTTTCTCTTGTCTTTTTGGCAGCATCATATTGTAGCATCTCGCCCCCCTCTGTCTCGGGCAGAAGAGGATGAGGGAGGGGATCGTGGGGGAGGGTTGCCACAGGATCCAGGAGCTCGTAGACTGGATGTGGGTTCAGCAGCAGTAGCCCAGGAACCCCCTGATGCCTCGAGTGGGAGGATCTGGCGGCCCTCTTTCTCTCAAGAGGATGTTGCAACTCCCTCCCCTCCACGAGCAGTTGCCTCTCTCTCAGTGCGTGTGGTTGGGCAGCCAGAGCGACAAGGTCTTGTTGTGCCCCGCCCACAAGAAAGAGAAGGGACTGCCCCTGTTGAAGCAGGTCCCGCCCACTCAATGCCACAGCTTAGTCAGTCTGCTCGAATGCAGGAAGAGAGTGATGAAGACGATGACGAAGACGATGATGACAGTGACGAAGATGATGAGTGGGGACCTTCATCTCAAAGGAGAAAGAACGTCCGTGTTCCTCCTGTGCACCACCTTCCAGTGACGACTGCACAGCGCTCAAGGCGCAAACTTCAGCCCCCTCAGCACATCCCACCACAACCACAGCCTGCCCATCATTCTCCGCTGCAGCTCCGTCAACCCACACCTCCTCCGTCTCCACCTCCAGAACTCTCCTTCCCCTTGCCAGACACCCCAAAGCAAAGCCCACCAGATCAGGATGAGCCGGCAGCTCCGGGAGAAGGTGCTGCTGCAGGATTTCGTGATGCTTCATCTCCCCCATCCCTACAGAGGCAAGAGTCCACCTCCAGTTCCAGATCCAGCAGCCCAGAGCCACCATCACAGCGCAGGCCTGGTCCACTCAGCCTTCTAGTGCGCAAGATGGAGTCGGAAGGAGCTTTTGACAGGGAGAAGAAGAAGGAGGAAGAGGAAGAAGGAGATGGTGCGATGGAAATGACAGAACAGGAGGATGCAGAGCCTGAGGCAGAGGGTGGACCTGGTGTTTCTGTGCTTTCCAGAACTACTGCTGACCATGCCATTAGTCGCACAAATGCTCCTCCTGATCAAGAGGATTCACACCAGGAGGAGCCATCCCAAGAGCCTGTGCCAGTAGCCACTGTGGTCCCTACCACTGAAGGCAATGCTCAGCAGTCAAAGACCATGAAGGGTGCTGAGAAGAAGGAGGAAGAGGAAGAAGGAGGAAGAAGTCCTGAGCGCAACAAAAAAGAAGAAGAAAGGGCGGGATTGATAGAGAAGGCAGAAGAGAAGGAGGCAGAGAAAATGGAAGAGAGCACCCACTTATCCTCAAAGCGCCAACGTGAAGTGTCCCCCACTCAGGGCCCCACTCGGTTTCATGGTATATCCCCCACCACATCCCCACCTGCAGTTGCTAAGCGGCCACGGATGTTCTCTGAGGTTCCCCCACCTGAATGTCTCCTGTCTCCTTCAAAACCTGAACAGGTGTCAGTACTCGTATCTAAACCACAACATGCTGACTTAGATGTTCCTATGGAGACCAAGGAGTCTGCAGCATCCGAGTCAACACCCAAGAAGGAGAATGATCAAGAAATGAAGCTCCAGGTAAAAACTGAGAAACCAGAATCTCCACAAGCAGCTAAAGTAGCAGAAGACACTGGAAAGACTCCCTCTGTGCTTCCCCCATCCCCACCACCTGAAGATGGGGAAGCAGAGAGAGCAAAGGAAAAACCTACGGGGAGAGTAAAAACCTCTGAGCGACGCTCATCTTCTTCTAGTCGCTCTTCGTCTTCTGAGTCCGACTCAGAATCCTCCTCCAGTTCTTCAGGCTCTTCTTCACGAGATAAACACAGCCCACCCAATAAAAAGAAGGTCAGTGATAGGCTTGCCTGTAGACTTGTAGTCAATGAATATTTCAGATGTATATGTCACGCTTGCCTGTTGTGTGTGTCCTATGATGAGTTTGCCATGCTAATACTGATATGCCAGACTGACTGTGTCTGTCTGGGTGTAAATGAGTTCAACTCAACTTCTCACACTGACGGTGTGATCTGAGGACAAATGAGATACTTCACTCATCTCATGGGGCAGTCACCCTTCATCTCTTTATTACCTTTGTGCATTATCAAGGAAAGACCTGAGTGTTTTTGTACTTCTACTAATGTGGCTTTCATGTTTGTTTGCATCAGGACGAAGAGGAAAGAGTGACAAAAGCAGTTGATACAGCAAAGGAGACAAAAAAACCTTCCAGGTTAGCAGTTGCAGATTGCTGACACCACATGCATGCACACACAGTTTTCTGTCTTTGTATTGAAGAAAAAAGGTGCACAGTGTGTTTAGTAACTTTGTGCACCTGTACAGTACAGTAAAAATACCATTCGGATCCCAGCTTAGAAATCCAGAGTCAGAATACAGTCACGCTACAGTGCCCCTAGAGCTGAGGAGGTAAAGTGCCTTGCTCAATACCCCAGCAGTGGCAGATTAGGTGACTGAGGTATTGAACCTCCTGTGATCTATAACCCAGCTCTAACCCCTAATGCACTCTTCTACCCAGTAACCCTCCACATTTCCTGGCCTACACGTGTTTACGCTATCCTCACTGCAGCAGGTATTTACTAGCTTTTGTTTTCATGTTAAGGTTGGTGGTAGCAACCACTCTAAAAAGGCAGTGTAGCCAGCAGTTTAAGCAAAACACAACCACTGCCATGTCGACACAATGAACAAAAAACTGGCAAAAAGAAGCTTAGGGAGCTTTCTAGTTCCACAGCCTTTTCCCACATCTGCGTTTGGTCTATAGTATGTTAGCATCACCACCAACGCCACCATGTTTGTATTTGCCAGAAGGTTTTGACATGCATGACAACATAAATGATGCATACGGGATAGCATGTGGGCAGTTTTTTTTTTAAATGTACATAAAATTAAATAATTAATTTCCTGGAAAACACCTGGAAAAAAATTAAATGTACAGGACACAGAGGCACCAGAGAACCAACACAGGTTACAGAAAGAATTGTTCCATACTGAATTTTATTTTTTAATTTTATTCATGCATGCCTAAAAACAAGAGCTCCTCTGTCAGAGAATGGAATTTAAAAAAATAATGAAGAAAAAAACGCACACGGTACCTTTGAATCCCTGGATGGAAAATAGGCATCTTAAATTCTACAACTTGAATTATATCCTACTTATGTAATTATTGACTATTAATATAATGTTTTCATATGTTATGCACGTTTGCACTACTTTCCTTTATGGTGCACATCGTATTTGTTCATGTTTGTGATCCATCATGTATGTCATCAAAGATTGATTTATATTCATAGATCTCAAAAGAGGTTGTTTAGTACCCTTAACCTCTCTTGAGTTGAGATGGATCAGAGCAGGCAAAGCACTAAAAATTTGGAGGGCAGGGGAACCTGAGGACCAAGGTTGGAAACATGTATGCATTGTATCTAAGTTGTTTATACTATATTCATATATTGATGGAGAGTTTTAGCAAATAGTCACTTGCTGACCGAAAATGTTTAACTTGTTTGAGAAAGTACAAGTGTATAACTATAAATCAAATGAAGAAGCAGCAGCATAGTCTCAATGTACTCATGCCTTTCGTTATGGTCCCATGAGTGCATAGAGGCCTGGTAACATACATGCACACCCCTCATTTTTACATAATCTTCTCTGGAGCTGTGCATAAGTCTATCCAGACTGCACAGAGCTATTCATCTCTAGAACACTACCTTGCTCCTGGATATTTACATTCATGTCCACTTCCCACATTATTGTCTAATTATTGCCTTTACAAGTCCCTGATAACCGCAGTGAGGTTGGCAAGATCTAATGTGAAAACTGCCAAAAGGTAAATTTCCAGAAGGATGGCTGTTGATCACTGTTTTGGAATGTGTTTTAGAGAGTACACAAAGTTCAGCTACAGGCTGCATAATTGCGAATAAAGATATGAATAAATGTGAAGTGTGGGACAGTACAACATTTCTGAAAGGGTTCTTCACTGATGGAGATAACAGAATCTACTACTGCAGTGGCATAGAGAGCCACAATTCTGCCCTCCATTACTCTGGAATGCAGAGCTAAGAAAGTCAGCATGTAAGTGGTTCCTAAAGTCAGCATTGTAGAACCTGTGAGCTGGACATTTCTGGGTTTCCCTGCTCTTATCACCTGATCCACAAAATGAAGAGCTTGTAGGATATCTTGAGTCAAGTGTGATAGATAAGAAAAACACTGAAAAGATGGGTAATGTTTGGTCACCAGGGTTGGGATTGAGAATCTGAACTAGGATGGTTTATAGAATAAAGGCCAAAACTGACCTGCCTCTGTAAGAAAAGCTTCACTGCACTCTGTGGCTGAACCGTTACTTAATTAACTCTCAGGCTAACTTTGAATTAATATTTATTTTTCCTTTTGTTAATATTTAACATCATCTCTAGCCCATGATCTCTCAAAAGTCAGGCATGTGAATCGACATTCAGGAGAGATGGTCACTTATCCATTTAACCTATTCAAAATGTTTCAGCCCTGTTTATGTTCCTCTAAAGAATTCAAATTCACATAAATGTCCTGCCACTCTTGACATTACACTCAGCAGTGGATTCTCTGCAGATAAACTGCTCCTGCCAGTTTGTTCAATCATAATATGAATTTAAAAGACTGTGCCAATTGTGCCTCCTTCCAAGTCACTTGTTTCAATCAGAACTGAGAGTGATCGTCTGTGATAAAATCTGCTGCTTGTTCCTATATGCTTATTGATAACCATGTGGATCCTGATGCTAGATATTTACTATATTTACTTATCATCCAAAAATGGTTGCACCCATAAGCACTCAACCTGCTGCACAACAGCAGTGAAGTCGTGCCACACTATCATGGAATCAGGTCAACTTCAGAGTCGAGTCCCACTTTTGTCTTGAGGGAGAAGACCAACAAATCTGTGAAGGCATCACGATCAGCGCCAAGATCAACGGCTTGTTGTCACTCATTACACATCTAGAAGGCCTTTTTTTGCCAGATTACCTTAGATATCATTCCAGGCACTTTGCCAGCCCAGCATAATTTAAATGAGGTCCTGCACTATTCTAACAGGACAACACTCGTCACACATACTGCTGCTGTCTTTAGAGTCCATGAGTGAAAATATTCTAGCTGCCACCATTCTGAGACCTCTGGCATGGTGCGTTAGACCCCATCTACATTTTTAGGTGTAAATCAATAAATATTGGCCATATCAGCTTAACATTTTAATCACGTGTTGTTCCTGCTCATCTTGACCTTCATTCTGAATAGCATTGCAGTCTCACACTTCCCTTTGGGTGGTTATTTGTGCACCAATCTGTGTGTGTGTGCGCGCGTGTGTCTGCCTGCCTGCAGAAGAGATCATACGACTCATTAAAGCTGATGGCAAAGCCAGTGGGTTTTTTAATTGCATCTATGTGATTGTTAATGCCATGGATCCAGACAAACGTCGACATAATGAACAGACTGTATTTAATGATTTGTGGTGATAAGTGAGTCTCAGCTCGCAGGCTTTTATACAGCACCTCACGTAGGCAGTCGTGAAGGCTGGCTTTTTAATCAGGCGCTCGGCGCGGCAGCCTTCTAAAAGCGGTGTGGCCCTAAACGATGCGGGTCGTGTCCCAATACGCGCACTCGTGTTTTAGGGCACTTGGTCGTGTGTGGAACGTAGGGCCGCCACTTGCGTCGTAGGACGCGGGGGTTGTGTAGTGAGATCGCCGGAGTGTGGATGGCCAGGACTGTAGGATCTTCTAGAAGCGTCGTTCTAGGCCGCGAGTGCCCTTAGTAGGGCGCGTGCGCGTGTATTGAGACGTGACCCAAGAGCGGCGCATGGCTCTGGTGGGTCCTCCTCCTCCTCCGCCTCCTTTTCCTCCGCCTCCCATCTGCCCTGTAGCTCTCTCCAACATGGCCGCTAAGTGAGCGCCGCTCCGCTTTCTCACCGACGCATTGCACAAGAAAGAGCCGAGGAGTCTCGCCCCCTTCCGAGGGCTTTCCGCGCAGCCGCAGAGACATGCTGTCCGACGGCAATAAAGGAGGGTAAGGGAAGGACAGATCGGGGACGGAGAGAGGGAAGGAGAGGGGCAGTAGGGTTGTAGAAATGCCCCATGGCGCCTGGCTGCTGAGGGGGACCAGGCTGTGGGACGCCGGCCTCAGTGCGGCTGGCTGGACCTCCTTTGGAGGAGAAGGAAGCGGCTTCGGGGGGCTTTGTGTCGATCAGGAAGGGGTTCCATCTCGTCTTCGTGTCCTGCGTGCTGATGGGGGGAAGGGGCGAGCAGGCAGAGCAGGACGAATATCTCAGAGGAAAATGGGGAGGAATGGTTTGGGAGGGGGTTGGTCTTAAGAATGGAGGCCACTGTCTTGTCCTCTGTTCAGTCTCCTCAACTTTGTAGGTGATTATGTTCTGGAGTCTTCATCTAGTGGGGAAAAGCCCCTGGGCCTTGTTGAGCTATCCTCCCCCTGTTGTAGATGGACAGGTGATGGCAGTGCAGGTATGTTTCCTCAGGTGTGAGGAAATGACACTTAGATTTTTTTCTTGCTCCAAATGGAACATGTAAGCCATGGCATGTTTGGTGTCCTGTGTTGGCTCCTTCAGGTTTGCAGTGAAGATATGAGACTGATGTCATTGAAATAAATTGTTTTATGTAGATGATAGAAAATAAATACCAGACATTTCTTGGCTCATTGAGAACATTCTGTAAGATTTTCCCATGATCCTTTGCCAGTTGAGGCTGTCTTTATTCTTTGTACATGTGCTATGTGTGATTTTTTTTTTTTTTTTTTGTCTGTCCCCTGGGCTGTTTTTTAGCCTGGAGCCAGACGCATGGTCCTGGAAGTCCTCCAAACACATTGTGCACAGTGTAATGTTCTCCTCAGTGTAACACCTGGAAAACATCTTTTGATCCGTTTGGATTGGTTCAGCTGTGCTGGAGCTGACAAAGCTACTAAATTGGCCACAAAGGCTGTACAATCATGAGTCTCACATGCTTTTTTGTTAGTTTGCTTCTGCCTCAGGAGTGTGAGTCTGTTAAGGTGGCTTCAGGAATGTTTGTCCTATTTTTCCTTTTTGGTGAATGTAATATACCTTTGTGTTTGTGTTTATGAAATGCAATCTACACCCGAGAAGTTTTGAGTGTTTTCTTTGTGTGATTTGAGCTCCTCCCCATCACCCCCCCCCCCCCCCCCCCCTGGTTGTTAAGGAAACCGGCTGTGGGTGCTGTGTTGGGGGAGTTTTGCAGGCAAGCCCACCCCGTGGGAGAGATGATCAGTTGTTGCAAGTGGTGGAAAATCCCAGAAATATTTAGACTTCAGCGACAAACCATACATACTTGGTATGGTTTTGCCTTCTCTCTCACACACATACACAATACTTTCTAGGAAAGTGATTGTGGACTTTCCACTTTCAGCCTTACATTGATGTGTAACACTTGATTGACATTTCAGAGACACTTGTCTCCTTCCCTTGGTAATTAGCAAGTTCTGATTGGCCTACTTGCTCTGGAACTAAGAAGCAGGATAGAACCCCTTCATATTAAGAATAATCATTCTTGTTATTTGTATCCCAGATGGATGAGACTCTCTTCCACATTTGCTCTTGGTATACAGCTGAAAGGCATGAGGCACTTGCGTACTTTGACGAGAGTGGTCATGGGTACTTAAAGGAAAAATAAATGCAATTGTTGTGGCCCATGGATCTGAATCCCAACTGATAGCGTGACCTAATGGGTAAATGAGGTTTGATGTTCTTGCCCTAATGGTGTAGGCTGTTTTTATTGATTTTTTTTCTGACGTCCCTGGCATCCGTTTTCCTGTAGCATCTGTTTTCTGATGGTGTCAGATGCTCCCAGATGCTTCTTGTTTATTTTATTAGCATGTGGTACTGTGTTGGAAATTGCATCGGCTGAATGTGACTGCTTGCCTAGGTTTGATTTTCTTTATTTTTATTAAAAGCACAAAACACTTCAGATTAATGTTTACTCTAATGTAACATCTGAATAAAATCTCATTTGACTGGAACGTGCTTGAGGGCAAACTTCACCCTGCAGTACTATTAACTCTTACATTGAGGGCTGTCTTCTTGTAGTTTGATTCACACTGGTGGTCACTTCTGACTGTGGACCCACATGTACTTGTGTGGTTTAGTATGTTTTTAGATATCATTTTGTCTGTGTACTTGTGTGTGTTTTTGACCCTGACGTTGGGTGTCATTTGGCTGCTGAGTTATTTATAGTTATAGTGACCCAGATCATCAGTCTGAGCCACCTTACCTCTCTTGTTGTTTTGCTCTCTTTCATTTCTCTCATTTATTTGATATGGCTCAAGTCTTAGGTTCTGTTGTAGGACTGTATTATAGATTGCTTAAGCCTCTTGGAATCCATCAGTCCACAGAGAAGGCTGCCTGTGTTTACTGCTTTTCACAATCCTACTGTTACTTTTTCCCTGTCTCCCTCCTCCCACCTTCTCTTTTTTTTCCTCCCCTTCCCCTTGCTTGCACATCTTTCCTCCTCTTCCTCTGTGATGATGTAATACTCAGAGCAATTTTGTTCTCTCTCTCTCTCAGGGATGTGAAGCAGGCTGCAGTTGCTGAGCCCACAGGCCCTGTTGCTATGGAGCTTGAGGAACGCCCCGAGTCACAGAGTGTACTGGCTCAACCTGCCCCACAGGTGGCGCCAGAGACTGCAGAGTCACGCCCTGATGAGGTAATGAGGCCTTCCTTAAAGAGGCCTGTGGAACATACCACCGTAAGGTACAAGGGAGGGATTTAGAGTTTTGTTGAGGTGTGACACATTAGTTTCTGTAAGCAGTTTTGATGTTGCATTATGGTGCATTGCAGATAGAACATGCATTATATAATGGAGGCTTATACACTTGTCGTCGAAAATAGTTGCATCTGGAAGGAAGATTTGGATTGTAATTGTGTTCAAAAGGAAGATAAAGCTCATCAGAAGTGAATAATTTATGATAGATGTTCTTAAAGGTGTCCTGCAATTATCCATTCCATGCAGTTTTCATGCAAATGTTATGGTAAGTGGTGTGTTGAATAGCATTCCACGCAATCAGGGATAGGTACGGTGATTCAGTTGTCCATGGCATAGTATCGGTGTCGACACAAGCACTATTGAAAAGGTAGTTCAACCAGTTACAGGCCCTCATTAACATAACACTGGGGTGTCAAAGTACCTGTAACAAAGATCAAATCTGGCTTTGTATGAAATTATACCCCTTCTGGGCATGTAATATATGGCAGCAAACCATCAATCACAATGCCTCCACACACAGGTTCATTGGTCGTCTACAAGAAGACAAAAGCGATTCTGAGTGACTCCATTACAATTTGGTATGACATCATTGCAGTCGTGAACTTCAATTGTCAGATTCCTTCTGGGTGCAACTTTTCTTTTTGACAAGCGTATAAATCATAACGCTGAAACAGTCTGCATTAGAATTTAACATGTCGCATTATTTCATGTAATATAAATAAGTTATGTGAACAGTAATCATATTTATTGATACTATTTTATTAATTCTCCAAGAAAAGCTAAAATTTTGTTATATACACTAATGAAAAGTTAAGAAGAAACCAAATTAATTTCTCTTCTTTTCCCTTAGAGGATTGTAGCTGTAAACATTTAAGTATCTTCTCTCAGAGCACCCCCCTCTCCTTCTCTCTTTCTCTCTGCGAGCTGTTATTACAGTGTCAGGGGTTGAGGATGGCTGACGGTGTGTGAAATTAGACAGTGTTCAACTCACTGGCGAGTTGGCGTGTGTGTGTGTGTGTGTGTGAGAGAGAGAGTGAAAGTTAGAATGATAATGAGGTGTGTACCTCTAGTGTGTGTGTGCTGTTTAAAAGGCTTTGTAATCTGTATGTTAGTCTAAATTAGTGATGTCCATCCAACACTCAGCATGTCCACTTTAGCCGAGGAAGGGCTTGTTAATTAGCTGGATAGTTGGATAGGAGCAGGAAAAGCACCAAAATCTTCAGGGCAGGTGACCACTGGCCTGTGTATATACTTAGACACTGTAAGTGTAATTTTCATAGCATACACGTTTAGTTATGTAGATCAGCAGCACTCAAAGCTTGTACAAAGGTGGGCGAGCACCATCTGTAGGAACGCTCCTTTCCACGAAAATAGTGGATGAGTAATGCTCCTGTGTAAAACTCCAGATGTCCAGAAGAGTTTATATTTGGCTTCAGGATTGGATTGTCTAGCAATTTGTGTGTATTTTGATAACTTGGAAAAACTGTCTTAAGGTTTGGAGATTGAAGTGTACTGTTGATCATCTTGGTGTAGAAAATGACCAAACGGCTTCATAGTTGCCAGAATCTGAGCCTTCTAAACATAGATGTAGTTGTTGGTCATGTGTTTTAGTTCAGAAGCTTTAGTTCTGTAACAAAATAACAATATATAGAGTTTTACACCAAATTTGGAAGACGTCTGTCTGAATGTGGCTGTCAGTTTTAATTATCTCAGAATAGTATTGCTTAAATGTTGCCAGTTTTCGCAAGCTGTTTTGCGAGGTGTGTGTGTGTGTGTGTGTGTGTGTGTGTGTGTGTGTGTGTGTGTGTGGTGTGTGTGTGTGTGTGTGTGTGTGTGTGTGTGTGTGTGTGTGTGTGTGTGTGTGTGAGTAAGAGGGAGAGAGAGAGACTAGATTAAATGTAACAGACCCTGACAAAGAATGTGGTGAGAGGTAGTCGGGCTCCTTCATTTCCTTCCCCCATATCTTTTATTTTCCCACTCTTTCTCTCTCACTTGCTCTCAGTTTCTCTCTCTCTCCCCCTTTCTTTATCCCCGATCATTTTCTTTTCCTTTTCTCTCTGCTCTCTCTTAATCTGGTGGTATGATTGTGTTGTGTTTTTATAAAACCCACTGATTGCTTTGTTGTGAAGGTGAACTCCCTTCTTCCATTGCTCATACTGGTACCTGCGTTACTACCTCCACCTCTCCTCCACCTCTCCTCTACCTCCATCACCTGCCGAGCTATGTCCCAGCGGCTCGGCTGCGGCAGAGCTAGGCCCCCCAGACAGAGTCGACACTGCACACTTAGCATCACCTGAAAGGATCCTGGTGGACGATTGGCCACACTTGTCACCACACAAGCTGATGATTGTGTCCCTGATTGGACTGCTCTGGAGAAGCCTACAGAGTTTACTAGGTGGAGAGGGGGTGGCAGGTATTTTGAGATGACTCCACCTCTGTCACTCCCCTACTACCTGCCTACCCTTGTGGTTCACCTACTAAAAGCCAGACACAGTATGGACTGCTCATTGCAGCATGACACATGCAGTGGTTTAAATGCCATGACCACCTGTGTGTTTGTCCTGCTGGTTCAAAAGGAAGCTTCACTATATGGACTTCATTGGACTGATTCATTTGATAAGAAGCAGCTTTTGTCTGCTCCTTTCTGCTATAACACAGCTTCCAGTGTTTACAAACAGCTTGATCTACTGTTTGTGAATGGAATACATGAACAAGACTCGGGGGGCTGACATTTAACCATGGACTTGTGTTCTGTCTGCCGTTCCCTGTCAGATTTTGGCACTCCAGCTCCTGTGATCTGTCACTCAATGAACAATGTTTTTTTTTTTTGTTTTTTTTTTATGGGCTGCACCACCAGTTTTGCTCAAAAAGAAATGAATGGACTTTCCAGAATTACCATAAACATCACCAGTTTATGGTTCATCAAAGGATTGTCTTTTTCCAGCTGCCTGTTTTAAACACAGACTTTCATATTTTCACAAAGGAATTATGAGGAAAGGCTGTGGTCATCAGTCACAGCCTGACAGCCATCAGTCCTGCTGACCTAATGCCATGCAGTTGGATAAGTGTCTGAAGGACCTTAATCAGAACCAGTTTGGGGATTTAAAAAATGCCTTTGTGGTGAACCCTGTCTGCAATGTGGATTATGGACTTTTGTTTCATCACAGTGATGGAGTTTTCTCACCAATAACGACAGTAACTACTGGCTTCTCTTCAAAGTGCTCACTCTGTCACATTGAACAGGAGGAGTACACATGAACACTCATGCTTTGAGAGACTGTACCTTTTAAAAAGTTTGCTTGGATGCTCAACACATCTCCAAATCATCCCACACATCCACCAAAGACTGTTTCTGTTCATCAGAGATCACGAAAGCATCAAAGACTTTGGCAGGTTGAATCAAAACCCAAAATCACTCATCAAACATTATGCTTTCTCAAAGCGTCCAGCAAAAAGAGCAGTACCTGTCAGCCGGCCAATCAGCACACACAATTTGTGACCGTTTCCTGTCCTCGCTCCTCCGCCACCTCTGATTGGACCGTTGTTGCCTAGATACAGTGCACACTGCCGTGTGGTTGGGCCATAGCCAAGCCAGTGAGGAATCAGGTGTCAATGGTACCAGGAAATACCCTTTTTTCCCAAGATGAATTTATTTTTCATAAAGTTATCACAGTGCTTTTTTTGTTTAAAATTGAGGGGTGATTTTTATTTTAGAATTTATTTGCGTGTCAGTCACTATTTAAGAGTAATCTGGGGTGAAGAGGTTTGTAGCTTTATCTAGACATGTGAAATAGACAGTATGGGTCAAGCATGCATTTCATAACATATTTAAATTGAGTGTAAGATGCTGTAATGTGAGACAGAGAGCAAGAAAGGTTATAGGCTGACCATTCAGAGCCTCTGTCAGATCATTAGTTTATCTAATGTGCCTTCATTGATAGCTTTATGTCTTCTGTTTTTCTCCTCTTTTCTATCATCCCCCTTTCCTGCTGTCCCTCCTTGGCTGGTGTTTGTCTCTCTCTCACCCCTCCCTGCACCCACTTGGGTCTTTCTTTTTTGTTGTCCTCTCTGTCTTTTCAGAGCACTACTACAAAAGCATTTGCAGCACGCAAGATTTCCCTGACTAGTAAGTAATTCCTTTATTTTTAATATTGCTTTTAATCTGTCTGAAGGTGATTTCAACACAGGTTGTTTAATGTATGGCTGATTAACACTGGGTGAGAAATCCAATACACAATACACACTGCTCAGAAGAAGAAAAAAATCTAAACACTTAATCCCATCAAATCCTCTTTCTGCTTTAAAGCTTTTTGGAATTTACAGTCCACAGGCAAGGTGGATTTTATTTCATGGACAATATCAAATCTGAATATAGTTTCTGTCCAATGAAAAACGAGGCAAATATGTTAAACTTGAATGTCAGTTAAAAATAAGTAACTACTAACATTGCATTAAGAGTATTTCAATTGGCCTCTTCATCCATAAGCACGTGTGTCTTGAACCTACAAAATCTTTTGTTCTTAACGCTGTGGTTTTTTCCAATAATTGTTTTAGCATTTCTATTGGTCTGTTCATCATGGAAGTCAGGAACAACGACCAGATGCTCATTATATCAAAGTGAAAAATGGAAATAAAAGGATTTGTCTGACATCTGTGATATTCGCAGGTTCTCTGGATGATGCATTTTATAGTAGGCAAAAGCTTTTTGGAATAGGATCCCCCAGTCTGTTTCTAAGTGCCCAATCTTTTACTTTGCATATAAATTCTGGTGTGACCTAAATCACCCAAACACCTTCAGTACTGAACTCTTTGCCATGTAAATAAAAAAAAATCCCATTCACATTGGAAGTGAACTGACACTAGTAGTTAGGAATAATCATACTAATTGGTGGCATTTTCTTGGTTTGTTGTTTTTCTCCTTGTCCTGATATTCTGGAGTAGCTGTACTGGTTTGTATGTGTGTGATTGACTGCTGCTCCTCTGCAGGTACTAAGCCAGAAGGAGCATCACTGACTGAGACAGAGTCTGGTGGTGGAGCCAGTAGGAAGAGGAGGTGGGGTTCCAGCACAGCTGTTACTGCTAAGAAGCCATCAATTAGTATCACCACTGAATCACTGAAGGTACCTACTGAACCCTCCATCACCATTACTTTAAAGCACAAAACCTAAATGTATAATTGGTCTGCTTTACTGACCATTACTTTCTATTCAGAGTTTAGCCTTCATGCTTGTTTGTTCTAATGTGTGTTCTAATCTAAATCTTTTCTCTGTGTATGTTCTCTTTTTAATGTGTTGGTTGATTCATAATCCAGGAAGAATATCTTAATATGTAGGCCTACTCTGATTTAGTGCATGCATTTGTTCTCCGTCTGTCTCTTTGCAGTCTCTGATTCCAGACATTAAGCCACTTCAGGAGGCCGTGGTGGAGCTGCACCCAGATGAAGGCCGTTTCTCTGGGGATGAGGACTCCAACCAGCAGGCTGACCGTGAGGAGGACCAGGGGCTTAAGATTAGGCGCACTGTAACACAGGTACACCTGTAATTTGATGGCTGGTTCAGACACACTTCTGTTGTGTGGGTTGTGTACATAGAGGTTTATATAGAGTTTATTCAGTTTAGTTTTGTTTGTTCATGAGGTGTGATCGGTGTCATTTCAGGTTGTCCCATCTGAAGGACAAGAGAACGGACAGAAAGAAAAAGAAGAGGATGAAGATGAGGAGGAAGAGGAGGAGCAAACAGAAGGAGAGAAGGAGAAACCCCAAAAGAATCAGAGGATTGAGAGCTTGTCTGAAGTTGCCGTGGAAATACAAGAAGAACACAAGAAAGGTGAATTTCTTTGGGATTTAGTAGTAATTTTACTAGACAGTTTTTTTTTTTTCTGTTTTCACAGACATCTGTTCACAGCCAGGTGATGACCTTGTTCTGTGCTAAATGGTTTCTAGTATTATTTATAGTTCTCATTCTACACATTATTTATAGTTGTGGTCCAGTAAATCAGTGCATTATAGTTTAAATCAGGTGTGCTGGTGATGGAATTGAACACAACCAGGTGCTACCTGAGTGTTCAAAAGAAATCTGGAACCAAGCGTTCAAATTAGCTCACAAGATCTCATCTATCTTCTGAATTAAATTCTTCTTACCTGCATCTGTATTAACGTAAACTCTTACTGATCACAGACTGGAGTTTAAATAATGTTTAGGTGTCTAAAACCTTTGCGCAGTACTGTAGGTTTCATCTATATTTCTTGTTTGCAGTGACTCCTAATGACTCTGTGGTGCGACGTTCAATCAGTCAACAAAAAGTGTCCATTACCATTGATGACCCTGTTCGCACAGGCCGGCAGCTCTCCCCTCCTCGTGGCAAAATTTCCAACATCATCCACGTCTGCAACCTGGTCAGGGATCACTTTGTGTGTTTGAGATGTGTGCATTTGTAGTAGCAATGACATCGACATGCACTGTGTTGCATATAATGATACTTTAACAGAACTAGAAAATGTATTGAAGGATCTCTGTGATGAATAATCAAAACTCCTTAATGTGTGACTGCTCACAGGTACGTCCCTTCACCTTGGGCCAGCTGAAGGAGCTGTTGAATCGAACTGGTACTGTGGTGGAGGAAGGCTTCTGGATCGATAAGATCAAATCCCACTGCTATGTCACTGTGAGTCTCTCCATGTCTTTGCTACTGTTTCCCATTACGTGTCTCTCTGAGTCTTGAGGTTCAGGATGTTTAAGGAAATTTGATCTTGCTGGTCTGATGAAATGATTCTAAGCTGGTCTGATCTTGTGCTTATTTTTTCCTGTTCAGTACTCCAGTAAGGAGGAAGCGGTAGCAACTCGAGAGGCGCTGCATGGCGTGAAATGGCCATCTAGTAATCCCAAAGTGCTCAGAGTGGACTTCTGTGAACAGGACGAGGTATACACCATTACATACACACTAGTGTGAGCTATTTAAAGTGGTGAAAAGAATTCTAAGTTACCCTTTGCCCCAAATGTAGTCAGTCAGCCAGCCTGACACCCAAGATAATTGTGTGTTTGGTTGTGATTAAAGTAATCTCAGATAGACTTGGTAATGTGGGTTTTGGCACAGAATGATACTTAATTATGTATTGAATATTATATGTTCAATTTTTGCCCATAGAGTTGTTTAAAAATGGAAGGTTGGACATCTTTTTATTACATAAATTAGTTGTGTTTTATTGAAATAATGTTGTCATATGTTGAACTGTTAATAGATTTTGGTTAAATAGGTGTCTTTATACTGTACTTTGTACTGTACTGATGCTGCTGCTTGTACTGTACTGATGCTGCTGCTGGAACCTTCATTTCCCTGAGGGAACCCTCCCAAGGGATCAATAAAGTTCTATCCTGTCCTATCCTTTGTTGTTTGCTGCATTCAACACACTCTCCTGTTTGCTCCTTCAGTTGGACTTTCATAAGGGTCTGCTGCCTGGAGATGACCCACGAGTCCCAGGCCCCGGACCCCGCCCTGTTGCCCCTCCACCTCTCATGCCTCCAGCCCGAGAGCGGGAACGAGAAAGGGAGAGAGAGCGGGATGTAGGTGCACCAATAGTGAGGGACCAGTGGGCAGAGCGAGAGCGCGAGATGGAGCGCAGAGAGAGGACGCGGTCAGAGCGGGAGTGGGACAGGGACAAGGTGCGAGACTTCAGCAGAGAAGATCGAGATGCGGGCAGGAGATCACGATCACGTGACCGGGATAGGAGACGCAAGGAGCGAGGGAAGAGCAAAGAGAGGAAGGCAGAGAAAAAAGGTGAGAGGGCATGTCTGTTCTTTCCCTGTTATGTTTACATGTCAGTGTGCAGATGGGTCACATTGTGCTTGATTTTAACCATCATGTTACACTTCTGAAATTCAGACCATTTTTCCTTTAGTTTGCTTCACTACATTGCTTTTCTCTGTTAAAGTGACCTCATAAATGCTTTGAATGCAGTGACAAGCTGTTGTTGATCCAACACCCACTGTTATGTTCCATAGATAAACCAGAGGAGCCTCCTGCCAAACTATTAGATGACCTATTCCGTAAAACCAAAGCAGCCCCCTGTATATATTGGCTGCCACTTACTGAAGAGCAGGTGAGTGATTTGCACAAGCTGAACCCCCATTTTCTCTCTCTCACACACACACACACACACACACACACACACACACACATACACATACACCCTTCCTATAATTCTCATTTACACAATGTTTGGCTGTCTTCGTTTCTAATGGTGTCATAGTGAAAATTTTAATTTCTATTTGATACTTCAGTACAGTTTCCAATACCAATGTATAAAATGGTATGTAAAACAGACAAATCATACAAGATAACAGGCAAAATACATGTTTTGTATAGAAGAGTACCTAACGACTTTCAGATTAGTAAAATAATCCAGTTAACATTAATCAGGTCCTTGTGCTTTATTAGATGTACACTGTGAAGCACATTAGCATCTTCTATCAAATATTGTTTGTTGACCACACAGTGGTATTTCATCGAATAACAGTGAATACTCTCACACAATATATTAATATACAACATGGGAAACAAAAATGTTAGTTCAAACTAGAGAAAAACTGTTTTTCCTCAGGATGTAATGTGATATAGACATGCCATGATAATTACTTATTGTACAATAAATGGCCCTGACCTTTTTTAATTTTTGGTTGCCTCCATCACCATTATGACTTTTTTAGCAGGGAGAGCACATAAATGTGAATGAGCTGGTATGTTGACTTCATGTTTTGTTTTTAATGTATGTTTTATTTTTTTTTACTACATCCTTAATCAGTTCCAGTGTCTGAATTAAAGTGATTAAAGTTAAGTGCTCTTTAAATGGATGAAATTGTATTTATAGATTTTCATTGTATCATAATCGTTTGCACACATTGGTTGTTGGTTTTCTCAGTCAATATATCATCCAAACAAAGTGTTAGTGAAAAGCTAAAGGCTGTGGAATTTTTTATTGACATGAAAGAGCAGGATGTAAACAAGACTGACAGTAGATATGGACCAGACAATAACTGTTATGATGTTCCCTCACTTCCCTATGTAACTCTAATTCTGCCTCAGCTCAGCTTTTGTTGCTACTGCACTGCTTTATTAAACCATATTGCTAACGAGACCTCCTCAGTAGCAGTGTGGTACAGAGAACAATATGGTTCAACAGCAAATGCAAGCATTCAGTATTCATACTCTGAAACATGCATATGGAGAATATTCAATATTAATAATCAGTGTTTTTGCCAACACTAATCCATTATCTTTCTACAGGCAGCTCAAAGAAATCTGGAACGAGCAGAGAGGATGAAGGAGCGAGAGAAGAGGAGGAAAGAACTACAGGAAGAGGAGGACAAGAAGCGTGAGGAAGAGAGGAAGGAGAGGGCCCGTGCCCGTGAGAGAGAGGGAGGGAACGCAGGGAGCGGGGGAGGAAGCTCCAGTCGGCCAGCCGACGGAGAGCGGGACAAAGAGAGGGAAAGGGACAGGGAGCGTGAGAGGGGTAGAGAGAAGGAGGCAGAGAAAAGGAGAGACGGTAATAGAGGCAGAGCCAGTGACTCCAAGCCTGTAGGGGGCAGCAGGCGCTCACGGAGCCGCAGCAACCCCTCAAGGGACAGACGGCGCTGAGTGTGTGGGAGAAAAACAATGCAAATGCAAGTGTGAGATGATGTGTGCGCGATGGTACTTGGAAGAAGTGTGGATGCCCTGCCCTCTCTTGCCTACTGAGGCCCAAGTATAAAGCAAAGGTTCAACCCTGAAAACCTGATTGTTTGAAGGTTGCACCCTCACACTCTTAATCTTTATTTTATTTTGATCCCCCCAATAGAACATATTACACATACATTTTGGAAGCATCACACAAACACTGTTCAATCTGCTGTACATCATTTTTATTTCTGGATTTTTTTTTTTTTTTTTTTTTTTTTTGATAAATTTGTTTTATTGTTGTAAAAATGTTTTATGGATTAAACGAGTCACTTCCTCTTTTTTCCCCCCCGTCTACCCCACTTTCAGCCTGAGAGAGGGCTGTGTATGTATTAAAGGTCCTTCTGTGTTGGCCAAGCAGTGGAAACTGATTTCTATTTTTCCCCGCTCCTGAAGAGTTTTTCTTTTTTTTTTTTTTTTTTTTTAACATCTTTTTATTTATAAGTTCTAGTTAAGAGTAAACACAGCCCGGTTTTATGGGAGATGGAGTTTAATTCTTTAATTATTTTGAAAATGACCAACATTAATTTATTTCAAAAGACTCCCCTGAACGAATAACTGGTCAGTGGGTTGGACTAATTCTAAGGAGTATTTGGGCCCCAGCCCCCCTTCAAACCCTGAAGCACTGAGTGAATGACTACTATTGTGTCTGTCCAAAGTCCAGCTACAGAAGGGTGCTATTATAAAGGAAAAGCAGTTCTCCCCTCATCGCTCCCTCTTCCTTCATTGCCTCCATCCATGTCTCCCTTGCCCTCCGTTTTCCTGTTGACATTTCTAGTTCCCTTAGTTCTTCCGTATTGTCCGCTGTGAATCCAAGGGAGAAATCTAACCTTTATAGAGAAGAGAGGATCAATACAAGTTTTAATAATGTTTTAAAGTTTTTGTTTTAGTTTTGAAAAAGAGAGAAGATTCCTATTTGCTTTTTGATTGTTTATTTTTCTTCTGAGTATGCAGAATGTATAAAAAATAAAGTGACTAAAGAAACGAAAGCTGTTTCTGTTTGTTATTAAGTCTTAATTTGGGCTCTTGCACCAGTGAGAGCTTATTCCTTGAAGGATTGAGTTGGAAAGGAACCTTCTAATGAGAACTGGGTGAGGAAGATGTTCCTCTTTAAGCTCTTTCTCAATAAATGTTGTCTTTGGTTACAAAAAGCAACAGAAGGTGTAAATAATAGTAACTGGAAGAGATTGAACCTTTCCTGTGCCTGTTTAATGAACCAGCCTGAGTGAGGGGTGTTGTGTATATAAACTAAACTGTTAAATTGAAGCTGCAGGATTCTGCACATTGTTAAAATGTGTCATTTTAGGTAAAACTGAAGGCAGTTCTGAGACCTGAGCTGGTACTGTGAAAACAGACAATACAATGCTGAAGCACAATTGTTCCACCCGGCAATGGTTATATTTTTGCTGTCCTGACTTTATTAAAATGTGGTGGGAAGGTTTTTGTTTAGTGTAATGCAGTGAAGTGAAGTTTGAACAAATCAAACTATTTGTTACTGTACTAATAGCAGATACAAAAAGACAATAGAGTACAATATTTAATATTACCATTCTTAAATTCAAAATAACAAAAAATACTTGAAATGCCTCTTTGGCAAGTATCACATCCTGTAAACCCGTCTTTAAATATCTTTTAAATTTCCCTTGTAAAATGCTCGTCAGACTCATGGTCTGGTATAGATTTTGAGCTCTTATCATTATTCTGTTGTAGACATCACCCATCTCCAGCTTTGGCTTCTTTTACAGATGGTGTGAGGTTTTCCTCCAGAATTTTGTTGTAATTTAGAACATTCTTCCTCTACCAGTAAAACATTCTCTTTTCACTGGCTGCAACACAAGCCTAAAGCATGATACAGCAACCCTTATGTTTAATGGTTAGAGAAATTGTTATTTTCATGACCTTATGGTGAAGTAGTTTTAATTTTAGTAATCCACAGAACCTCCAAAATGCAAAAAAAAAACAATTTTGAATGACACTTCATGATGCTGCAGGTGTCACTGCACTGATCAGTCTTCTTGAAGGTCTTTTGCAGTCAAAAGGTAGTTTTGATCTGCCTTTCTATCATGAGCAGCTCTATGAAAATGTTGATTTTCCAGCCCTGAATTTCATATTTATATTAGGTGAAAAGCAGCTACCTGAGGACACATCGCTATCTTCTTCCAGCCTTCTTTTGCTCTGTAGATAATATTTTTGCTACGCAGCTGCTTAGAGGAGCCCATGACTGTTTGTTGGGATAGTTTGAAGAGTCAGTATTTATAAAGCTTTGAAACTTGGCATCACCTGACCTTTTCTAACCATCACTGTGTACAAGTCACAGCCTTTTGAAGATCATTTCTTCTGCTTACTTAAAAAGTACTAAAATAATTTTTTCTTACTTAAAGTAACCAAAACTTTGGCCAGATGTGGCCAAATATTTGCATAAAACATATAGTATTTTCCACCCATTTACAAAATAATACATACAACTGCAACACCTTTAAAATACAGACAGAAAGAAGTTTATTAATAAAGACAAGATACAGGAATGTTTTTACTCTTTTGCAGGAACATCGTCTTAAAAAAATCTCTTAAAAGGTAAACGTTCATTTAAGTGCAAAATCTTTGCTAGTGATATTAAATATTTTTTTATAGTTAAGCAAAAGTCCCTTGTATTTTCTTTTCTACAGCAGACGTGAGAATATAAACAGTAGCTCAGCATGGCGATTCAAACCTAATAACTTAGTAACGTTGACAGTGATCATCCACTCAGAGAACAGTTGCACAGAAATGTTTGTCAGCAGGCTTGTGTCTGTGCACATTCTGACCACCAGGGGGAGGCAAGTTCCCTGTAGCTATGCACTTTTAAAATGTATGACCAAGTTTGAAGAGGAAAAAAAAATCTGTCCAAGATCACTTTTTTTCAGTGTAAGAATCTGCAACCTTTTTTTCTTTACAATGTGTGTGTGTCCTGGTGTGGGAAAGAAAGAGAGAAAGATCGAAACAAAGATAAAGACATGGAAAAGGCTTTACAAGACAGCAACGTATAACCTTGGTCGCAAATATGCATATGTCAGTAAAAAGCAGGGTATGCTGGTCCAGCAGAAAAGCTCCCTCCCTCTTCAGTGTTTGTTGTGCGGGGGGAGGTTGTGGGTGGCACACACTCTGCTCATGTGGCAGGAGTGGCAAAGGAGGTGGGAGTCCAGAGGGAAGCACTGGGAGCCAGGCTTATCTGATAGCTGCTTCCCACACTCCTACAGGAGGAAACAAGAGGGAGAAAATGACCAAATTAATTTGTATATGATGTGTAACATCTGTAGAACATTAAATCTTATGCATGCTGATATATAATTAGGTCTCTCCACAGTTACGGGTTTATAACGAGTCATTTTAAGTCAATGGAACGTGGGAAGAAGTGGGTTAGTGAAAATACCTCCCCCGTTGAAGCTTAGACATAAGCACAGTTTTGCAGAGTAAAGAAAACAGAAGCACAGAAAATTCACCACAAATGGCATGTGATCACTGTTGTTACGTAGGAATGGAATCAGATGATAAAAGGTAAAAAAATGATATAATGGTCTATAAATAAAGCCAAACAAACAACCACTACTGTAGCAATCCTGCACTGTTTCTATAGATTTTATTTAAAAGTTAATCCACAGAAGGAGAAGGCTCCTTTACTGTTCATGCAAGATTAGAGCTATAATTACTCATAATCTTAAATTACTCAATTTTTCAATTAAACCAGACTGAAATATTAAGTTTCAGTTCTCTATGCATTAATTTAGTCTATGACTTTCATAGTAATGAAAAGTTTAACTTGAAAGTATATATTATTTTTACATCTCCAAAATGGTAATTTTACAGAAGAATATATTTATATATTATATTTCATATTTCTTAACTCTCAGTGGAAGTTAGTGTAGGATTTGGAACATTTCTGTTCATCTAGCATCAAGAAATTGACAGTGTAAACAACAACTGCCAGATTCACATTATGTCTGGCACTGTTATTTATGATCAGCATCGCAAACTGTAAATCACATTTAAGATATTAATACCAAAAAAGCCACAAGTATTCTTCAAAAATGGTAAAATGTGTAGCGTGTTTTCTTACATTTACAGAGGAAGCCTTTTAGAATCAAGAATGGAGGCATATAACTTTAAATGTGATCAATCAATTCAAAAGGTTAACAACCCCCCTCCCCCAAATAAACAGTGTTAGTAAATTCTCATAATACTGGAGACTCACTGTAAATAAAATACATTCACGATAAAGACCAGCCATCCTGTGTTATTATAAGGTTGTATCTGCATTTTGATCAGTTTTGAGATATTGAGCCTTAAAGTCTTTATAGGGACATTGACATATATGGAGATAGAAATTTCGAGTTTTCTAGATAGAGTCTAAAATGCTTAATGTAAACATGTCAGAACCTTATATAATTCTATAGAAGATTCTATTTCCTATAAATCTTTTTTCCTATAAGTCTTTTTGTCAAAAACAAAATCAGGAAAAGATTCATAATAGAAAGGAAGAACCCTTAATATACGCTTACCTCACAGTGATAGCACTCAAAGTGATAGTCTTTGTTCATGGACACCACCCTGAGAATCTCCTCACTGCCCTGAAATACAGCACAGGCAAAAATGATTCACCTGGGTTTGGTATCAAGCTGATGAGTCAAAGCTAGTTTAGGAAAAACAGTAGTTAGTTAGTTACACTTATATGGGGCCTTTCTAGATACCCAAGGGCGCTTCACAGTCAACACTCTTCACAAATCACGCTCAGCAAACACACACCGATGAAAAGCAGCAGCCAATCACACCCACTGTACTCTCCACAAGCACCTGGAGGACTGCATCCAGCCCTAGGGGAGGTTCACCCAGTAAACTGTAATGCAGGTGTGCAGGGATTCTGACACTCTATATGAGCAATTCATAATCCCAGTACAAGTAACTGGAAAATAATCAGACGCATTAACATAATCAACCTGAGGTACAAGTTGATTATAATGATATTCATACTGAATTATTTGGTATCCTTAGTTTATCACACTGTGCAGTGTCCCTCAGGGTTCTGTTTTAAAGTTTCTGAAGTTGCTGCTAATTCTGTTTGTAAGGACTCCACTTCGGAATCAATCATGTATCTCTATCCCTGTCTGTCTGTCTAGTTAATGGAGAACTGAAGTGTGTGCCAACTGAGTTTAAGGGGTTAAAGTAGGAAAATATAAAACATTGACCCCATAGGATCTTAAATACTGTGACTGAATACTGCTGCACGGCTGCAATAGTGGTTCTCAAACCACTCCTCAGGGACCCTGCGACAGTGCACATTTTTGTGTTGCGAGTTTAGTTGGGGAGGGAAAAAAACTGCACCATCCATGGGGCCCTGGGGACTGGTCTGAGAACCAGTGCGCTGGAATATTCCAGGATAAGAGCTCAGGCTGGAAGCAGAAACAAGAAACGAGTCCCTGCTTCAACCCAACCATGAGCTCTGTTCCCATAACCAACTAGTCTCAAGCTGAACTGGATGTCACTCACCTCAGCAGGTAAAATGGGTTGTAAACAGGCAGCACATTTAGGAGCAAATGTCCTGAAACACAAAATGACAAGAACAGCTGAACATAAACAATTAAAACAAAACAAAACACAAACATACAGATCAAACCCCAGCAGTCTCTCATTACCACAAAGGTTTAAACAATGATTTTGAATGATCTTCACTTTTCAAAACACATTTTCTTCATTCTTCATTTTCTTCAGTTCATTTTATCTTTTTTTCTGCAGAACAGACTGTTCTCTGGTCTTTGAGCTGAGTCAGCGGTGATTTCAGCGAGTTTTCTGCCCTTTCTACTGGATTTTCTTGCATTCAAAATGCTTGTTTAATGGGAATTTCACAGATGAGGGTTTTTGTATAATCAAATTCTTAAGATATTCACCGAGTTATTTAGATTAGTCAGATTTGTAAACAATGATAGTGATGTAAACCAGACTATTGCAAAAAAAAAAAAAAAAAAAAAAAAAAAATTTAAATACATTATTCAGTTCCAGGGAAACTTCTAATGCCATTTTGTTAAATGTTAGGAATTTGGTATCAAAAGTGTTTTTAAAAGTCTTATGTGGCAGAGATACAGCCATTATCAACATTACAACAAACTGAAGCTGACTTACCACCTCACACTGATTGAATTATAATCCCTTTTATTAACAAATCAGGTTTAACATGAGGATTTCAGTACATTTCAGGTTCTATCTGTACAAATGGACTGTTCTATAAAGACCACTCAATGATTAAATATGAACTAAGAGTACAGCCCAGAATTACAACAGAATTAAACTGACATTGAGGTCGTGGGAGAGATTAATCCCCGAGTGTACATTTTTGAACATTTCCCAGTAAGAAACTACTCTCATAAAATAGGGTTTAAGAATGAAAATCTATAGATTATAGACAGTAGATTAACGCTACTACCCACTGAGCCTCTGTCATGGATGAAATAGATTTTGTTTGGTTTCTTGTTCCTTTTCTGCCCTTTTTTAGTAGTTAAACATAACCCTGCACTGAATTGCATACTGCAAACTCGTGTCTCACCTTACCTAGAGGATTACAAATGTAGATACAACAGCTTGCTGCGATCATCACTTGTGCGGTGATTTGTTCTGACTAGTTTTCTAAAAAAACATGAATAAACACATTGAAGGCTACCCTACATAAGAGGGAGATTTTGGCTTCGTATATGAATATCCGTTCCAACTTAAATGGTGCTGCTGTATCAGACACATAATAGCGCCAGAATGTAGCTGTGGCATCATTTAAGGAGGAATCAAACATGGCTGTTTTTCTTTATCTACTTCCTGTGTTTACTTTTAATGCTCAGTTTGTTGATTGGACCTGTTCAGAATAGTCACTGACCAGTATACATTACTAGATTGGGATGATAAAAAAAAAATAAATCTGTGCTCAGTGATTTTTTTTTCCTAGAAATCAATTTCATGGTAATTATTAATCATTAACAATAATCTGCCCGAGTTCTACATCAAGTCTTTCAGAAACACTGTCTTTGCCCAAACCTCTTGTCTCTTACTCAAGCATCAAGAACCTATAATCAGTCATGTTCTTACACTAACCTGTTGTAGTCTGAGACGCAGTAGACATTATTGAGGTAGTCCACTGTGAAAGGCACACCATCCAGGGTCTTTGAGCAGACTGTACAGCGGAAACAACCTGGATGATATGAGTTTCCCAAGGCCTGTAGAATCTGACACACACACAAACCTTTTTAGAATACAAAATGTTTTATTCTTAATTATAACAACCTTAACAATTAGCTCATCTTTCTCTGTAAAGCAAGAATCAAAAAGCACTCTACAAACTAACATCATGATCGTGCACGAGGACCACACCACGTATAATGTTCATACAATTAGCTGTTCCTAACTATAATGTGCAACACTAAACTTAAGGCTGAGCTCTATGTATATAGGATAGTAGGAATACCTGCTCCAAGATCAGATGACCACACACACTGCATTTCTCAGCAGCTGCCTGGAAGCCTGAAAACTGAGGGAGAACAAGAGGGAAAGAAGAGTGCAAAGCAAAAACAGTGAGTAACCAATAGTTCCATGATTACGTTTTTCCACTTTGGCACTCTTGTGTGGTCCAGCTCAAAACCAGTGAGTATGGTCTTTAACTTTGGTCTTACCATGTAGTCCTCCTTACAGTACACTGATCCACTGACATTGTAGAAGTCTTTGTTTCTAAGTGTGCGACCTGAGAGAGAGACAGAGAACCAATCATTGTGGAGAGGGAGATCTGGTCCCAAGAACAGTAATCAGATTTACTTTGTGTCATAATCATACTCTCCTTCTAAGATAGTGTCCACTCCACACAACACATGAAAACAGATTGACACAACCTAAAGAAGTAACCAAATGATTCCTTTCATCTATATTTAATGTGTTCCCAAGCTACCTTAAATCAGGCATTCAAACAGCTCTGTCGCATCAGTGCATCACTCGTTCTTTTAATTTTTAACAGAGATTTTTAAATGCAGAAAAAAAAACAATCATAAAAAGAAAATTTGATCAAAATGAACTAAGGTTAAACTTGATTTTCATATTTAATTTGTTAACTGGATCAGGTGGGGTGAGATAGGGTTGAACTTAAAGTCTGCAGGAAGAAGTTGTGTTGTTGACCCCTGGTTCGGTTTGTGCGACATGGAGAGTTTGGCTGGAAACATACTCGCGGCCACATATTCGCATAGACAACTGGCTGCGTCTGACTGTGCACATACCTGCCTGATGTTACTGAAGGCTCTCACGAGAGTGCAGACCAATGACCACTGACCAGTTTCGCATTGAGTTTCTCTCACCAGCACTTCCAACAAACATGTTTATCATTATGCAGCTACAAGGCTGACTTGGTCACACAGACTTTGTATAAAGCTTTCCTGCATGTTGATGCTGCCCCTAGCTTTTGTGTGTGTACTGCATCTTGTGTATGCGTTGCGTTAATTTCTAAGGATGTGCACAAGCAAAGCACCAGACACAAGATACATGTGGCAGCCATGTGCACACGCAGTTAACAGCAAGTATTTCAAATGATCTTGTCTGATTCATTCAGTTTTGCCAGCCCTGATCGATTTCAGAAATTCACAGCTCTGAATGGAGATGAATATGAATATGAGTTTCATTTTGTTCAGAGGAACTAAACACACAATGCTGTCAAGAACAACGAGGACAAAAAAAATGTTAGGATTTTCCAGCTATTGTAGTTTTGTCTAAATATATTAAATATATTATGTGAACAGGAAATGAAAAATGGCTGAAGGTTTCAGAATGCCCTTAATCTATACAGTATCTGTGAGAAAAAAAAACCTGAATTATTCGTAGACTGTTTGTGATAACAAGCACTTTACTCACCACAGGACACACAGATGAAACAGCGTGTATGATAGAGACTGTCCAGAGCCTGGCAAGCATTGTCTGCACCATAGACACCTTTGCCGCACTTCACACATGTTCCTGAAACACAGCATTAGCAACTTTTATTAATCACAAACACACTTTCATATGCACCACAGGTCAGAAATATCCTGGATCATAAAACCGTCTTTAAGTATGAGGTCTGATCTAAAGAAGCTGGGAAAGAAGTATAAACATCATTTAGCAATTACCCAAGATTAATTGTGCTCTCTTTACACTGAAACATGTTTTACAGGCACATTATGATATACTGAGGTGCAATTCATCACGATAATGATAAATAATGTCAAACCACCCAGCTCTATACATTGTACTTTGGACATGTTCGTGAAAAATGAAGATTACAGCATACTGAAGTTATTCCAGCCACAATCATACTCATACACTTATCTAAATTGGAACAGCATCAGTCGAACAATGGCACTCTGGGCTGCCGAGTTTCTTATATGTTTCTGTGGTTACATGAGTCATGCATTCTTTGGGCTGAGTAATGGGCAGCGTGTTTGTTTAGTGTTTAAACACAGCTCAACAAACACTGCTTAATCCAAGCTCTAGAGTCCTTCCGTTAGGTAACCTACTAACGGACAAACTGCTAACGTAGACCAGTCTGCTCTAAAGCCTGATCAGAAACTCACAAACACACAGCAACTCCAAATCTACCCGGGCACTTAAAGACAAGGTGGATTATTTGTCACAACAATGGTAAGGCATTGCATACAGACACACACCCTTTTGATAGTTTGAGAGAGCCTTCCCTCAGGACTCAAATACCTGAACTGCAGGAACACACGCCTGTGCATGCTAGTGCATGTATCACGTGCGCATGCACTCTACCCTGCCCAATGTAATGTACCTCTCCCTAGCACTCTCTGGTATGACCCATGGAACATGCAGCCTGTAATTTATGGGCATGCATAGTCATTATATGCGGTCTGAGGAGATATTTTTTGCCTGTGTGTAGTCTTTTCAGAAATGCCTGTGTGTAGCCTTGGGCGGAGGAGCAGTATATTTGCTCACGAGCATATGAGTGAGGGATGGAGGCTGGTTTGGAGGACTGGGTGGAGGGATACAGCTATAATGTCTGTTTGCTCTTTGCTGGTCTGCTGTAGACTGTGATCTTTGTTGGGACTGACTCAATTTTGCGGTTTTGACTTGCCTTGACACTGGCAGCAATTTTTTTTGGCTTCCAATCACTGCAGAGGCCTGTGCAAGTCACTGCAGGCCCCACAGGGATTTTTATAGGCTCAATTGTTTTCCGACTCACACCTTAAACCTATACCAGTCATAACTAGACATGGACGTGTCAGAAGGTGAAGAGGAGGGGGCAGAATTCATTCAACATTTCTCACCAAAGAACTCTTGGCGATCCAAGGTTGATGGTGGTGGTGGTTCCCTCACTGATGGGTGCTCCTCTTGCTGGGGTTTCCCCACTAGCACTCCAGGGGCTGAAGGAGGTGCAGAAGTGGACATAGGCTGCTCTTTCAGGGTCAGACCTCCTAGAAGCTCCTCTCCCTCCAAAGCCATGTCCCTCAGCAGGAGCCTGGTCAGCTCCTGCTGGTAGTGAGTGCCTGGCAGGTCTGAATGGCGATAGCGCTCAACTCTTTCCCCTCGTTGGTCAGTGCCACTCCACCACTCAGGCTCCGCTCTGTGGCCTGTTGTCGCTGGGACACTGACTGCTGGAGGATAGGAGTGGCGCCCATCTTGGAAGCCTCTCTCCAGATAGTCCGTCCACACCTCCATTGGGGGCACTCCAGCTTTACCCAGTCCAGAAGCTGGATACACTTGCCCAGAGGTGGTGCCCCCTAATTGCGTGGAGGAAAACTGCAGCTGTTGGGCAGCAGGGACAGGCGTAGTGTGCCGGGTGTCATAGCCTAAGCTAATGCCACTGGTCCGGTTGCTGCTGCAAGGGCTCCCACCAATTGGACTCCCACTGCCACCTCCTCCACCTCCGCTAGCCGTGCTGCTAGCAAAACTGGACCGTGGGCTGGCCAATACAGACTCTTGTAGGCTGAAGGATGAGCAGGGGCTCAGCGTGGGGCCTGGAGGGAAGATGTAGCCACCTCCTGGGCTGTCGTGGGTCCTCTGTGGTGGGTGGGACAGTGAGGCCGGCCTGCCACTGTCCCAAGGTTCTCCTCCAGAGCTCCAGCGCTTGTAGAACAAGGTCTCTTGCAAAGAGAGGCGCTTGTGGCGCTCTGGCTCAGGAAGGAAGCTAGGTTCCGTAGAACCAGAACGCGCCACTGGGCCATGGGTAGGGTAAGGAGGAGGTATGGAGGACAGTGGAGGCTGAGAGAGGAGCTGCTGCCTCCGAACCAGCTGCTGAAGCTCCAGGGAGTATCGTCGCTGGTTCAGGGCAGCCCGAGAATTCGGGCTGTATGCACCTTGAGGGTCAGCATGTTCACCTTGGGACAACTCTCCACGTCTCACCTCAGACTCTGGTAGGTAACAGGATGCTCTTTGCTGTGGCGACCGGCGCCGCACAGGGGCAACCGTAGGCCCTGATTCCTCAGGCACTGGAACCGAAGCAGCTGAGGCAACACAAGGTGACACTCTGTGAGAGTTGACCACCTTGCTAGGCCTTCCTCCCAAGGTGGGCATGCACAACTCCACTGAGCTGAGAGCAGCTTGACTGGGTAGCGGCGGGTTATTTGACGGACTCAAGTGAGCCACAACTGGGGTTCCCGTACTAGCAGTGTTGCTGTTACTGTTGTTATTGGTGTTGGCGACTTCATTTTTCTTCTTAAACTTGACACCACCAGTGTCAGGCAGCTTAAACTTCTGCTTCAGCTTGGTGCCAATCCGCTCCATCGCTTAACGTGCAGCCCTAACAGACACCCTGTACAAATAACGCGACAAAGGCTCCCTCTGAAATTACCTGAAGGACAACTGCTTAAATACAGTACCATAAATACAGTGTAAATACAAAATCAAGTCTACGTCTACAGCGGTGAAACGGCAGAGAATACAACAGGTGGGCATTAAACACTATTACTCTTAAAAAGAAAAAGTCTGATGTTTTTAGATAATAAATAGATCACATAAAAACAGACATAAATTAAAAAGGGTTATGGCATGTTCTGCAGGCTACATTTCGCACTGATCACACTTGAGAAGCTCTGGGTGGATCCTGAACGTTTCCACACTGAGAAGCTCAGAAGCATGTGTGGAGAAACCTGTACATCCATCTGTTAGTAGACTAAACAGGGGCTTCAGCAGCTACTGTACAGCAGTACAAGGTTATAAACAAGAAGAAAAAAAAACAGTGATTTACAGAGCAGGCCCACACTTCCAGCACCTGTCAATCACACCAGTCCTTAAACAGAGAAAGAAAGGAGAAAGAAAACTGGATTAAACTGAGCTGTCTGTTCAAAGTCTGGAGCTAGAGGTCACATTAGTGAAGACTGTGGTTGATCCTGCTGCCTCACTGGAGGCAGCTTGAAAAAAAAAGTCCTGTAAATGCCACTCAGTGCTTTTGTTTCAGTGGGTTTTCCCAGAGACCTGTTGCAGGCACGTACAAAAGTCACAACTTTTATTTTGTAAAATAATAATAATAATAATAATAATAATAATAAAATAAAAAAATAAAAAGATATAATAAAAGTCCAAAGTAGTAAAGCTCCTTAGGTCTGTCGAGCCTCAAGCAGGTTTCCTCCAACTCGTCTAAGGTCTGCCTCAGCTAGCGGGCTCCAGAGGGCAGGGGTAAAAGAAAAAACCCTCCTTTCTCTTCCTTTCGCACAAAATGTTCGTGCTCTCCCGTTAGAGACAGTCAAATCCACAACGTAGAGCAAATAAACAAACCGGCCAACGGGAAAACAAAAGAGTTAAGGAGCCTAAAAGCGCCGCACGTTTCCTCAACGCTCTCCCACTATTTCCAGTCCCGTTTCAAAGAAAACCATCATACCAGAAGAGTCCCATTAAAGCAGCCCAAAACAAGCAACACGGCCGTCTCACACTCATCCAAGCGTCCTCTCGGGAAGAAGCACTCCTGCTGAAGTCATACAATTAAACGACACCGATTAACTTTGCGTTTCTTTCTTTCTTTCCTGCACTTTTCTGCCTCCCCCCTTCTTTCTCTCCTGTCCCGACCGGAACTCCTTCCTTCTGGCCAGCGCGGATGAATCGCACACCGCACAATTCCGTCACACATCCAAACCCCTCACTGATATCGGCTTGTTTTCGCTTCTTCTTGTGTTTGGTGCGCGATCCGAAACGGTGAAAAAGCACGACAGCGCGCGAGGGGGCGCCGGCAGACAAGCAGAGTCATTAAGAGGCACTTTCCGAGGCAAAAGAGAGGCAAACTAGTGCTGAAGTTGCTAAAAATAGCGTGAACCCATTTGCAGGGCTTTGGCTTATATCTTGGCGGCGTGCTTCATATTCTCCCGAACGTATTTAATGAAGTACTCGCTAGAAAGTGAGATAACACGTCCACTTGGCGAGCTGTTTCATTCGTGCGGACTAGTTGGTCGTGCCTCTCGTCTGTGGAATGCGCGGAGGGATACGGCCAAGGGCCCTGGCACGGTGTGGTTCGGTCGCGTGTGTGCTTTCTCGAGCTTGTAACAATGTGAGCGTTTTTTCTGGAAATGCCAGACTGCGCTCCATAGAGACCGGTGGCATAAATTCCGGGGGCAGTAAACCTGCTACCGCCGTTTATCCGCTCAGTGTCCGGACTCGCAGAAAGGCGGTGTTGTGCACTTTGTAAGCGGGTGGTTTTCCCTACCCCGAAGCCCCTTGTAGTCTCTCCTCCTGCGGTTAAGAGGAGCGCGTGCGTGTCGGCGCGCCTCTCCCTCCACAGGCGCGTTATCGGCGAGTGGGGACTTGTTGGAGAGCACACACACACACACATACACAGGGGGGATATTTCAGCGCTAAGTCAGCACTTCACGGATAGATACACAGCAAGAATGTGAGAGGAAGGTTACACAGGCTGCCCAGGAGCCCAAAAACAAGCCCGTGCTCCTCCACAGAGGAACGTGCAAAAGCCCACACAGCTTTAATGGAGCCTGGCATCAAACCGAGGCGCGCAGACCGAGAAACACGTGGCATCGAAGATCTCGGCTGCGTCCGCGCCGGCTGAGAGCACGTGCTCAACCCGAGCTCGCGCACGGGTTACTTCAGCCCTGGTCGGCGTCTGACGATAAAACGCTTTTTGAACACCCGTTAGAAAGCTGGAGGACCGGAGAAAATGACGCGGAGACACGTTTAGAGGGGGAGAGAGAGAGAGGGAGCACTGTGGTTAGAGAGCCATCTAGTGGTGCAACATTACACCTGCAGCACGTCTTCCTCACCTGCAGAACCTGCAGCCGAGTTTCTGCTTCCATTAGTCACAGCGTTTATGGAGACACACGCCAGATATTATTCTCAGGAGAGCCCAGACTACTCAAATATGTATAAGCTTGAGTTGTAAACATGAAGAGAATATGTGCGCCTTATTTTTAAAATTAATTTTTTGTTTTGTTCATTTATTTTAATTGTTTATTTATTTGTTTTGCTTGTAAGGACTAAAGCGTCTCAGAAGTCCCTTTGGAAAGTGATAATTCGGTGTGTTTCTGAGCTGAAAATGCAAACATTATGATTACTTAGTTCAGTGATTAGTTTGTAATGATTAGATTGACAAGGATATGTATTATTTATATTTATAAGATTAAGTTACTTATAAAAATATAATAAATAATAGTCAAAACAAAATAATAAACAGCCTGAATATGTTTTACTTTTGTTATTTATGTATGAATACATTTGTTCTAAAATTTGAGCACCATGTGAGCAAAGAGAGCAAACAGCCCCTACCTTCCCATTTTCTTCTGTAACCCAATATCTGGGTCAGTGATGTGTTTAGCCCTGCCACCTCTTGAGCAGTAAACATGCACTGTAGCATTCCTTCAGTGAGATAGAGAAATGGTGAGATAGAGAAAGTCTTGTAGTTTATGTGTATTATGTCTGAAGGTTACTCTGATACTGAGACATGAACCCTGAACTGAAAAACTATTTCTGTATATGTCGCTCAATAATTATTGCCCTTATCAGTCTATTTTTTAATAATTTTTTGTTCCTGGTAAATGTTCTCTATAATCTGAATAGCATTACAATCCAACACTTTTTGGGTGCAACTATCTTTTGAAAATGAGTTTATGTTCATGTTTAACTTATGTAGAACCTGTTACACCCAGAAATTTTTACAAATGACATATTTTACAATTACATATTCATACACAGAACTGCACGATGATGAAAGATGAAGATTTATGGAGATATAGAGAAAAAATATAGTAATAAAACTAATAAAATAATACTAATATAGAGGAAAATACATCACCAAAAATAGTTGCAACCTAAAGGTGCAGATCAGGCAAAATCAAGCCTCCAGTAAGTAATGAACCTTTCTCTCTCTCTCTCTCTCTCTCTCTCTCTCTATATATATATATATATATATATATATATATATATATATATATATATATATATATATATATATATATATATATATATAAATATCAATAACGGGTTTGTCCTTCCTGCTTGCCGTAGTTCCTTTAAAATGGCAGCGCCCTTGAGGATGTTTGTTGCGGGTGAGGATGTTCTTGTAAAAGCAGCTTTTCTGTGCGCTGACTTATGTTGTAGTTCTTAGATGTGTGTGTAATCTGGTGTTTTAAGACTGGACGAAGAGGTCCTGCTCAACCAGCTGCGTGTATCCAGACTGGAGCTCGAGCTCCTGCAGATCTTAGGAGTGACTGTTGACATGAAATATGTGTGTTTTGTCTCTGGTTAATGTGTCTAATGTGTGGTGTTTTGTCTCTGGTTAATGTGTCTAATGTGTGGTGTTTTGTCTCTGGTTAATGTTTTTTTGATATGTGTGTGTTTTTCTCTCTATTTAAGCTTTAAATCGGGCAGTTCGCCCGTTTTCCTCTACCTGTGTGAACCCCGCCGGACAGAAGTGGAGACTGGAGTACGTCATTTTAATGATTTCACTTTTATTTTTGAATTAAAGTGGGATTTGTTTTAACACTGATCCACAGAGAAAATGATTTTTAACTGCATTTATCACATGTTCAAACTGTTTTTTTTAGTGTTAGAAATGTTTATGTTTCATTTCTTCAGTCATTAAACTTTAATTTTGAGTTATATACATCTATGGTTCTCAAAATATATTAGTTCCACCCACGATCATACTACAACTTCTAAGGACCACATACCACGTCATTTCTCTCACACACACAATATACTAGAGTTGGGCGATATATCAATATTTATACTGATAAGATGATCCTTTATTAGTCCCACAGTCCCACTAATTTGCACTCTCATGTACACATTATAGAGGGGGTATAAAAATTTGTGCAATAATTAGCATAAAGATGAAATGAAGATCAAAATTCAATATGTTTAAATATAGTAATTAAAAAATGGAAGAAGGATTTTATGTGGTGTTACATTGTGTTTGTCACATCACAGTATTATGGATCATCAATTTGCTAAAATATATTGGAATGTGAGATGTGACAAACACAATGTAACACCACATAAAATCCTTCTTCCATTTTTATTTTTTCGTCCAGATCGCCCAACATCTTTCCCATTTTTGTTTTTCCCCACTTTTTGGCTGGTTCAGTTTCCCAGTCTCAGCCACATGGGAGTAAAACCTAGCTCTCTCCTTTAGTCAATCAACTTGAGTAAATTGGGAATACCTTGGAATTTTTTCCATTCAATTGCAAAGAGAGAAAGAGGAACTGAGCAAGACCCTAAAGTGGCCAATATTTGGACCAGTCAATAATAGGGGACATGATGATGCGTGTTGTGGAGTTCCAGAGGGTTGTGCTTTAGGACCTTTGAAACAGATGTTAATTATAGTATTGTAGGTATGAGAATGAAAACCTGAAGTTCTTTTTCCTTTCTTTTTCAAATAAATATGGCCCATTTGTGCTTTATAGTGTTTTTTTGCTTACCAGATATTTAATAAGGTTGCTCTGGCTTTTTTGTTCTGTAATGTAATTGTTAAAGCCACTACCTGTTTAGGGTTCAGTTCACTTGCTAGAAAGCAAACCTTACTACACCAGTAAGAGACCTTGGACATGTCTCCTAATGCTACATTCAACCTACCTGCAACAGGATTCAAAATGTGTGTTGCTTTGGACAACAAAAGGGTCAGCTAAAGGTCACCAAAATGCCTTAAATGTAACTGAATAACTTCTAGCTGTCTTGTATCTACAGAAATGGACTAGCATGGAGTGGATCAGAATATGGCCCATTAACAGATTTACCTGACTGGTCATTTGCAGGTGAGTCTGAAATTTTACATCTGCAAAGATAACATTTGCAGTAATAGCAATGATGCACCAAGCACTTAAATTCCCATTGAATTAGAAGCTCAGTGGACTAGCCGAATGTTGTGTGATCAAATTGCAGATTTGTGTGGTTTTGCCATGTTTATTTATGACCAGCAAAAAAAACCTGTGCAGTGCCTTGCAAAAGTAGTCAGGCCTCTGTGTGACTAATCTGATGTTCCAGACAGTACTTTTATTGCAAACCAGAGCTTATTCACAGCATGACTCCACCCATGCTTCACTGTTTGGATGTTGTTTGCTGAAGAATAGGCAGTGTTTGGATTGTGCTACAGACAATTTTGAATTTTGCCCAGAAAGCTCAATTTTGTATTTTGAAAAATGAGCCTGTTTAAAAAATGGCAACTTTACAGGTTGGACAATATTCTTAATTTTTATGTGTGTGAAGAGATTTTTTTTCCATGCCATTTTCTATGGTCAATATGTCCTGAAATATCAACACAGCTCTAAATGCTAAAAATGGCTATACGTGTATTGTTTAGGACATTTGTGATCTGTAGAGTGTGTATCACATAAGTATTCACTGATGTTCTACTGTAATAGACATTTCAGTCAGTATGGTTGTAATAAAATTGAGCTAATATGTCTCTATTATGCAGCCAGAGCTCAAAATGTATTACTTGCTCAAACTCAACCTTAAGTCTTTAATACTATCGCACGTGAGAAGAGCTGAAAATAAGGGGTACTCAATAACTGCAGTTGATGCTTTGGAATGCAGAAATAATGTTTTTTTTGTGTGTTTTTATACAGATGGCAGACCTGCACCTCCTTTAAAAGGACAAGTCAGGAGGCAGAAAGAGAGGGAAGAGTTTGCAGTAAGTTTTGAGAATTTCTTGTGTTTAAAAGACAATTTGTTTCAAGACTATTTTAAAAATGCAGTAAACAAGGGGTCACTGACCCGGTTCCTGTAGAGATAGCTTCCTTCACAATGTATCTAAGAATGAATGTAAGGTATGTATGCATGTACACATGTATTTTCATTTATCTCCTCTTGTTTTTGCCAAAAATGCTTGTATGTGCATGTTAAACCTATAACGACAGTACCTCTTAGAGATATCATAACAAAAAAAAAGCCACAGAGGTTTAGTCCCAAATTACACACCGTTCTTTATGTAGTGTACTATGCTAGTCGGGAAATTGTGGATTCTAAATCTTTTTAGGGCTGTATTTATTGGTAATATAACAGTATTTGACACTTATTAATGTGGAAGTCTGAAATCTATTGCATGTGGATGCTGTAGTTTTATGTATTTAGTTCACTATATAGGGAATAAAGAGCTTTTGTAATTCACCCTAGAAGGAATTTTTTAGAATTTTTCTGTTTTCAATTACCTAAAACTGTGTGGACAGACGGCCTGAACACATACAAAAAGCCATGTTTTCAATAATAGACCTGTATTGTGGACAGGGCCTGAAGTCTCCAGAAAGGTAGCTCTCCTGAAGTTGGGTTGGTGACCCCTGATCTAAACAGCATTTTATCAATTTTAATGTAATATTGCCTGCATTTTATGTAAAAAAGTGTTAAAGCAATGAAAGAAGCCAGATTACAGATTACAGTGGGATATTTATATATTTACGGCACCTAAGACATTAAAACTATGTAAAACAGAAGGCATTAACCCTTAAGAGTCCTGGTTGACACACGAGTTACAGACAATTAAAAAAAAATCTGCAGTTACTCTATGGAGTCACATCACTAACACACATCAGTATCACATATGACCTCATTTACAAAATGCTGGTGTGTTTGGTTAGTGTTTGAAACAAAACCAGCTCATTTTACTACTCCAACTTCTCTAGTCACTTCCATAAAATGCCATATTACATGTAGCCAGCTCTGACATTATTTTATTACTACAGTGGGGAAATGTTTTTTTTCTGTCATTTTTAATTGTAGGTACGCTTCATTTGTGAAAGACAGAGAAAATCACACTGTATGATTTTTAAACAATTAATTTGCATTTTATTGCATGAAATAAGTATTTGGATAAGGATGATTCTGAATCAGCCCAGAACTTCACGGGAGGACCTTGCCAATGACCTGAAGAGAGCTGGGACCACAGTCTCAAAAATTACTGTTAATAAAACACTACGCCGTCATGGATTAAAATTTTGCATGGCACACAAGTCTCACTGGTTATCAGAACATGTCCACGCCCATTTGCCAATGACCATCTGGATGATCCAGGGGAGGGATGGGAGAAGGTCATGTGCTCTGATGAAGACCAAACTAGAAGCTGAAATAACTAATTCAGAATGAAAGAATATTGAATACAATGTAATCTGTGTTGTTTTTGTCTGTCTGCAACAGAGGAGAGTCGTGTATCTGAACGCAGAGGTAGACCATGGGATGGAGACATGGAAGACTAAAAAGGAGGAGGAGAAAAGAGCACAAGAACAGTTAAAATCTTCTATGCTTAAACCAAAAGGAAAAATGTTATTAAAGAACAAAAAATAAAAGAACCAGAACCCTAAATTGTATGTTAGTGTTTCAATAAATTATTTTTATATGGTGTTGGTTCCTCAGAAAATTGTCTGGAACATGAGCCATCTAGTTTCTAAGGCAGCATTTTCTTTGGTTGCTTGCTTGTTCACTGGATAGTTAAGTAATGTAATAATAAGTAATTGTGCAGGAAAAGTGACAAGAATACTAACTTGGCACTGAATCTGTGTTTACATGATGGAATTGAACATGATCCTTTGACAAAAATGTCAAAGTTAATTCATATAGCAATTTTTACAGCAAAGGCGTTGCATTGAAGCCTCGATTGAGCAATCAGCAGGTAGCAGTGGCAAGGAAAAACTCCTTCAGGCTAGGAGGAAGAAACCTTGAGATGAACCAAAGCTCAAAGGGGAACCCATCCTCCTCTGGGCAACACTGGATCACACAGACAAAAAGGAGTAAAAAAATAAAGAAGTATAGATAGTAGGTTGTGTATGGCCAAGAATGAGTTATGAGAGAATGTGAGTGAGTGTAGGATACAAGCTCAGTATTAATATGGAAGTCCATACCGGTTAAACATTTATAAACTGGCAGTGGAGTCTCTAATGCGTGATGAGTGGGCCAATGGGTAGTGGGGAGTCGGGTTGGGTAGCATCAGGGTAGATCAGTCAGGATTGGGCATCCAGAACCATTTTGATTTTGCACAAGTGGTCAGTGGAACATCACAAAATGGCACAGAAATAATGTTTATTATTACAAATTAAACAAATTTCTGCTGAATTTAATGACAATATTCTCACCGTATAATTAGATCATCTGACTTCTTTGGAGTGTCCGCAGGTGGAGGGTAGCACAGATACAAGCCATACCTGACCACCAGCTGTAGAGGGCAGCCTTATGATGCATTTATCAGATGCCAGTGTTGTGTAGATCCTCCTCTGACCTTGATGACTGCCTCAGACTGCTTTCCCATATTTTATAGCATTCCCTCAACACTTTTTAAACAGCTTCCTCTACATGCTGCACCACTGTTTACAGACCTCTTACTCTTAATGAACTGTGAGGAACAATTCTTACTGTACTGAAATAACTTACATTGTTGATTAGTGCACATTGGTTTGTAGAGAACAAAGTATAAGGTCTTCAGTCTGTGTCTAAGGTCTATTGGCTAGGATTCAGCTCTCTGACTACCATGGCCTGGGTTCGATTGTTATGGGCCAGCCGTGGCCTGGATATAAGAGAAGCAGCCCTGTAAGGTTGCCAGTTCAGGTCGCTACACCCAACTACCAAACTACATCTGGGTTTCCCTTCATGGATACTGCCCTCAACCCCATGCATGTGCATGTGCACTCAGTGTGGGTTAACTGCACAGATGGGTTAAATGCAGAAGCACAATTGGGGAACTGCTTATCTTTGTTTTAATAATTAAACCAAAAGTGATAGTCTCCTGGAAGTGTCCTTCACTTAGGACCTGGTGCTTTACATGGAAGACGGGAGTGCAGTGGCCAGATTTCAGGACAGAAATGGGACCTGCATTTAATTACAAACCCAGAACCCTTATTAGTCATTTTTATGAGGGCTTTGGCAAGTTGAATGGAAAATATTACAAGTTCAGTACTATAGCCCACCACGCTTTGAATGTGTGACCAGCATCTGCTGCTGAGGAGCCTGAAGGGAATGTACGATCCAGCAGGTTGCAGTGTTTCACCAGCCTACAGCTCAGCCTTTCACAGCCGCCATTTTAGTCTCTCTCTCTCTCTCTCTCTCTCTCTCTCTCTCTCTCTCTCTCTCTCTCTCTTTTTCCTTTTTTCTCAGAAGAGTAAAAGATCCAGTGGTGTGGAGAAAGACCTCCTTCATCTGCTCTGTCTCCAGCAACTCTTTCCACTGGTTCTGAGCTACGCATACAGCAGGCCAACATTTTGTATGTTGCATATTTCTCATGTCAAACGTTAAAGGTAGATAGAAATGAGTTTTCAGAGCAAGCCCTCTGAGCATCTGTCACAACTTGCATTACACTACTGTATTTTCACAGAAAACCCAAAATAGCATTACAAAGAAAGCATATTCCTCATATCTGAGTGACGTTCTGTAAGCAAATCATGGCTTTATAGCACTTGCAATGTTGAACATACACAATATCCACCAGCAGTCAGTTATCACAGTCCAATAAACTGCTTATTCTACATTACATTACTTTTAGTTCACTGATACTAGAATGTATTTGAACTGGAGAGTCTGCGGCTGAGTCATATGTTAGGCCAACTCTGTCACACAGTCCTGTCACACATTTAAGGAAAGTTTCACAAGTAATGGTCTTGCTCCCCATTCGGGTATAATAAGAACACGGTTGAAATTATGAAAAATGATGAACCTTTCCGTTACATAGTGAAAAATCTAATTTTTAGGTGGTATATCACAATTTTTGCCTTAACTCAAATACAGTCATACAGCCAAGACATGTTTTCTCTTTGAAGTTTGCTTCTTTAGTTCTGCACTGGAGCTACAGCAGGGTTAGGTAGTAACAGAATTCATATACTGTCATTTAGTAAGGATAAAACTGTCATTTAAATGGTCAACTGGTAAAATTACAGTGCAAAATGCAGTAATCAGATTACAGGGTACATTATAACGTTTTAAAGACAAGCATGATTACAATAAACCACTCAAACAGAAAAAAAATGGTAAACTTTTGTAAGCAACACAAACTAACTCCACTGATCTTTGTTATCCCCGTGGTTGGCAGTGAAGCTGACCAGACAGTTGGGTCACAACAACTAGACCTTCTAACTTAAAGGATTAGTTTGTCCTCTGCTTCATCAAATGTATTGCTGCACCTTGAATGTGTTTGAGCTCCAAATATAACCTACAAAAGCTTCGTGTACCACAGAATTTGTGTGTTATACTCAAAGTTTTGGCAAATATTTAAAATTTATTTTTTAATATTTTACTAGCATGGAGATATCAACATGACAACCAGTTTTCATCTGCTCACTCAGCCACTGTAAAACCAAAGAAACCCCCCCAAAAAATGACAGAATCTGTTACAAAACCAAGATAAACACTGGCTTGCCTTCTGGTGTTAGTGAGAGTACTGTGACCTAAAAGGAGTTGACTTTTTTCTTGCTGAACAGGTATGTTAACCCAGGGTATCATTGCTGTAGATTTTATTGCCTGTAGCATAATGTATTGTAAATGTGACAAGTATATGTATGTGTAAGTGTGATTTTAGGACACTACAGTTGTATGCTATAGAAATAATGTTCTCAGGAATGTTCTGAAGACATATGATGTAGTAATGCATAATGACATTATTAGAACATATTGTGGAGCACTATTAAGAAACATCTTATCTTATCAAAGTAATCCTCCCAATACTAAACATACTAATACATACAAATTAAATGTGATACTTACATTCCTTTTTAAAGCATGCTTACCAAATGTTAAAAGCTCATATTTGATTGTGAGAATAACAAAAAAAGTTAAATATAAACCTGGAAGTTTAAGAAAATGCACAGATTGAACATTCTAAGAACTAAAATTGCAATGTTCAGAACATTTACATAACATTTTATTCATTCAAAATTTATTATGGCTGTGGCATCTTAGAGGATCAAATTGAGAATGTCTGAATAATAGAGTCAATGCTTGATTGCTCCATTCAGGGGATCTGTGGCTCAAAGGTCGCTACCATTGCTAACTTGCCATCAGTAGCAGGAGCCAGAGAGAGCAAAATCAACCATCTCTCTAGATGGGCATCTCTCAGTGGTGCAACAGATAACACCACCAGTGAGCCACCATACCATGTGGGAGACTGGGCAACTATGCTGTGTCACACCAATAAAGTCCTTAGGCAAGACTCCAAACACTGCTCTGGCCTATTTCTGTACTGGACCCGGAGCCTTCCTCCAAGCACTGCACAAGGCATCCGTCGCCCTCCGGAACACCGGTCGTGTATAGAGCAGATAAGACAATTGTAACCAACCATCTGTGACTCCCTCGGAACGAGTGGGAAGGCTGGCTTGACATGTGTCAGAGGAAGCATGTGTTTGTCTAGTACTTTCAGGACCAAATTATGGCTATTTGCTTCAGAGCCTCTTCTCCTGATATTGGACAGTATATAAAATCAGGTAACTAAAATTGTTAGGTTACTAACATTAACTTTGCCTCAAACCACACTGACACTTAACTATGCTCAAATTATTTTTTAAAGTAATTTAAAACAGGCATTCTTAAGAGCTTAAAGTCTTCTCCTCAGGATTTGCAAGTTTACTTTGTTACCCTGCTTGAGTTATGTGACGATCATGTTACTGTAAGATGAATGCTGTGCTCATGTGTGCTCTCCAAGGAAAGAAGAGTTTTGAGAGTGTGCCATGTTGACTCTCGCCTGAAAAAGTAATTAAGACTCTGCTGTGGTGGTGGGTTTTTTTATCATCTGCAAAAGCACAAGCAGAACCACAGTGCAGCCAAATGCCCTCGCTATAGAAGTCTGAAATTTTGAAAAAGTGTAATCTAGTATTTTTTATTGTTAGACGGAAAAATACTGTACTGTTAGAATGACTTTCACAGACAGAGCATCATGGGTGTTTGTAGACTTCATAGCTTTGGGATATACATGCAGAGGAGTCCTAATCTGCAGAGATCATTGAGACATACAGTTCTTCTCAGACGTACAGTTCATCACCGTCTGTGATTGTCTGGCCTACTTCTTTTTCTCTCTTTCTCTCTGTCTAACATACTTAAACACACGCACACACGCACATACACACACACACACACACACACACACACACACTCCCACGTCTTCCTGCTGATTTCAGCAGCCTCTCTCCATAATTATGGCTCTAGTCGCTGAATTGCGGAATTCTTTCTCTATTTTTTTCTCTCCAGTCTGTTTTACTGGACTGGGGATTGGGCTCCACCGCTTTGTGTCAGCACTATGGGACTGTTTACTTTTTCTTTCAGATGGGGAGGTGGAGAGAGGGGGTCACAAATATAACAGAACCTCTCCCCAACCAGTCGACACATACCTAACACTCAGCAGACCTACATGCAAACTTTCTTTTTTAGCTTCACACACATGTGAAAAATGTGTTTTCACACCTGCTCAAATGTAAAAGAAAAGCTGAACTGACAACTTTGATGGATTTAACCCATTTTAAGAATACACTTTCAGACCTACCTAGCCCACAGTCTTTCTTTAACCACATAAAGGTGTTTGTGACTCAAACACAAACATATAGAGGATTCAGCTTTTCTCTCTTCATGTATTCTGAACTGAAACTTTTGGACTGTTGTGATCCCTCTCCTCCTCCCCCTCCTCTTTTTGCCCCCTCTGTTCATGTTGTTTTGGTTTTTGCTTAGAACTGGACCCAGATGTTTCTTATTGTGCAAAACGGGGGGTGAGAGGAAAGAGCAGTCCATTAGCACACATGTGCAAGTAGGACGGGACAGGAAACAAGAGAAAGGAAAAACAGGAGAGAGAGAGAGAGGGGGGGGGAGAGGGAGAGAGAGAGAGAGAGCTGTACCAAAGAGAGAAAGACGACAAGAGAGAGATAGACAGAGGGAGACATGAAGGGAGAGTGGCAGAAAGGGTGGGAAAGACACTCGAATACCAAAAGCTGATTCCTGAGTGCCCTGTGTCAGCTGATCCAGAGATGGACCAACACACTGACCCCTAACAACCCAAACACCAGTCAGAGTAAACC
>JAVGWO010000026.1:6241489-6428989 GCA_034509495.1 Acestrorhynchus altus | reverse complement strand
ATTGTGCTGCAGATAATCTGAGAAGACACTGCTTAAAGGTGCTACAAGTAGTTTTTTGTGTGTTGAAGCCTGTGAAAGACTTGAAGACATGAAAGTAAATTATGAACTGAATGTGTAAAAAGTATTCATGAATGTCAAATGAGATTCCTACTTACAAAGTTACAAGTCACGTTACAGATTTTACAGAACTAATCATTGAATTGTGGTTTTATAACACAAAGCATACATTTAAACTGGCCAACATATTTGTTTTGGGCTAAATGGCCAAATGCATGACCATCTACAGAGAATTGGGGCTCTGAACAATACAAACAACTGTGGTCCCAAACGAAACATTTTTGGTCCCAGAAGACAAATTGTGTTCCCAGATTTCCTTGTAAATTTAGGCACTTGTTTTACCCCAGAGGAGAAAGGCACTGCTGAAGGAAGCGTCTGTTTATGAAGGGAAATTGTGGAGCACTTCTGAATTTAAGAGGTAAGACCAAAGATGAGATGTTCGGAAAGCCAAAGAAAAAAAAAAAAATCAATCATGCAGCGCTGTGGCTGGAGTCGTTGGATTTGGGAGAGAGAGAGTACAAGAGAGGAAGAGGGAGAGAGGATCAAATAAAAAAGTGCTTTATTTTCATTCAATATAAAAGAGGGAATAAAAGTAAGTAACGCTCCCTCTTCTCCTCTGGATCGCTCTCTCCTTCTCGGGTCTATTCATATTGGCAGAGCTGTACAAGTAACTACTGAGACAATATGCATTGTTCCCTTTTCTACCATTGTTCCCTCCTTTCTTTTCTCATCTCTGTGGTTCTGTAAACTCATCCTCATCGACTCCACATATCTCCACCTTTTCTCTCCACCCCTTTCTTACCTACTACATCCTTTCACTGCAAAATTGGTACTTTGGCAAGTGAAAACAGCCTCAATGTAGTCAATATGTGTAATGATTATGAGGTTGTTGTAGGAAAATTAAACAATCATTCAACCTAATTCTGTTTTCAATCATTTAATTCCATAGGCACATAATATTGCTTGAATCTCATTTTGAGAAATAGTAAATATAATGACAACATTCAATGTGTTTTCACTTGTCAAAATATCACCGATTGCAGGTTTCCTTTTTCATGTTCCCATCCCTCCATGTTTAGACCTTGTCCAGTAGGGAACGCTGGCAGTAGAGGAGACGTCGTGGGGTGCCGTATCGGCGGAAGAACAACAGAGCTCCCAGAGTGATGAGAACACAGGCCAAAAGGAAAAGCGGGATCACTATGGCGGCTGCCCCTCCAGCAAAGCCCCCTGATGACTCGTCCACCTCAATGATGATCACTTCTTCATCTGTGCCTGCCCTCTTTTTAGGCTCCTCTCCCTCACAGCCCATCCAAGCAGTGAGCACAGACTTGGGGTAGCCTGCCTCCACCTTGGTCTGCTGGTTGTTGAACTTCCAGTATTTGTTGGCTTTGTAGAAGTAGGTGTAGGCTAGAAATTGGAGAAAAAGATGAAAATTAGATATGTTCTAGATCAGATGATTTTTACACTACAGAAAAGGGGCTTATCTCTTTGAGAGATGCTACAGAAGAATCACTATTGGTTTCATAATAAAACAGTGAGTGAGTGAGTGAGTGAGTGAGAGTGAGTGAGTAAAGTAAATAAATAAATAAAGCAAGTTTATGTGCTACAGAGACCCAAACCTTAACTTTAACCTCAGTAGCCGAGGAAATCGTGTACTTTCAGTGTTTCACACAGGTTAAAAGACAATTCTGTGATGAATGCTGTTGTTAAATTTTGTCAATGTCATGCAACAACGTGGAGATATGAGGTCCTTCAAAGGGCTCTTTCAGTGAAGTCATAAAAGAATCACTTCAACAAAGGCTTCTTAAAGGTTCCTTAAATGTTCTAAAGATGAAATGTTCTAAACATAGTTCACTGTCTATGTCTTCACAGGCATCTCTAAGAGCATTGAGGAATGTTTGAAACCTTGAAAATCTGTAAGGAACTACTCAATTTTTACAGCGTATGATGTTAAGATAAACTAGAGTGATGTGAAGCAGCTTGTTTGACTAAAATTGAAGAAATGACAGGGATGATCAATAACACAGAACGCTTATTTTCCCTGTGGGGTTTGTTAAAATGGTATGAAATATGCATGTGTAGCTATCAATATATTGGGTGATGGACTAACTAAATGATAAACCTAACTAAAGTCCATTGTTGCACTTTAGATTTTCAAATGAAATCTACACTTAAAAAAGGAACTACAAAAGCATAAGTTACTTCATCATGGAAACATCTGGTCCAGACAAGCCTTTAATAACCACACATGCAACAACAAACACACACACAGACAGGAAGTACTCTGCTGAATCAGAACCTCTGGCCCCAGCTTAAACAACATTACAACTACTCATATCCTTCCTATAGGCATCAGAACCTGAGGTTTCACCCCAGTGCCTCTGCTCCTTTACCTCCATCATCGCTCATAATAGCTCCCTTCACATTTTCAGGCACCCCCTGCCACATGCTGATGGGTTTGGGGTAGTCAGAGTCCACAGAGCGGGTGTTCTCGTTGAAGCGATAATATCTGCAAGCACAAGCAAAGAGGAATAAAATGCGGGGGATTTAACAAAAGCAGACATGGAACAGAAGCTGAAAGCAGAAAATAATACAGCCACACTTTTGCTAAATTTAGTACTTTGTGGCTTCCTTAGACCACTATCCATGCTGTCACTTCCTCAGAGTTAGAGAAGACCAGATCACTCACTTGTTGCCCCTGAAGTAGTATGTGTTTCCAGTGGGGGTGTAGTACAGGGCAGCATCCAGCCGGTCTTTAGGAAGGCCTGTTCCCAGCTCCTTAAAGGTCTTAGGATATCCTGGATCCATAGTAGCTTCACCAAACACCCAGTACTTATCACCTAAGAAAATTGAGACAAAGGAACAGGGTATACTCATGGGACACTTTATTAGAAACACATACCTTGTCTATACACCCTGTTGGTCTACACCTTAATCTAGAGACAATTGCTCATCTTTTCCATTTGCAATTTGTTAGTCATCTTGTAGCTTTTCATCAGCAGTGAGATCATAGAATCAACACTGGTGGGCCACTTTCAACTACGCAGTGACATTAATGTGAAAAATCATGGCAATGCCATACCATAACTATTAATATTTAGTCAGTGGTCTTAAGCGATTAATTACCATGTTGATGTGTCTACTGTACTGAGAATAGTCTCAAAAAATCAATCAATCAATCAAAAAATATATTGTTAGAGGTGGATCTACAGGATTTTCATTGCCGTGAAGGTCTGGGGGGGTTAAATTAAACTGAATAAACAACAGAACTGAAGCTGTACCTTTAAAGAAGACAAATTTGCCATCGGCACGCTCATAGGCAGCATTGATGGAGGGTGGCAGGCCCTTCCAGAAGTGTCCGATGGGCATGGGGTAACCCTGCTGAGGCTTACCATCACGCATTCGCCAGAACCACTTCTCCTATAATAGAGAGAGAATGAGAGTGCAGGAGAAGCTGATAAATTATTTTACAATTTATCTATCAAGAGCACCAAGACAAAATGGAAGATCAGCTGCAGCAGCTCAATTTGTACTCATGATTTATCAAACACAACTCATCACTACAATTTGGCTAAATCAAAATCTGAAATGCCCACAAAATTTAAATGTAAAACTTTGCTAACATGACTGAAGTGTCCTTGAGCAACTGAACTCCCCAGCTGCTCCCCAGGCACTGATTATAGGGCTGCCCACTGCTCCGGGCACGTGTGCTCACTGCCCATTGGTGCGTGAATTCACTAGTGTGTATGTGTGTATTGCTGTGTGTGAATGGGTAAAATGTAATTCCTGTGTGTGCATAACACAGTGGGTCAAATGAGTATTGTTACTATTAAAAATTCTTAAATGCAAAACAATTTCTTTTAATGGAAGTCAATGGAAAAATATGTTATTACAAGTAATTTTATTCAGAATAATCAACAATCTGGTGTCACCACAGTTATACTATTAGGCAGAGATGTGCAGAGTAGCCTAAAATCACATTTATGCAATTAAAAAGTTAAAATCACAAAGAACTCGTCTGGTATTAATTTCTGTTTATTAAAGAACTACATTTGATTTTTTTAATAGACTCATCATCAAAACATAACAGCTGAATACTAAAATACATAAATGAAGTATGAATATCTGAAAATATCCAGAAAAGGCCATAAATGAAACGGTTGTTGTTGAAATGATTGTTGTCCATTATTGCTATGAATAAACACATTTGTGTAAGTCTGTGTTGCCTCAAAGTGATGACCTGGATGCAGGAATTCTAAATTTGATCTATTGGTGGCAGGTAAAAGTTGTCTAAGGCACTGCTGCCACACATTTCTAATAGACAGCTATACTATAATATACTATACTATTATTCAGTATTATACTACATTATTTTTTGATTATAAATATTAAACCAGTTTGTATATCATTATTTTTATTTATTATATTGCCAACATTTTCTCTTCAGCAATGTAGGCCCGGCAACAACATCTGGACCACATTTGGATCATTATTCTATATGGTATGTGGGCCACATGCAAATGCCAGATGTGACCCAGGTTCAGGCCATATCACCATTGCTGTCAATGTCTGGTCACTGGTCAAATGTCACAGATTCTAAAAGCATTGCATCTCTGTTTACCTTAAAGACAAACATCTCTCCACGCAGAATTGCGATGGTGTCAAAGTGGCCTTCACAGATATCAGGTCCAAAAGCGGGCCGGTCAGGTCTGCGTGTGGGCCTTGGTGCGGGGGGCTTGGGCACATCTCCTGATCTAACACCTACAGGTAGACAAAAATGTTTATATAATTGGGACATCATTCATATCTTTCCAAAATCTCATGAAATGGAACAAATAAAACATATAGTACACACTTTGTAACCAAGTGCTTTACATATTCATTCTAAATTCAGTAGGCACATGAAACACAAGTGACATTTGCTAATTCCCATCTTCCTTTCTCTTAAGCAACATTCCAAAAATCTCTGCCAGCTTAAGACAAGCAATAACACAGAATTTAAGCTTTTATTATCAACAGTAACGATGGCCTGGAAGCAGAAAGAATGCTTCTGTATTTACTGCTGCTAAGCACAGCTGTGAATTAAAGCAACAGTGGTGGGACCATAAGAGAGGCAGACCTACCGTAAATCTGCTGAATTCCACGCCTGTCATCATCTGGCAGCACAAAGTTCTCAGTGTCCATCCACTGGTAGAACGGAGCCATGATAGCAGACGGGTCGCCAGAGTGCTCCAGACCCAGAGCATGACCCAGTTCGTGCACCGCAACCAGAAACACATCATTACCTGAGAGCAGGGAAAATGTGGATAATATAACTTTATGCCAACTACACAATAATTTAACACAGTAAAAAGTACACAATCCTTGAGGAACATTTGGAGGTTCTTCAATGTGAAACTGGAAGCTCTTAAGGTACTTCAATTTCAAACTGGAGAACCTCCAAACGTTCCTCAACAATCTTGAACTTTTAATATTAATCACTGATTCCTGATTAATATTCTGAACACATTTAATGGACAGAAAAAAAAGTGGGAATGCCTCAACCTGTAGCTTCATCTCAACAAAACTAATCCTATCAAACTCACACCAAAACACAGCACTCCCATTACTCTTCAGTACAAAAGGAATAAGGCCATACTATGTTGTCTTAACTATTAGCTTCAAGCTGATGACAGAAACAGCTCAAACTCGAATGAACAGTCATTCCTCTTACAAATAAACTTTACTCAGATAAACAAAGATATCTTGCTCTCTAAACATGTTACAGCCAAGACAATCCACAGAAAATAACAGTCTGGAGGAACCTTAATCTAGTTACAGACTATATATATATATATATATATATATATAGCAGCTTCTCCTCATCTCCTCCACTTTTACCTCCTTGATCGACATTTCCAGTGGTCCAAGGCTCTGCTCCATCAAAATGTGTGTCCCCTCCAATTCCTTGACCAGGAAAGTAGGCATGGGCCAAAAACCCACCCTCTCCGTCAAATGGCGTACTGTCACCATGGAACCCCTCAGCAAAGGACAGCATGATGTCGGCAAACTTCTCAGGCCTATCTCTGATTTGACTGTATGGAATTTCCCGGAACTTCAGAGGGGTGGCTGCCTCCCACACCTTAAAGGCCTTCCGGATGGCCTCCTGAGTGGCATACTCACCCACTTTAGGGGTATAGTTCTGAATACTAAAAAAACAAACAAACAAACACAAAAACATTAATAAAAAACAAGAGAAAGTTGTCCCAGTATTCTCTGCTTTAAATCTCCTACCTGAATGTGATTTCGCTCTTGTCCCATTTTAGCCCTTGAATGACATAACGTTTCCTCCTCAGATTGCTCTTCAGCTCTGAGCCAAACTTATCTGGAACTCCACAGCGTGGCCGCTGCATCGCCCTAGAAACAGAAGAGCACTTTATACTCCATTCATTTTTCTCAATCAGTGGCCTGGACATATATCAAATAGTTACAAAGCCTGTTTATTTGTGAAATTTAGAGAATGATTTATGTATATCATCACTGTCACAAAACAATGTTTCTGGACACCCTTTCTGATGAATGCAGTTGTACCCATTGATGACTCATATGTGCAAATGCACACACAAAGCTTGTTTAGTCCCTCTGGCACAGATGAACATTAACCTGTTGGCACCATGTATATTGCTAAACATGGCTGCAAAAAACCCACCCAGAATTGAGCTATGGAGCAATGGAACTGTATTCTCTGGAATAATGGTGCTCCGTCCAGTACTTTTGGGATGAGTTGGGGAGTAGGTGGAGTAGTGATCCAATATCCTGACCTCACTAATTCTCTTGTGCCTGAATGCAATCAAATCCTGACACCAAAGCTCCAAACTCTAATGGAAAGCTTTTCCTCACACAGAAACAATTACTCCAACAAATGTGATTTGTACATGTGATTTTTTGATTTCTTAATACTATTTATACTTTTTTCCAGATAGGCTGGGTATGTGGGGTGCTTTTTTGGTTGATATGTGGAAGGTGTTCATAATTTTAGATCTGCCAACAGGTCATTTGTCTACATCTGGTATTTTTACGTTAAAGAATGATACAGATTATTATAATATTATAATAAACAAATAAAATAAAATAAATAAAGTTAAAAGTTGAGTCTACTGCTTTAATAAAATGGCATTCATTTCACTCATTGATAGCACTGGAAATTAATAATCGATATCCTGTTCAGTGATTGGCTTGCTTGAGACTCACTTGAGAGTGGCAGGGTCCATGGTTCCAGTGATAGTGAGGCCATAGAACTTCTGCATGGCTGAGATGGCAGAAGTGATGGATTTTGGGGAGCGGATGGCTTGTGCTCGGACATCACCAGGAGGGAGGTAACCATACTGCTGTAGCCATACCTGAGAGACAGAGAGAGAGAGAGAGAGAGAGAGAGAGAGAGAGAGAGAGAGAGGAAGAGACACAGTTGTGACCTCATGTAATAACATAGTCATCAAATATAATTAGCTCACAAACTGCAGTCTGCCCATATATGGATTTCTTGGTCCCACTCATCTGATTCATCAACATCTCAAACTGTCTGAAATAAATATAAACCTCAAAATGTCCAGACAGACAGTATTGCACAAAAGGAAAAAAAGTGTTAGGTTGTCTTAGATGTAATTTCAAAAGGTTTATCTTAGCTGTAAGCAGGAATGGGCAATATGACAACATTGTCATGATGTGTGATACATTTTGTTATTGTGATACGCAATACACTTTTTGAGCAAACCTTGCTTAAAGAACTCCGGGCTCCAGTTTCTAAGAATCTTCCACAACTGATCAATGTTTTCTCTATGTCAGATAATTGTGATGAATTTTGGCTGTGACCGAATTGGATCCCTATTCCCTCATTAGTAATGCTCTATATGGGGTAGACTATTTAGTTTACTAAATAGTGTAGAAACACAAATGAATTCAGATGCTTCCACATCAGCAACACGCGTCAGCATCGGTGACAAACAAGTGTGCGAGCCTTGTTTAAGCTCCGCCTTAAACTGAATTCTAAATTAAAGAATTCTAAAATTACTAAGTACTCTGTGCTGTTCATGGAATAATAATTGATTATGTTGCTTACAAACATACACTCATCTCAAATGGCAATGTCTTTTTTATTTGTGTTTTTAAACTAAGGTGAATGCTTCTGAATGCCCCGATATAGAGTTTTATGTATTGTTTGTTAATATTGTCGCTGACACGCTTACTCTCCAAACTCAAATCTCTAAAATGACAACTCTGCAGGAAAAAAAATTCAATACAATGTAAAAGATTTTATTTCAGGTAATTTTTGAGTATTTTTATTGGTCCACTAGACATGGAATTTTGAAACAACATAAAGAAAACCTGGCAGAAAAACGCAAAATGAAATGAAAAAGCAAAACTGAAAAACGGGAAAATTAATTTTCAGAGAGTGCAAAAAAGGAGGGTAGGAAAGAGTGTCTCCACCATGAAGTACATATGAGCTTGAATAAAAGAATATGTGTCTTGTTATGACCCTGAATGAACCTGAGTGTGTGTGTGTGTGTGTGTCAATCCCCCATTTGTGTGTGGGCTTCATTGAGCTTGAAGGTGTGTAGGTGGTGTGCTGAGTTTGTGTAGAGTGACGCCAAATTGACTTTGTACCTGAAAAAGCCTGTGTTAGCAAGTACAGCCTAACAAAAACACACAGTCACACACAGAAAGATAGAAAGAGAGGAAAAGGGAGGAACAAAGAAAACTAACAGAACAAAACACATAAAATGTAATTACAGCTTCTGTCTGCTTTGTCTCTGCAGCTTTCAAGTATCACCGTCTCGTAAATTTCCTTTATTTATGTGTGAAATGAGACTTTTAAACTTAAAGACGTCACTCAAAGGAAATCTAAATAAAGCTCTTAACTCAAATACACACTGGTGTTAATGACCCACTACACATGCAGACACACACACACACGCACACGCACACACACACACACACACTCACACACACACACATTCACACACAAACACAGTTTTTATGTCATTAAAACTGAGGAAGTCCTCTAATCGAGCTACTCTGTCTGTACCCCTGATTACGGTTCCTTTCAGCATTGTGTTCTTTTCACCAAACTAAAACAACTTTAGTAAACGTTTCTCCAAAAAAGAAAAGGTCTGGTCAGTGTCAGCAGCCTGCTAAGAACTCTACTCTAAATACACACTGCACTGTGACTGGCCCTTACTGAGGAATTCTGCAACTTTTTCAAAATGTCAGCATAATTCAGTGACAAATGTCTTATTTACTGTGAAAAAATTTGTTACAAATATTTGCAAGTCTTACATGTAATGTTAATGAAATAAAATTATGGTAAATCTAAAACAAATGGTTGAGTCCTATTATTTTGCCTTACAGCACCATTCATGTATCCCATGGACTAATGAATATTCTAACCCTTGTCTGGTCTTAATGGTCAAAAATGACCGACCTCGATGTGCACCAAGAGAGAAAATCCCATAGACAATGTTTTTACAGCTTAAAATGTAATGGTTTTTCCTAGAGGGACCCCAACTTAGAAAGTGAATCAGTGCCCGTATTTACATTTCCATGAAAGCTTCAGGTTGTTTTTGACCCTTAGGATGAGGGACATATACTGAATGTTAAGACCACAGTAATCATAAACCAAACTTTCACCATTTTCATAACAATTCTGTGCAATAACCTTTATTTGGCTTTTAGAAAGTTTTACTGTTCAGATTCCCTTCACCACCCCAAATTCTGCATCTGTAGTTTCTCTAAAACTAAGCATTTCACATCAAAACAAACTTAACAACTTTGTTTACATTTTATAAAACGTAATAATCCAGAAATTCGGGAAGGCTAAACCCCAGACGACCCCAGAAGTCTAAATCCTGTGTCAAATCAAGGTCAAGAAAAGACCACTTCTCAACTCAAATAGCTGTGAATCATGTGATGCTTTGCAGCTGAATTTCCATTAAGCAAACGGATGTGAGTGTGTGTGTGTGTGTGTGTCTGCGTGTGAGTGAGTTGGACTAGATGTGTGGATGCTCCAGTTTATGGTTCAGACAGCCTCTGTCTCCATTCTGACCACAAACTCAGTTAGAGATATTACAAAGAATTCTTCAGTAATCCTTCAGACCCCAAACCTCACAAATGCTCCCTCTCTCTCTCTTTCTCTCTCTTCCCTGCATCCACACCCTGTTTCCACAGGGGGATGAAAGCTGGTAAGGGTTCACTGGGGACACATTCCGATAACATCAGTGTGTCAATGAAACTGGTTTCTCTTTGTATTTCTGCCCAGGGCTACTACAGGTCTCTGGAAAGGACTCTTGAAGTGCTTTGAGTTGAGGACTCGAGTCACTCAAGTCTTTGCATGAAGCAGGGATATTTGTGGAATATACTGAGTAAGGGAGTGGTGGGCCTTAAAAACAAACATTACCAGTCGAGACGTCCAGGAGGTTCGAAGACAGTCATGAGCGCAATGCTAACTGGCTCGAACACATCATTCACTGCTTTGTTTGGCTCAAACATTGAGCACATACAAAAACGTCAGCCCAAATCAACTCAAGTAATCAGCACTTGAAAGGGTCTGCATAAGCACTTCCAGCAGCATTATAAACTGACTCATGAAGAAGAGAAGTGCTTTGTTTCTGGTTTGTCGTATGCTGAAACAGTAGACCACGAGACGATGAGTGGTCCAGTCCTTTTACCACAGTTAAGGCAGACTGTCATAAACTACAGTTAGCAATAAACAATTGTTCTGCTGAGCATTGTTTTATTAAGCAGTGGTTGGTAAACGGGGGAGTTCAAATTTTGTCAGTATATTAAATCTGTTCTGAGAAGTGTTACGTGTTTAAAATGTCACGATTTATCATGTAATTACAATGAAACATGTGCAGACCAGTCAGAATTCAGCACCATCCTGCTCCCCCTTAACATGCGCATACATGTAGGATCAGTGGTAGCTATGGGGAAAGTTAGTGAAATGGACATGTGTCTGGTAAGAGAAGATGAAATGAAAGTGCTTTACACGACTGTTTCAGCAAAACTAACAGTTTAAGGACACGTGTGTTGTCCAAAGTTTGCTTCTTTATTTTGTAGTTTTGAGTGGCCAGAAAAAAATTTATTATAAGTATCTACGGTAACCAAGCAAATCGACACTGTCCAATGAAAATAAAGCAGGCATCTCCAAAATGGTGACTTTACAGGAGAAGGCAAAAGTGGAATGTAAAAAAGGAGTAATTAAAACAAATTTGGTTACACAATGAGGATACAGTGCATTTAACTATAATTGTTGTTTTTTTTTTTATTAAAAATTGCAACTTTTCATTCATTGTTCAGAAAACATGAGTATCTGTCTCTACTGTCCAGGGAAAACGTTTTATGATATTTTGGAGCATTGCTGCGAGGATTTGATTACATTCAGCTGCAAGAGTGTTAGTGAGATCAGTTTTGGATGATCATCACCACCACCTTAATCCCGAACCAATTCCAAAAGTATCAATTCAAACACTGTCATTCCAGAGAAGTGCCCGTACACCTCTCTACAGTGAGTGGACAAGCTGTGAGTGTGCATTCGCTCATCGGCGTCAGCAATGTGTGCAAATTAAAGTAACTGAATGCATTCATTAGAAGACATGTCCACAAACATTTGGACAAATAGTGTACATATATGTGCACACATGTACATTGATATACTGTGTGTATATTTTGGTCAGTCACATTTCAGAACTTCCACCTCTTGTGAAGGTTAGTGAAGGCCATATCAATGCACACACTATGCTGCTGATGCTGTGATATTTGAACTTTTCCGATGGGAAAATGCTTTATGGATGGTGTTGCATAAGTGAATACAGAGTACTGTACTATGCTGCAGTGTTCATTTCGTTTTTCTTTCTCTCTCTCCCTCCATCCCTTCCTCCCTCTCTCTGACTGCTCTCTGTGTGTGTCGATACTGTGCTGTGGTCTCTCTCTCTATGCTGGGAAAACACTTCCAGTTCAGAGGGTTGAGAACGGCTCCCCCTCATGTGCACTCTCTCCCCTTTCTTATATTTCTTTCCTGCTCTTCATCCTACTTTTCTTTGTCCATCTTTATTTTCTTTTCCGTTGCCTTGCATCCTCTCTCTACACCCCAACTGTTTCCACCATCTCCTTCCTTCCTTTCCTCTGATATCCTCCTTCTTCTTCCCCTCTCTTCCTTTCTTTTTGCCTCCCCTTCCTTTCTTTCTTGAGCCCTTTAATGTCTCTCTTTTTACCATATATCCCTCTGTCTTCCTCTCCTCTGATTCAGCAAAGCCTCATGTCTCCTCTTACATCAGCCAGCACTCCCAGCATGCACCAGGCCTGAGTAACTCCCAGCAGTGAGCGTCAAAGGTTCTATTTAGAAGCCCTCGACAGCTCCACTAACTGCAGAAGAGCGAATCACTGTGTGGTCAGTGTGTCAGCGACTGCCCAACACAGACAGGTAGCCTTTATAAAGCTTCAGTCAGTCTAGGCAGCCTTTATTTATGGTTGGATTTGCTATTTAGGTGCTGCACTCAGATCAGGTCAAGAACTATGATCAAGTATGAAAGTTTAGATATTTCTATTATGACAATTAGTAACTGAACTCAGCAGTTAAAGAGCAACACCAGCAGCCTTTCAGCATCACCTCCTATCTCTGTGCTCTTTGGGGTTTTGGAGAAATGGCTGCTGGTCATCATGAAATAATCACAAGTTTTACAGAAAGATGCAACCCGAGTAGGGACTCATTCCACATCACTAGTGGTCTTAACATGGTGGTTAATGGAATAAGCAGTAGTCTAACTAGGTTTCATTCAGTTGTTAGAAATGGAAAGCAGCCACAATGTGCTCTTATGCCATTGTTGAATTGTTAAACATCTTGAGGTGGATGAGGGGTTGGAGTAACTGTACCACAAAAATAACTGCCACTGCATTACTGTCCCTCATAACATGCCCATGGAGGGCTTTGTTTGGGTCAACTGGGACCCTGGAAGTTTTGTCCATAGGTTTTTCCAGTTTGGTCATACATATAGATGCCCACCAGGGTTCCTGATGGGGACCAAGAGAGGTGTAACATTGACCCCATCTGGGATGTACACTGCACAAGGTCTTGCACAATGTTTTTTCCACATACAAAATAAAATGTATACACTATGGACATAAGTATTGGGACACCTGCTCACTCACTGTTTCTCTTGAAGTCAAGAGTAATTTTTTCCATTACTTTTAATAGAAAGAAAAAGGAGGAGAGCTGCTGCTGCTGCCACCATCTATAACAGACATCTAGAGAAGAGCCACTCAAGCACACGCTAATAATAAAGTATATCTAATCTAACTACACAGGAAAACTGACCTTTTCAGTGGGAGCACCTTAAACACTTATAATTCCATGAAATCTTCTGAATTATCATCCTGTTCAGTTGTGCTACAATCAACTTAATACTCTAAGAAGCATTGCTGTAAGGATTTGATTGCATTCAGCAACAAGAGCATTGGATGATCACTACATACCTCATCCCCAACTGTCCAACTCATACCAAAAATAATGGATGGAGCACACTGTTCTGGAAAAAGTGCCACAGCTAAATGCTGGGGGGCTTTATATCCCTTTAACACATGCTTGGTACAAAATGGTTCATATTTATATGCTCCAGAGAGTCCCATTCTATTGGCAGTACGTCTTTCCAGAGGCTAGATGTGTGTGTGTGCATTTGCACATCTGTGTTAGCAATGGGTGCAACTTAAAGCAGCTGAATGCATTCATTAGAAGAGGTGTCCTCTTTTTATTTATTTATAACTGTTATAAAATGATGACAAAATGACTCCACCATCGTAAAGACCTTGAATTTCTTCTAACTGAAAGGGTAATAATACTGTAAACGCCAATCCTGACTCTAAGCATAACCATATGCTATGACCTCACCTATAGATGTGCCAGTGAGGTAAACATCTGTTTCCTGCAAGAAAGCTGAAGACGACATCAAGACCTCCTTCTGCTTTCTTCAATTGTGCGATCTGGTGGTGAATCACTATATTACTGGGAATAAACAGCTGTGTATTTTGAGCACTTTGTTTTTCAGAACATTGCATGTTTTGCACTCTTGCATCATCTTGGAATTGTCCCTTTTGACCACATGATGCAGAAACAGGCCAACAAAGCAGATCAACCTTCAACATAATAAAGTGATGATGGACTTTCAGCATTTGCCATAAGAGTTTCCAGCCTGAAACAGTCTTTGGGGGTTTGACTGCTGATCTGATTTCATTTCTTTAGCATTTTAGTACTTGGTATGGAAGGATGTCTCGGGAATAGCATGAGGAGCAGGGTGTGTGCAGATAAATAGAACAAAGGCTGAAAAAAATGGAATACCAAAGATTAAGAAGAGGGTTAGAAAGAAACAGAGAAAAAAGGGAGGCAAAGGAGAAGTGTGCTTAATTCGAACTGGAGGGAGACAGACTGACTCAGTTGTTCCTTTCAGCTTTGTGCCAGCGGAAAAAACAGAGAATTGTGGTCACCGGTGCCTGAGCCTCGGTCTCACACAGTTTGGGCACGTGGCGGCACACATTACTGACTGATTTACACTCACACACACCTGAGGTTGCACCCAAAGGTCACACCACTAAACAGTTCACTGTTATTGTCCAATTACATAAACATATTGTCACTGTCACTCAAAAATGTTCTCTATTTTTGATATTTTGTACTTTGAAATTATTTAAATCTAGCAGTTCTTTTTACACTGACTTTCATTGAAAGTTAAGAAGGTTATCCTATCTCCTGCAAAGTTGCCATTTTTTTAGATACAAGATGGTGACAGTAACAATATACCAGTGTTTAAGCATTGCATGACCCATTAGAAGGCTTGTCGCTGTATACAAAGACTAAGAGCAAACATAAGCTCTAATCGAACAGGACTAAATGTACATTGGGGTCTGGTGTATCTTCATCTTACACAGGAGGCCCATTGTTATTATACATCCATCCAGATGTCTATTTTTCTTCCTTCTCTTCTGAGAAAATTCCAGACAGGATTATCTTTTGTTTTTCTCTGAACTCATTGGTGGTCTGTTCAGATTCCCATCTCTATGATTCCCAACTCTGTGTGGCAGATGTCACCTCAGATTGGATGATAAGCACTGTATTTTGTCTCTGAGTGCACATATCCTCCACAAGATGCTTTCAAATCACAAAACGAAACTGAAATCAAATTGTTTTTGGATCTTCGCTTTGGCCCAAACTGAGTTAATGCCTTCTTGACTGTTTGGACCATGTTGTAACTGAAACCAAATCATGACCATGACCATGTGATGCAAACATTCTGGTACTAAACTCTCTCATCCTGAGGTGATTGTATTGCTGCCTGGATGCAAGAGTTTTATCACTTGTGAGACGTGTACAGTTCCTATTACAGACGTCCCCCTGATAAATGTATCCAATCCTAACAGGGTTTAGAGAAGAATCTAGTACAGTTACAACATCTGTAATACTACTTGGGATAAATACATCATCTTTCTGTGGGCTGCCGGGAGTCGGGGAGAGGGAGAAAAAAAGGAGGACACAGAAAGAGAATCATCCAGCTGTTTTCCATAAGGCCTGTTGCTTTTTTCCTTTCAAAATCTCAACAACAGCACCTGTAACAACAGCAGTAAGTCTATGCAGTTGTATCTTAGAATTGCTTACATTTTAAAAAGGAATTCTACGAAATTCTGTGAAAAATGATTGTTGAAGCAGTTTCACAACTGCAGTCTGCAATATTAATGACATGATAAGACATAAATTACAATGAGGAAAAAAAAGCAAGTGAGGAAGGAGGGGTTACTTGGAGTTAAACTGCACAACTTAACTGGTGGAAATGGGTGAACTAGTTGGACAGTAGTAAAGGCAGTCCTGGAGGGCCTGCTATGTTGTGCACATTGTAGTGTTGTCTTTGCACCCAGCTGACCTGAATGATCTAACCAAATAAGTGTATAGTTTAGGTAAATGTATCACAAAACACAAAAACTAGCAAGTGGACCAGGGTTGGGGATCACTGTTATAGGAAAATAGATATGTAGACCCAATTGTCACCTAGTCACTTAATGTGAAAAGTATCTGGGTTGTATCTTGAAAAGATTTTACCCACATACATTTACACTTGGTAATTAAATACGTCCTTGGCTAGTCAGACTGAAATTGAATTACCGTGTGGGGGTTCAAATCTGCTCATTACATAAGTTGTTTGTTCTGGTCATCCAACTGTGCTGTGCAGAAGATGAATGCTGTCTTATAAAGTATGCTTATAAATGTCATTGAGTTTTTCAAAAGGCAACAGTTTTGGCAGTCAATGCTGACATGAAGCACATACTTAGTGGAAAACATTTTGGTTGTCAAAGGTATCATGTTTACGCTGCTTATATGTGGCTCAAATGTGTCTCAGGTCACCTTCTAAAGTGGTTTGGGTGATTGGATTTGTAAAAATCCAAAAAGATTTGTGAAAATATGTCTTATGTGCTTGCAATTTTATATGGTTTGGCTTTATCTAGGTGTACATGAGGGCCTGGTCTATAGTTCTCAAAATGCTTACTAAGAACCTGGTGGAGAACATATCTCTTAAGGGTTTGAATGTGACATGATGACATGACATAACTGACATTGTAGCTTCATTGTGGTTAATGAAAATGTTTTACAAAATAAAGGTTCTTCAAAGGGTTCTTTGAGCAATGGCATAGACAAACCCCTTTTGGTTCCATAGAAAAACAACATATAGGATAGGATAGGATAGGATAGGATAGGATAGGATAGGACAGAATAGAACTTTATTGATCCCTTGGGAGGGTTCCTAAGTTAGGTTTTTTTTGTGAATGTGAAGGTGGGAAAGTTTACAAATATGGTTCTTCATGGAAAAAGTGTTTTTTGTATAGCACTGCTTGCAGAAGCCTTTAATAACTTGTTTTTAAAACTGTAGTCATTTTAAATTGAGGAGCTTATTAGTGGATAGGAGGGATGCACCGATATTGAAATTCTGCCCTGATATTCTCCACTGTATTCTACAAAAATGTGTTCTCCGAGGGTGAACATGAAATAATGGTTAAAGACTCAAAATTCTTGAAAAATTCAATGCTTGAATGATTCTTTGACTGATTAAATGTTTTTTTTTTTAATGTGCTTATGTATCTGGGGTTTGACCTACGATGTGACCTTTCTTTCAGATCACATGACTCCTATGTGAGTCTCCGAGAGAATATCGTCTGCAAAAGACCTGGAAGAGGAGATTCTATGCCAGAAGGGCTGAATTTTCCACCCTTAGCCTTGGCTGGCTCTCGCAGTGCTTTAGAAATGTGAAGGATGGAAAGAGGAGGAGCAAGATAAAGAGAAGCTCATGCAGTCAGTATTCTCAGGCACTTGCTTCTATCTGTGAGGGCTTATGTTATCTAGATTAATACTTTGAAGTTGAATGCTCCAAAACTCATCTGAATGTGCAACATTTTTCTTCCTTTCTTGTTTTTCTTTCTTTTTGTTCTTTCAGCTGCTGTGTGTCTTTAGCAGACAGTCATCTCTGGGGCAGACATTAGCAGCTTGATCACAGGTTGTGTGCAATGTTGGGAGATGATGTCAGCTTGAGACACTTTATTACTGTCAGGGCTGATTTCCCAGGCACAGACTGGTGCTGTACTAAAAAGGGATCTGCAGAAGTGAATCCTTAAAGACTGTGTAATTTAGTTCAGCTCTAGACCTAATCTCTGTCTGAGAAACTGGCCTTGTGCAAAGTTTGGTTGTAAAACTCACAATTGTAGGGGGGACATATAGGGACATATACATTAGTATAAATGTTTGGGCACTGTTGGTCAAATGGCAAATATATTAAGTGTTTGTGTAAATGAGTGAATAAATTTGGGAACAATGTAAATGTTAAAGATTCTGCACATTTTAAACATTATTCCAATTCATTTAATGGATTGATCAGATTCAGGAAAAAAAATCATAATATAATTAATGTGTATTTTTTTGCAAGAAGTTAAATGTGATGGGAACTTTTTCACATTTAGAAAATCAACTACAGCCATAATCTGACCAGGGTGGCCACATTCAGAACAATGACTGGATTGGTAAACAGAAAAATGAAACAGTGTGACTGATGTTTGAAGCATAGATGTGTATTATTTTCCTAACACAAACACATGTTTGTTGCAAAACAAAACAATTAAAACAACAGTGCTAAGAAATATGGTTGTGACTGAAAAGCTGTAAAAATAAAGCTTCATTTTTACATCACTCGCATGTGCCTATTGTAATTATATTGCTATTAGACAGCACATACAAAATGTTTCAACTCCAGCTTTCAATTTAGATTCCATTAAATTCAGTTCCATTAGCTGTGGTCAGTCCCCATCTGGGTCAGTTACATCCCATTTCAAACTCCCCAGTTGTAATTTGTTGTGAAATGAAGATAATAAATGGATCTCATTTTAAAGGTAAATGTAAACCTAATCCTAATGATTCATTTTCATGTTAAAAATAAAACATGTACTAATAAATATAATGAAATAGCCTAACTCCCTGTAAGTGTACACATTTTCTATTTGACCTGTGGTTTGACCCTCAAAAAGATGTTATACAGACACACGCATATACTTATATACAAGAATGTCTAGCAACTAAGAAGGCCAGACATGATGTGAATGCTTTTCCTGTATTTCAAAATCTTGTGAATACCTCAGGACGTTTGGGACCAGATGGGAACATCATTCATTACTCATAGAGTCCATATACAGTTCATATAGTTCATAATGTATCATTTTCATAGTTTATGTAACAAATGTAAACATGCACTTAGACACACAGTGTTTGCACACAAGGGAATCTTTCCTCATTTAATCCATCCATACACACACACACACACACACACACACACACACCCTACTGAATTGGGGGCAGTGAGCAGCCCTAGGGTGCAGTCCTATCCATGGAACCACGGGAGCAGCTGGGGAGTTAAGTGCCTTGCTCAAGGGCACTTCAGTCAAGTCCTGCCAGTTCAGGGAATCAGGGAACTGGCAACAAGTCACAAGGCTGGTTCCCTAACCACAGCTGCCTTAAAGCACATAACAGACCATAAAAATTGCACAACTGATTAGGACTATAAATTTGTGCTTTTTATCATCTTAGTGAGGTGTTTCCACTCAGTTCTATATTTTAAGCTAAATTCTTAGTAATTTAAACAACTTTTTGAAGCTTTTGTCTGTGTGGGGACCAGCCAGGTGTCCCAACAATGTCTAAACCATCATGTGGATATTTGGCCAACACAAATGGTTGATGACCCCACAAACACCTTAAACAGAGCCACTGGTGTGTGTTGGCTCTTTTCTCATTGTGGTAATTGTGTGTCCAGCTGAATAGTAGAGCACTAACCTCTGGTCTGACTTCTTTCTCGCCCTTTGCCCACTCAGCCAGGAGGATGGTGGTCAGCAACCACAGCGGAGCCAGCCTTAACATTCCTGCAATCCTCCAAAAACACACAGAAGAAACTCACAAATGCAAACTCTTCTTTTTCCTGCTGTTTCTGGCTTCTTCACAGAGTCAAAATCATTCCAAAAGGAGACAAAATCCTGAAAATTGTCCCTTTTTGTCCAGAAAAACAGAACAAAACAAAACTGTGCAAAGTGGGAAAAAATGCCCAAGGCTAAGAATAAAGCACTTAAATAATGTTCACATATAAAAAAATTAGGCTACGGTTGTGTGCAAAATTGAAACCCAGGTAGAAGATTGGAGGAAAGGTGTCAGAGAGCAGCAGAGCTGAACAGGAGCATGGTGAGGAACTGCTCTACAGCTCGTCGTGTCTCATCTTGTCTGCACTTTTCTCTTTGTCCTCTTTGCTCGTTATCTCTCCACACTCGGCCTGGTGTACGAAGAGCTGCAGACGTGGTTGATCTTTGCTGATCTTCCTGACAGAGCAGAAAGAGGGGAAGAGAGGAGAAGAGAAAAAAGTCGTTTCTCCTCCCCCTGGACAAACAGACCCTCCTTCCAGAGAGCATCAGCTGAACCCACAAGAGGGAGTTTCAGTCCAAAAGCTTCCAAAGAAACAGCAGATCATAGCAGACTGGATTTTAAGCTTTTATTCATAGGTTTGGTGGTAAATAGTGTAAGTGACTCCACTATACAGAATCATAAACAGACTGAGACTGAAACAGACTGATTTCACAGTAAAAACATGCAGAATGTTTACTCTTTAATAGGTGCACAGTCTCAGTTATAACCATTAAAGGGTTTAAAGACGTGAATTCATCATTTTCGCTTTATAATAGCCGTTTTTCTGCGTTTATTCAGAGTTCATTCAGATAGGTTCAGCGCATTGCAACGGCCCCCTCTAGTGTTTAAGGTGTTGCATTACAATCACACCAATGCCAGTACTGTAAAATACTGATGACTACAAAAACGTTTACAACAGTGCAGACGTGTAGACTGCAGTGTATACTGCCTACAGTCTACATTCTACAGTCACTAGATATAAATAAAATGGAAATAATTTAAAAGTTAAATTTAGTCTAAATATTTGTTCATGTATTGTGTTCAATTCAATTCTATTTTAACACAATCAGCCTTTTAGCACTGGCTCCTTTCTCTGTGCTCTTCAGGAAGACTGGACACTGGTCATTAAAAGCCACACACACACACACACACACACACACACACACACACACACACACACACACACATATATATATATATATATATATATATATATATATATATATATATGGTTTCCGTGTGTGTGTGTATGTGTGCATTCATATGTATGACATATGACATAAATTACATAGTAATTACCAAGTAAATGGTGAGGAGGCCTATCTTTTTGGTTGTATCTGGAACATGGCTGCCATGTTGAAAGCCACCACATTGGATCAAGGGCAAATTTTGTATGTAGCATTCAAAGAAGACCACAGTTGTCTCAGAAATCAATTACCACATTATGATTGCAATATCTCTTGTGGTTCAAAAGTTATCAACAGGGAAATTTGAAACAACTGAGAACTTGGCATATAATGGACAGTTATTTGTTGTGTTCATTGTGCTGTACCTGGTGCTGAACACAGAGCTGAAGCACAGGATCCAATTGTTATGAACCTGCATGTGAACCTCTGGAGAAATGCTGTAACAAGCCTGCATAATGCAGTCCTGAAGGTGATATTTATAGTGGATTTTCTCAGCATACACAGTTTGTTTGAGATGAGTGGTGTGAGGTCAGGTGATCTGGGCAGTCATTCCACAGGTCCAAGACAGCCAATCCATTGACCAGGGAATTGAATATCCAGCCTCTGACGAACACCTGCTCCACAGTGTGGTGGAGTCCCATCCTGTAGGAAATAACAGGGGAAACTACTATCTTCGGTCAGAATGGATGAAACACTGTTTCCTGTAGGACTGAGCATTTAGGGTCAATGAAAATGGGTCCAATCACACGGGTGCCCCATATTCCACACACCATAACATTCACATCATGTACGACAATGGTGTCTGTCATCCAGTGAGGGTTTTCATCACTCCAGTACCTCATGATGTGGTGATTGGCCAAAACCACTGTTGAAGTTTCTGTCTGTAGCTGTCTTCAAGTGACCAATATGCAGCTCGTCATCCACCGTGTTGGTTTCTCAGAATTTGGCTATGAGGGATGCAACAGTGCTAAAGCCCTGGAAGCCCAGGACAGGCAATACTCCTAGAGAGGACCAACAAATCAGTGTGTGTACTATTCCATCTGCTGCATAGCCAGACCTATCCCTGATTGAAAATGTGTGGGATGCTATTGGATATTCCACCCCTACTGAAAAATCTGCAGGAACTGCTCTAGAAAATTGAACCTGCATGGGGAGGAATATTGCAGTACACATTTATGAACCTTTACAACTCCATGCCAAACTTTCTGGCCTGTTGAGATAGCAAACATGGTGGCCAGAGGTCATACATAGAAACACTTCTGTATACGTTCAATAAATATTGCTCATATCAGTATAAGCTCTGAAACTGAGACTACTATTTATTGATTTTTTGACAATGTGTGTGCTTGTGGTCAAAACATGCTCTCATTCTAATAATCATATTTAGTTGGAGATATTTCATGCATTAAAGCCATGAATTGTTTCAAACAGCATTGAAATGTATGGACTTAACCGTGGTTGTACCAGTTGACTTTTAGAGGGTCGAGAAGCTTCTCCATAATTAAACCTGTACTGAGTTAAGTCTCAGTATTTGGACACATTTCCCATTTTGAAGAACTGTTGATAAATGTTTGGTGGTAGAGACAAAGTTTCCATCCTCTTTCGTGGCAGACATGTGCAGGTTGCTTTTATTAGACATTCTGGTCTGTGACTTGGCTCGCTTTTGAACTAACTGGGTAAGAACAAACAGAGTAAAGCGAGCCCAGGCCCTGATCTTTTTGAGCTCAGAGTCCAGGTCTGCGTCGGTGCGCGGTGACGTCACCAGAGCGTTCGTGGGCGGCCGCTCGAGCGCTGAGGGACCGACACGGAAGTGGCGGAGAGACTGAATGTCAACAGCAGAAAAGACAGAGGAAAGGTAGGAAAACGGGTTCGTCTCCCTCCGTGGACCACATACTGACTCGATAGGGCTTCTAGACGGAGGGGTTTCTGAAGCGTCGGGGGGCAGAAGCAGCCCCTGCTGGCTCGTATTAGCACCGCTCAGCTAAACCGCTAACAAAGTCAAAGGAGCTGGCGACGCTGGCGGCGGAACTTTAACGGGGTTTGTTTCCCTTTGAGTGAAGGATCTCCTCGCGAACACAAAGCCTTTAACTGCCCCTGCTGAGCTGATTTGGTGTGTGTCGGGCTTTAGTGCTTTATGTCGCTGCGGAAACCAAACACAGTCTGCGTCACTGCCGAGACTGGAGACCCTCTGCTGCCCCTCTACTTCCCTTTACTGGGGCTGGTGTAGAGTAGGGGTATATAGAGACGTGAGGGAAGCAGCTCTGAATCCGACGTTTATTGTTCACTAGGAGGAGTGAGTCTTTCTGTGGGTGTCAACATCTGAAACCATGAACTAAAAGCCCGTTTAAACGCTTTAACCCCCTTAAAGCACTGTGTTCTTTAAGTATCATCGTGTACAAATAATATTTAGAGACAAACTGTATCCTCAATTTAATGAGACCCCTTTCCTCAGATGAATGCATTACTCCCCCCAGTTCATAGGGGGCGCTTTAATTAGTGGGTGTGTCTGCGGGTGTTTTTGTCAACATCTGAAACCATGAACTGAAAGCCTGTATAAAGGCTTTAACCCCCTAAAAGCACTGTCCTTTAAGTATCATTGTATCATCATCAATTTAATGAAACCCCTTTTCTCAGATTAACACATTACTCCCCCCAGTTCATAGGGGACGCTTTAATTAGCTAAATTGAGGGAGCAATTTATTAACAGGAGGTGTTTCCTAAATCAACAGAATTAAATTGAAGGAGGTATCTATTATTGTATCCTGTACTTTGACAGATTTTAAGTTTTGACCTCTCATTTTCTGTTTCTTGTTTTCTCTTTACAGCAGTCATGTCCTCTTTTGTGTGGAACTGATGGATTTGTCAACCTTATTTTTTTAATGACATTGTAGGTCTTTGTACGAAACAGCATGGCTGCTCCATACAGCCTTTGCATCTTTAGTATTTTGCTTCTGACAGGTGAGAAATACCATAAAGGTGTGGTAACAACAGAATATGTCCTGATTTACATTATTTATGGTGTTGGAAAATGTCAACCTCTACACAGTCTGCACATGTGAATATTGCAGGCCAGTTCCATTAGTAAACACAGGGTTAGATTTAGTAGGTGTTGAGTTCTTGGAAATGCTGCATTTATTTTATATTGTTCTAAATGTATTAGTAATAGTAATTATATTAATTTCACCCACTTTGTTGTGCACACACAGGAATTAATCCTCAGCATTTAACGCATCCACACAGTGTTACACACACACACACACACACACACACACACACACACACACACACACACTCTAGTGATTTCATACACCAGGCAGCAGTGAGCACACGTGCCCAGAGCGGTGGGCAGCCCTATCATCAGCGCCCGGGGAGTAGCTGGGGAGTTCAGTGCCTCAAGGGCACTTCAGAAAAGTTTGACATTTACATTTTGTGGGCATTTCAGATTTAGATTTAGCCATCACCATGTAAATACAAGTGCAGAGTGTGATAACTGATTTGATATTCGTCTCAGAAATTAATTTTACCACTGCTTTAAATTGTAGTAATGAGTTTTGTTTGGTAAATCATGAGTACAAATTGAGCTGCTGCAGCTGATCTTCCATTTTCTCTTGGTGTTGGGATATTAGCCCAACTGTTCCCATAGGACCAGTTCTAAATACAATTAGCTACAGAGAGGTGGCAATTCTGATTCAAGATGACATTTTTCTCTTTTCTTCTTTTCACAGCCTGCAGCCTGGAGCGGGCCTCCAGTTTGAGTGAGTGAAAATTATGGCTTCATCATTAAACATCCTGACACATGAGTATTTACAACATATATAAAGCCTTACTTATTTGTACATGTGTCATTTTATTTATGATGTACAGTTGTGTACTGCATTCCAATACTTTCCAAGACTGATGCATATAAAGAAGTGTGGCATAATATGATCTTGGAAATTTGAATACATAGCATCAAAAATTTGATATTTAATAGCATTGTTAACTATTTAAAGGCATTGCAGAACTTCAGGGAAGTAGAAAATTGAAGTCCATTCATGAATTACATTTAAAATAGTAATCTGTTTTTTTATTCATTACATATAAAGTGAAATATTTCTTTCCAGTATCATTGCACTCTCTTCTGATATGCATGAAATGGTTGGTTGTAGGGATGTGACGAAGCTGAGGAAAATCCGCATCCGTCGGATTCAAATGTTTTAGCTACAAATCCGTCGAATGCGAATGCGGTTTTGGTAAACACGATGCCAAGAACACCCGATAAACCACGATAAGCCCATTTGTGCTTATATTTTTGTATTTTTTCAACACAAATACATGATGCTTAAACAGGCCATCAGCCACAGGTAGTCACAGACTCACGGTGTACTGTTAACAATTCATCATGCTCATTCATTTTCATGTAATTAACTAATTGGGCATTCTTACACAAAGACATCTCAACTAGTAGTCTTTGTTTACTACTGTTTTGTGTTTTACACTTGTTTTCTTACCACATTCAGCCATTTTCATTATTTATTGATGTAAAGTGGAAGTATAAAGTAAACAACATTCACCATTAAATTCAGATGAACATTGGCGGTCTCTAAAAGATGACCTGCAGGCCGGAAATCAACCTGTATTTGTCATGCAGCCCTCAGTCTCTCCGGACTCCAATTCCCAGAATCCTTCAGTTTGTTACCTGACTGATCATGTGACTCACGTTCCCGATCACCGGAGTTCTGATTGTATTCACCTGGTCCGGAGAGTCTTTAAACCTGTTCAGTGTCTAGCTTTACCTCGCAGTCATCAGCGCGCTACCCATGTTTATCGTTATCAGTCTGTCTGTTTTGTTTATCGTTATCAGTCTGTCTGTTTGAGCCGGTTCCGTTTTCTGATCCTGTCCTGTCCTGTCCTGTCCTGTGTTTATTCCGCCGGTTTTTGATCTTCGCCTGTTTTTCGACTCCGTCTCTGGTTTGTCCAGTCTGGTTTTGTCTCTCCTGCCTGTTATTGATCTGGACTGTTTGACTCTGTTTAACGCATTTGTCCCATTAAAGTGCTGTGTTTATATCTGCGTGTGCTTCGCTCTGTCCGCTCCTGACGGTATGAACGGTTCTGTTTTATATACCGGCGGCGATTTCAAATCCGCATTCGAGGAAAACTGGCCCTAAAACATCCGTCGATTTCGAATCTGCTAAAAATAGTCGAAGTTCGAATGTCATCGAATTCGAACTTCGTCACATCTCTAGTTGGTTGTTTGTGTGTTCAATTCTGAGCCCTGTAATCATCCTATTACTTCCTTAATCACATGATCCCTTCTCTAATGTGTGACTAGCTGACTTTTAAATGGGTGTGGAACCTAAACTTTCTTGGTTTAGTTTCTGTGCTTAACGTTTTACTTATTTTCCTTCACGTATAAATACATGAAAGTGCATCGTCATATTGTTCTGTTGGTTGCATTTTTGTTTACAACATGTGATGAAAATTCCATTTCCAGTTTCTCTTATAGTGGTTATAAATCAATAAATTAATTTATTATATATTGCAAGACCTTGAAAGCGGTTGGGCTTATGATGCTGTATAATCAAGGTATTCCTCTTTTTCTTGTAGTGTATTGTGGGAACTCGCCAAAAATTCTGCAAGAGAGGCAAGGAGAAATTTATAGTTCAACCCTTCATGGCCTCTCTGGCCCAGTTAACTGCAGCTGGACAATCACCTCAGCAGTGAGAGAACGCGTTATTATCAGGTACTGTCACCTCATGCTGTAATCAGTATTTGTTTCATGATCAAACGATGTGTAGAGTTGAGAAAATAATAATAAAAGATTGCAGTACAGTATTATAATAACAGGGGTTCTACACGAAACTATTCAAGTAAACCACTCAAATTCAAAAGTATGTGTAAAATTCTGTTTGAGCTTCTGTTATTTTTAGTCACTGTGTCATGAAAAATATTAGAACGTGCCTTATCTACAGACATTTAAAGATCCTTTGGGGAAAAATCTTTTAAATATTGGTCTGTAATAAAGGACCATGTTGTGAGTCTGAGTTATGACAGCTGGTAATGTTATGAAATATTAATATCATTTGTAGTTAAAGAGTGATGATGAGATTATAGAACTGCTTTAAATGGTATTTATTCAGTAATAATAGTCATTGTCTATGTTCAGAAAATGAGTTGTACAATTTTAAAAGGGCTTCTGTTGTTCTTTAGTAAAGACATTCCACCCAAATCTTTTTTATGCCACATTAAAGACATAAATCCATTTAAAGCATCTGACATCTTATGTTTTTGTCTTTTCTTTTGAAGTTTTTCAGTGTTTTCTGTGAGATGTGGGCGAGAATGGGTAATTTTGGAGACAGCTGATAAGCCCCCCATCTCATTCTGTGGTTCCCAGCTGCCTAAACCTTTGGAGTTATATGGGGGAAATATTACAGTGACGCACCGCTTTTACCCGCACTTCTATCCTATTGCAGGATTCCGTTTGTCTTATATAAAAGGTAGAGGAAATGTCATTACATTGTATGGCTGTTGACAAGTTGTGGATTGCTGTTTTACTTTGTAGCAAAAATTTCAAAATGCTCAGTTTTTCAGAGGCTGCCAGGAATATAAAAACATCTTCTGTATAAAAAAACCTGTTTTCTGTCTGTGTCCAGACTCTGGTCCCTGTTACCCAGGTGAGTTTGAGTGCTACAGTGAACGGTGTCTTCCTGCGTCTTGGCACTGTAATGGCCAAGTGGAGTGCCTTGGGGAAGGCGATGAGCTTGGCTCTGATGAGGATGGCTGTGACCTCCACAACAACTCACCCTTCCTGACCCAGAGCCCCACCATTACAGCTATGGACTATGACATGGATAACTATATGGATGACTATCTGGCACACGGAGAACCCATCCTGCCCCCTGTGTCTCAAGGAGGGCCATGTGGAGGCCATCTGCAGGCGTTTTATGGCTCTTTCGTCCCACCTGTGCGAACGGGAGCCCAAATGGATTGTGTGTGGACAGTTGATCCACAGGACCCACGGCCCCTCAAGCTGGAGTTGCAGCAGCTGGAGCTAGGGTCTGGAGATACTCTTATTATAACCGACCAGCTTAATGGGACCGGCAGTATCATTAAAATTGTAAGTGTGTGTTTGTGTGGTAAAGGTTGTTTTTTTTTTTTTTTTGCCGTTTTTGACATACTTGGAATATATTAAATACACATGTTGTACCCACACTAATTGGACGTTTTATCAGGTACACCAACCATGTGGACTTAATCTTGTATTGCCAGATTTCTTCAACTTGGAAATCAGTGAAACAAATGGTCATTTTGAAATTCAAAGTTAGAAATCAAAGAAATATATTGCTTACACTCACACTCATGTATTGCTTACATTTGTTTCTTGGTGGAAACCTTGACCTGTTTCTCTTCTTCATTTGTGGTAGATCACATATACATCCAACTACAAAGCAGTGGAGGTGGTTTCTCCAACTGGCCTACTCTCTCTAACATATCACACACCAGCAGGCTCAGATGGCCAGGGCTTCAATGCCACTTATCGCATCGCAGACTATTGCCTTCCATGGGAAGGTCTCTGTAAAGGGTCCGAGGGGGGCTGTTACACACAGAAGCAGCGGTGTGATGGGCACTGGGACTGTGCAGAAACTGGCCAAGATGAGCAGGGCTGTGGTGGGTGCTCTGCTGATGAATTCCACTGTGGGACAGTACAGAAAATGAATCATCCCAGTGGCCATCCTTCCTGCTATTCCCTGTCCGAGAGGTGCAACTACCAGCTTAACTGCGCTGATGGGAGCGATGAGAGAGAATGCACTGTGTGCCAACCCGGGACCTTCCACTGTGACAGTGACCGGTAGGTGTGAGACTGCAGACTACAATGTTGGTGCTGTTCTGTTTTAATTTTTAACGTTGTTACAAAAGCTTTGTTTTACACCACACAAGTGGGTTTTTTGTGTAACATGGTCGAAGAATTTTTAGTCACATTTACTTCAGTCAAACAATACATAAATACTCAGTGTAGATGATGTAAACGTAGTCAAATATTTATCTTCTGAAGATTATTGCTGTTAATGATCTTGATGCAAATTGATGATGCAAATTCATTTAATGTCAGTAAAGTAAACCAGCAAGTATTTTATTTTGGTTTCATTTTCAATTTGCAATATTTATTTACTTTTTATTTTATCATTTATTTATTTACTTTTTTTTAAGTCTATCTCTATTTGACTTGACTTAGAATTGCAGTTTTTTGGTTTATTTGATTTGTGCTCTTAAATCGAGCCATTATATTTTTGGTGTTTATACAATATGAAGCAGTGATGTAAATGTTTCTTCCTATTTCTCAATATATATTGTATCTATTGGCCTGGCTATATTGTAAATAATGGTGACTCTCAATGCATTTTGAGTTTATATATCTTAGAGTTGCATGATATTGGAAAAAGGTACTATTATATTTTCTTATACGATATGCATTGTGATGTTACTTTTTTTGAACATGCTACGATATGAATAATGCCTGTTGTGTATCAAAGGCTGGATTAATGTAGATGATATTGAGCAGATATAATCTGCTTCTGGTAGATGTGTTATGGACAATGAAAACAAAAGTGCAAGTTTTAACATCACCTGCATGTTTAAATTTGCCTTGTGACATTGCATGTCCTGTGATGTGACAATTGCACATGCACACACTGTGATGACGACACTGAAACGATACATTGTGCAGCCCTAAAATACAGGTTGATTACTTAGCCTTTTAAATATGATTTCTACAGTCTACACAGATGACATGTAACACTGTTAACATTGTTTCTCTCTGTTCATTTGAAAAATGACAAGAATGTCAAATTTATACATTGGCACATGTGATCTTGCTGGTCAGATCACATGTTTACACTTTACATATATCCAAGCATTCTTTGTCAGAATAAAAAAAATACAGTATAATCTTTCAACATCAGTGTCTGAGTGTACTTAAGTTGTTCTCTTTATTCTCTACTGTAATATATACATTTTACCTGACTATAGATCATAATTAAGGCAGAGCAATATAAACAATATTCAAGAATAATGATAATAATCATTAACAATTAAGACAGTGTAGAAACTTATAATTTATAATTACAGAATATCAGAATTGAGTGAATGTGAAACCCTGTGGTGTCCCGGCACAGGTGTGTGTTTGAGAGTTGGCGCTGTGATGGGCAAGGTGACTGTAAGGATCACACCGATGAGATGAACTGCACTGTGACTCTGCCTCGAAAGGTCATCACTGCAGCAACTGTGGGAAGCCTGGTGTGTGGTCTACTTTTGGTCATTGCTATGGGTTGCACCTGCAAGCTGTACTCACTTCGCACTCGTGAATACAGGTACCTTCATTAAAGATTAACATTTTCTACAATATGGGTATTTTAGTATCTAATGCTTATTGGTTTGATCTTTCCCTTTTGCTCCAGTTTGTTTGCCCCAATTAGCCGTCAAGAAGCGGAGTTTATCCAGCAACAGGCCCCGCCCTCCTATGGTCAGCTGATTGCTCAGGGAATCATTCCTCCAGTAGAGGACTTTCCCACAGAGAATCCCAACGAGGTAAAAGGAAATCATGAGTTTCACTTCTTCATCTTGCATCTTGTCTTGCATGTAGCCATAGGCAAAACAAATGATTATAAAGCATTTGCTAATACTATAGTAATAATATATTTACAGTTATGTGAACAATGTATTGATTGTTCAGTGGCTCATTTATGGCTTAGATAAAGTGAAAATACCTTCCTGCTGCTGATTCAAGGCTGCCCAAGTATCAGATTTGGCCTTGGCTTCATCTGCAGATGCCTGGCATTCTTTTGGAAAGAATGAACCCATTATTATCGTGAGACATGGCAAAGCCATGCCCTGCAATGAGGAACAATAACAAGACTTACTCTTTCATTAGTTTAGAGATTAACCATGAACAATAGTTTGCTTTTAGGATTTTGAATTGCTGTCTGAGTTATTTTAATCTGTGATTTGGCGTAGCTGTTTGATGTTGTGTTTTTGTGTCCCCCAGCCCACCTCTCTGTCTCTGAGAGGACTGCTTCAGCTCCTCAGACAAGACAATATTTCTTCTCCTCGCCGAAGACGCAGACCACGATTCGTCCGCCGAGCGATTCGTCGCTTGCGGCGGTGGGGCATTATTTCCCGGCCTGCGTCTAGGTCCACGCAGACCACCAGTTCCACTGTTCAACAGACAGAGGCTGCTCCTCCAGGGCAGGATTCAAGTCAGTCGGGCCCTGGAGGCTCCTCATCGTCCAGGGAAGTGGGCATTCAGCCATTACTTCAAAAAGTGGGCTTGCTCCAACAGACAGATCAGGAACAGCAGTCGGAGGCTCAGGCTCACACTCAACCTCCCCTTCTTCCTTCTCCTCCACCTCCTCCCTACATCCAGCCTGCTGATGTTCCAGAAAGACAACAGCCCCTTCCTGTAGCCATTCAACCCAGCAGCCCCTCACTGGCCTCTCTCTTCCATTCTCTGGGGTTGAATATATCCCTTTTTAGACCCTCGTCCTCCCAAACTGCTCTTCCTCTCTCAGCTTCCCCCTCCTTTTCCTCCTCTTCTTCAGACGACGAGGTCCTGCTGATCCCTCTCTCTGATGACACAACCTCTGAGGATGACGTGCCCATGCTGACCTGAGCTGAACCTGCTGCTTCCTCCCTGTCTCTGCAATCTTTGTTGCCTTTCTTTGTTTATTTCCTCTTGCACACTCTTCAATTCTTTGTTTATTTTTCACCACTAAATTATGATCTCAGCAGCACGTAAGCAGCATAGTAGTTTATGTAGTCTGTGCTGGCAAGGTGCCTTAACTCCAAGGAATGGATTTGTTTTTCTGACTTAAGATTGAGTGTTGTATGAATGTGTCAGAGACTTCAGTGTGTATGAATGGATGTATATGTGCTAGTATTGGCTGTGCACTTACTCAGAGATTGTGTGTGATGGAGGACCACTTTGCACAGAGATTCTTCCCTTGCCTCTGTTAATTAAATTGTATTATGTCTTACCCTTCGCTAAATATAAAGCACCATGCCACACATATCCAGTCTGACATCTTAAGGTTTATTTTTTACAGTCCATTTCTTCTGCAGTGCACAAATCTTGTATCTCCAACATGGCAACTTTACAGGCAAAGGTAAATACTTTTATTAATTTTTAATGGAAATCAGTATAAAAAGAGTTTAGTCACAGTATGAAACAATGTAAAGAATGGCTGCCAGTTTTAGACTACGCTGTTGGAAAATGGTGCTTTTTGGGTGATGCCAAAGAAAAAACACTCTGCCTCGCTAAAGAACCATTTATAATATGTTCACACAGCATGAAAAGCATCTTGAATGTGAGCTATATCTGACATTCATCTAAACAGTTCACTCTCCTGAAATGATGTGCATGCGCAAAAGGTCTGCACTAAGAGGTTAAAATAGGGTGTAATTTGTGCTGTTTAATTAGGTAAAGTATATTTTTGGAATAAAATCAGATAGTCAGTGTTGGAGAGTATTTGAGTGGCAGGTTTTAAGACTCTGACACTACAGACATTTTTACTGACATTTTTTGCACATCAAAATATTCTAATATTGTGTATCACAAAAATATCTTTAAATATGGTGTTTTTTTTATTTTTTTTTTTATTTTGCCTATCCCCCACAGAGCTGTCAATGTAAGACACATGTTTATAAGGTCTGTTAACTCTCTGTCCCACAACTAAAGATCACCCTCAGTGTTGTTCATTTTCAATTCTCCTAGCTGCATATTTTATGAGGGAAGTCAAGTTGGATTGATGTATTCACATCGAAAGTCATACAGATGCCATGCAAAATGACCCATTTGGGTCACATATGATGAAATGGAGGATTTGGGCCATTTTTATATGCTGTGTGAACATAGCCATAGAGATGTGTGAAACCTTTAAAAGATTCTTCACACTCTGTTACGCATCTCTGTTAAGAACATGGTGCTTTAGGAGAGATAAGTGGTTCTTCTGTGGCATTTTTCAGAGAATCTTTTGAAGCACGTTTTTTTAACAGTTGTAAATAAAACATAAAAAATAGAGATACAGTTTTTTGCATGACAGCGATGTATGTCCTTGTATAGGTGTTTGTACTGTGCACTGCTACACGTTTAGCTGTGTATATTCCTCAGAAGTGCCTTGGTATGAGCTTCCTGTAGATCAGCTGACACCTAGTAAAGGTGTCCATACTTGCACATAAAAGGCCACACACACACACACACACACACACACACACACACACACACGCTCATGCACAGACGTTTACACATTATTTTTTCGATTCACCCAGACTGCGTCTGTTAGTGCATGGTAATAGTGGCAATAATTTTCCAAAGTGTGTGTGTATGTTTGTGTGCTTGCACCTGGTAGATTGTGTGTACAGTATGTGTGTGTGTGTGAATGCAGTCACTCGGATGAGACAATCCCTTTCGGTGCCTGAGGCAGTTGTGCGCACCACCAAGCTGAAAAGCTTCCTGGTTGCTCTGGTGATGACTTCTCTTTTTAGTTTCAGCTTTTTGTCTCAAATGAACTGAATGAAACATATTAGTGCCATAAATGCAATCACCTGATCTCGCCTGCTCTTATTCTTGTTTTTTTTTTCCTCTGTCAATATTGTTTTTATTATTGAATGTATTTTTGAAATGCCTAGCTGTTTAATGTGTTTCTGGTCATTTTTGATTGCAATAGAACGACGTGGTTGGGAACAGAAAAGAAACTGATTTTATTAGAATGTTGTTTCACTGTATATATGCTAAAAGAACTAGAAGATTCACAACGAATAAATGATTTGCACTTTTACTACAAGCCTGTTTTTTCCTTTTTAATTGATTAGTGGCACCTTTCTACTTGTTCCTGATACTAGCTGGAAAGGTGTTAAGTTAGACAGGAAGTAAGACTGAAACTAGTGGAAAGGTGTGACATGGATGTACTGCAAACAACAAAGGCTTTGTTATCCTATTGGACATCTCTCACATCATGATACAAAGAACTCTGGTCAAGTCTGGTCTTCATTTCTAAAGAGACGGTGGAAAGAAGAGAGCATATACGTGGAGCCTCTTTCAATTAAATGTTGCTTTAACCTTTTGTAGACAAATCTGATGAACTTCTGGAACAAGTGAGTAAAACATTCTGACACATTTGCTTATTGGGACCTTCCCACACTCTTCTCAGCACTGCATTGACACTAATAATGGTGGTGTGTTAATATGTACTGGTACAAGTGCACTGGTCCAAGTGGATCTGACACAGCATTGCTGGTGGAGTGTTTAAACACTATGTCCTCTCATTGTCCACTTTATTAGATATTCCTACCTAATTGGTTCACCTTATAGATGTGAAGTCAGAGACAGACATCTGTTTCTGCACAGTTTATGTTGGTCATCCTTTAGTCCATCAGTGCTCACAGGACATCCCAAAGGAGAAAGAGGGAAGTGTCCCACGCTATTCTTAATCTTAGTCCAGCAGTGACACTGAGGGGAATAAACACTGCTGTATCTAATGATCCAGTTGTTTTAAATAATATTTTATTCATAAACATTCTTTAAGATATATAACAGTAAAAATGCAAAACAGTCAGTTTTCATGAACAGCTTAATGATCTGGATATTTTTACAGTTTTACAGATGAAATCTGTTCAAAACCTGATTCCTTCACTCATCTTGCTGCTCTTCACACCTCTTTGTGTTTTGGGAAGGTGTCTCTTTGATGAGGTGCAAACCACTGTCAGAGTGGTGTCTTCAGCCATAACTGTTCCAAACTCTTCAAACTGGCTCCTAAGCAAACCTGGGGTCAAACAAATAGTGCCCATTATTCCTGCTGAAGTACGAGTGTTGACTCTCCAGACCACCCAGAAGCATCAGGATATCACGTCACAACATCCTCAGCAACATAGAATTAGGAGAATGGTGACGGACTGGACTAACACTCTTATTCAACGACATTCAATTAGAATAAAGACCTGGACTTCCAGGGAAAGCCCCTTACTCTCAGACTGGGAAAGAGAGAGAGTTGAAGCAGCAGTTAGTCATGCAGTCAGTACCATTTCCAGTCTTCTCTCAGGTGATTTAAGCAAAGAACTTTATTTAATATTATGAGAAATATACATTCAGCCAGGTATATCCAAACCTGGTATTGGAAGAGTAGGAAACTACTGAGCGTTTTGCTGAATTTCTTGTTGAACATTCTCTTTCCTTGATGTTTCTGAAGTGATGAGGGTTCCTGACAGACTGCTGCTGAACAGGGACATAAACAAGTACTGCAGGTTCATCTGGAGGAACAGCAGCACTACTAATTACAACAGGTACATTTAATCCCGCCTCTTATTCACTTTCCCATGGCCTAAATCATCTCGATTGACTTTGGCTTTATTTTTCATCATTTTTTTCACTTCATAATTGTTTCCCAAGTTCTCCTTGAAGTATTGTTAATGATATGAATGGATGTTGCTTACCACTGTATTCAATGATTCTCAGGTGTGGTAGAGCCAATGAGAAGTACAAAGGTGAGAGATGTCTGGGCGTAACTGTAAGTTAACACTTCTGTTGCCATAACATTCGCACTACTGCCAAGTGAAAAACATTGATTATCTTCATCCACAGTGGTGTGTTTCTTGGGGTGGATAGTTGGTTCTTGAAAGTGATGTGTTAAATGCAGGAAAACAAGTAAGCATAAGAATCTGAGACTCTTTGACAAGAACCAAATTGTGAAGTCTACATGACTGGATCAGGGCATCTCTACCACATCAGACAGATCTTGTGGGTGTTCCTGGTATATGGTATACATTACTCAGTATTAAGCTGGTGGTACCAATGTGATGGCTGATCAGTGTACACTACTTTTGAAAATGTTTAAATAATTAAATACACGTTTTTTTCCGTTATTTTATTCAATAATATCATATACAGTGTATGTCTAAATATTATATATCTAGCATCTCTAGAATTCTGTTGTTGTTTTTGTTGTATTTAATACTGTATTTATGTATTTAATACTGTATTGTATGTCGTGAGTCTTGACTGGTGTTTTTTGACAGATCCCAGATGACCACTTGAGTGGCTATATTGTCTATCCACATCCTGATCAACAAAACTTGAAAGTACTGCAGCCAGATGGACTGGGGGTCCCAGACACTGACTTCCTGCTCTACTTGCATACGCAGAGCACTGATAAATGTAGACCTGATGTAAGCAGTTCCTCTTTGAATTTAGTACATTGATTTGTATGTATGTTTGTGTTTGTGTGGATTTATGTGGTGTTTTTAAGTTTTGTGAACCTTTTCAGAATTTTTGATGTTTCTAAAGACATTTAAGCTAAACCTTCATCTGATCCGAAGTCCTAGAAAAGGACAATCAAATCTTAACCAAATGTTACACCTGGTCATTTATTCATTCAGGAAAATAATGCAATATTACATATATGTGAACCTTTTGGATTAGCAAATTATTTGAAGGTAATATATGTCGTACATTAAAAAAACTTTTGCAAGGACCTGAAACAGTTTATGGGAGGAAACCCACCAACATAACAGATTTGGAGCTGTTTACACAGAGGATTGGGCAAAAATGACTGCGGAAAAGTTTAGTTGCAGTTATTGCTGCACAAGGGGGTCACACCAGACACTGACTTGTATAAAAAAAAATCAAATGAAGGTAAAATTACACACACACACACACACACACACACACACACACACACACACACACACACACACACTTGTCTTGATCCACTGTATCTGGACATCCTTAACTCCTTCTGTTCTAATGTCTCTCAGTCCAGTGTGTTGGCGTATTCTGCTCACTGTCAGACTGCTGCAGATGGGCGACCTATTGCAGGGGTTATGATCATTTGCAGAGAGTCACTGCGCATGGAAAGGTTCAGTCATGAACGAATGGTGCAGGTAACTGTAGTAAATAACTGAGTGGAATGAAAGGTAGTCATACAAATTAGAGTATGTGTGTAGTTTTGAGTATATGACTTAAGTTTTGTTTTTTTGCTGTTGGGTAGACAGTGATCCATGAGATGTTCCACATGCTGGGCTTCAGTAAAGATCTCTACAGCACATGGAGAGACTGCTCTCTCTCATCACAGAGTCAGTGTGGACTTTTTACAGACATGTTTTTAACCATGATTATCACTGTGGGGATTATTACAGTAATGTATTGTGGTGTATTATAGTGATATAGTAGTGTGTGCTTTGTGTAGCAGGTGTGGGCTGCTCCTTTTATGGTCATGTGACTAACACGGATGAAACAGGACAGATGAGGGTCTACTCTCCTACTGTGATGAAAACTCTATATACACACTTCAACTCCACAGACAATGAACTGGGAGCTCCACTGGAGAACAAGGTACACACATGGAATAGGGCATGGAATTACCAGTCATGGGTAATTTCAAGAAGTTTAAACTGATCCCTGTATTTCTTTCTGTAACTCAGTATCTCTTCCTCTTACTCTCTCACAGGATGCTGATTCAGGTGGTGTTTCCTCTCACTGGGAGGCCCGTGTTTTGCAAGGTTCCATCATGTTGGCTGCGTTGGGAGAACCCTCTCTGTACAGGATTGACCCATTCACTCTCTCTGCCCTTCAGGATACCGGCTGGTATTCAGTCAACTTCAGTCATTCTCAGAATCTCCTGTGGGGAATGGGTATGATGATGAGAGAATATAACTCTATAAAGCCAAAGTCAGTGACTCTTGTGAGGAAATTGAGACAAACATTAACCTACAGTTCAATCTGTCCAAAACTGGATAGTAGTGCCATGAAGTTTCATTCAACTAATTTTAATGTACAAGGAAGACATTTAAATTATCAAATGATGGATGATCTGAAATGCAAAATGTTTCAAATATGCAAAATATAAACTTCATTAGGGTGCAAATACTTTTTTAAACATTGCAATTAGTTTTGGCCAGCGATTAACTAGTGACTGTGGAGTTAACATAGAGAATATCAACCAGTGTAGGGATATAATTTCTTACAATTTGCAGCCAATCCTGCTGAAAAATCCACCTGAAGGCCATCTTTTGCTGGTAGCTGGTTTCACATGGTCCAAGTTGGTATTTGGTAGTCAATTTGGTTGAAAAACTGGTACCCTAGCCTGGTAAGCTAGCTGGTTAACCTTATCTTGGCCAGTATAGTGTATGCTACATGATGGTCAACCATCTTCATGATGCATGTCGAGCCTGGACTAGCTGGTTGACTAGGTTTGTCAGGTTGATCATGTTCACAGACTAACTAAACCATATAACTCAATCAAAAACTTATTCTATACTGGCCAAGAACTAAGCCGTTTTGGGGGTGAATTGTTCTTAATGCTGGGGCAGTACTAGATGAAACTGAATGAGACTTGGCTAGATTACCTATTGCATTCACAGTCAGTGCTCTTTCAAGATTTTCTGGATTTCCAAGCCTTGAATGTCTTTTTTTTGTTGATATAATTCGCTGTTTTATTTTATTTTAAATTAGACAGTGACTGGAAGGTGGACAACATTGGAAGGTGTCCTGTGGGACCTCTAAAGATCATATGAATGAGCTTTAGGTGCCCATACACTAGTTGTCATTTCCTGGAGCATTTTGGTAGCTACTGACTACTGTATACCAGGAAGACCCACAAAATCCACCTGATGTTTTGGAACAGTTTCAAGATTTTAACAATAAACACAAATTACAGACAGATATTTTTATTTCCCTGATTCTTTGTGTCTGTCTGTGTGTCTGTCTGTGTGTGTATATACTTGGTTTATAGGTGAAGGTGACCTTTTTGGATCTCTCTCCACCTGCAATGAGTCCTCTTCTTTCTTCTGCACAGGCAGGTAAACTATATGAACTATTTGGTACAGCTGTTCATTCATTGATTCAATGAAGGGTATTACAAAGAGTTTATCCTGCTTCTTTACTTCTGTATTTTTAATCTAGTGTTTCTTTGAGATGCGTTTTCTTCATTATTCAGTACCAGTACCTGTGTATATCTAAAGGGAGATTATTAGGATATACCTTGTGTATGAGCTGATAGTTAATGACCTTTTCTGTCTTAGTGGATCAGGCTGCCACTATCTTCATCTCCACAAGGGGGAGTGTCAGAGTGATGAATATCTGGATGGCTGTCGCATTTACAAACCATTGGCAAACAGGGTAAGTCCTCTAACACTTCTGACTCTTTCTTTAATCCTCTCCAATTAATATGTCCTCACAATGCTGTCCTCCTTTAGAGTGAGTGTTGGAAAGAAGAGAATGAAAGAAATGAGGGGGAGAATTGGAGTGGAGAAATTTATCACTCAAACAGCCGCTGTTTTCTCTCCAGCCTCATCAGAGAGGTACAGGATGTCCTCTATACAGATCACACACAAAAATAATAACTCCTTATGGTCCTGGACGTATGGTTCTGGAATAACAATTTAATGGGCCAGTTTCCCAGTGATTAGGTCTAGTCCTGGGCTACCAAGCATTTATGAATAGAGATTTTCCACTCACAGGAAAATGAAGTCCATTCATGACTTAATCCAAGTCTTGGATAGCAGTCTCATTTGTTGTAGAATTTTTACATGATGTGGAGGTTACAAAAAAAACCTGGGCATTTGTCTCCTATTCCATTTTACAGGATCATTCTTCACCCAATGTATCTGTGGTAGGTCGGTGTTACAGACACAGGTGCACTGGCAGGAACATGTATGAGATCCAGGTTGTAGGTTCTGATTGGCTCAACTGTCCAGCAGGGAAGAGTATTGAGGTATGTTAGAAGAAAGAAACCTTTTTGGTGCCCCACTGGAACCAAAATTAAAACACACATCTCAAAAAATGTAAACTTATGAAAAAAATGTTTTGGTTCATAATTTAATTCAAAAAGTTAAATGTTCATGTTCATATTCATGCAACATGTTCTCCACCAGACTGCTGATTGTGATTCCTATGTTTTGTATGTAGGTGCGTGGTTATCAGGGTGCAGTTTTCTGCCCAGACAAGAGATTATGTCACCACCCTGATGTTGCTTCTCCTGACTTTTCCCATGAACCCCTTCATCTAACTCAGCTGTCCACTACGGCTCCCTGCAGCAAGAGGTCAGCAAGCTTTCTGTACAAAGCAAAAGAAAAGGGTTTTCTTTACTGTGTCAATAAAAGATTAATGGACAAAAGTAATGGAACACCTACTCATTCATTGCATCTTCATTGCATTGCATCTTCTGTATTAAAGAGAATTGATCCTGCTTTTCATAGAGTCTCTACTGGCCAGAGAAGGCTTTCTAATAGATTTAGGAGTATTGATGTGACCCCTTTGAATGCATTCAGTGATAAGAGCATTATTAAGATCTGGATGTTGGTTGTTCATCATTCTACCTTAACACCAACTCTCCAACATATCCCAAACGTATTGGGTGGAGCATCATCATTCCACAGAACAGTTCCACTGCTCCACACCTGAATGCTGGGGGGCTTTATATCCCTCTAACCCACACCTGACATTAGGCATGGGGTCAATAGGTTCATGCTTTTCTGCTCCAGAGTGTCCTATTCTATTGGCAATACTTCTCTACAGGGACTAGAGAAGCAGTGTGTGTGCATTTTGCAATTCAGTGAAGCTGAATGCATTTATTAGATTAGGTGCTATTAGTTTTTAGTAAGGAATTCAGGGTCAACATGAACCTAAATTTTATTAATTTAATAATTACATTTTCTCTCTTGCAGGGATAACAGCCTTTCACTACAACTGACGACTGCTCACTCTAGTCTGAACATTGAACCCATCGTTCACTTCTCATCTGCACTGAAGACAGGGGTGATTGTGCCGTCAGTGCTGGGTTGCACTATTGTTCTGATTTTGTTGGCTGTTTCCATCATCATCAAAAGAAAGTGCTATACAGTCAACTTCAGAGTGCATGCTTTTTAGAGGCTCCTCATGTGCTCCACTTGCAGCCCACCTAATGTCCAAACACCAAAAAAGGTTCAGCAGAAAATGTGTACAGTACATCAGCAGAGGGTAGGAACCAGTACCAGGAACTGCTCAGTGTCTCATAATTTGCTGTCATCAGGTGCACCTGGTCTCACTTAAATAAGGCTTAACTTCTGTTAATAAAATGTTTAAATAAACAAAAGGTTTGTTTCAACGCAAGCATTAGTGGTCCAATCCTCATCACTGCCAACATTCTTTCTTTCACTCTTTATTCTTGAACTACAATTACACGTAGCTGACACTAGCTAAATTACTATTCTGTTAGAATTGTGTTGTCCGCATGCATAAATCACACTTGTCTAAAAACAAATCAAGGAGGCCATATTATAACTGTAGCACACCAAATAATGTTGGAATTCACATAAAGTCCATCTGAAACTTACGAGGTTTGACATGAGTGCCCTTGACATGCACTTAGATCTACACTAACTATAGCCTTCATAGTCTTACGCCACTTGTAGGCCTCTGCCATTCCATGTCCAACTGTTTCTGTGTGGAAAAGCACACAAAAGTTACCCTCCATGCTCTGAACCATTTGGCCCTGCAGTGGTAAAGTGGTTGTTGACTTTGCATGATTTTGAAGCACTAAGGAGTGCAATTAAATGTAATGCCAATTTACATATGTGGGATGAGTTCATTGATATTCATAATGTAATCTAGTGTGACCCAACTTCAAAATATCAGGCACTTTGGGGTCTTGTTCATATCCTTTCTCTCCCTTAGCCATTCAGTTTGAGAAAATACCAAGGAAATCCCAGTTTACTTAAACTGATTGACTAAGGAAAGGAGTGGTACTAGACAGTATGCCTAAGTGGACAGTACTGGGGGCCTGTTTGGACCAGTAAAAAAATGGGTGCCCTGGTACCTGATGTTGTGTATTAAATTCAAACAGCACATTGTTACATCAGACCACAATGGTCTGCAGACAGCATCTCACATTAAATGGTATCAGAAATAATAAAAAAAAATTGTGATGAATACAGACTATTGCAATTCATTATTAACACACAGTATAAGTTCTCTTAGTCTGTTTTGTTGACGTGTGCAGTTGGTACAGAAGTTACCAAACAGTAAACTAGGCAATAATGGACTAGGCAGACATGTCGTATCATTCTGCACCTAAGCAAGTCAAAAATTAGGGAGCTAAACAAAGTGTTGTCACTCTCCCTAAATCAATTCTTGTTCCCCAAACATCAAGGTTGTGACATACAGACATCGGATAAATATCACTCTAAAACAAGCTTATCAGACTGTAGGACTGGAACAAAACTGTAGATGAATACAAAATATGTGTAAATGTAACTAATATACAACTTATTTATTATTTATTTATGACAGAGTTATTTTTGTATACATGAGACCCATATTCCCAATGAATTACACCATGACTCCTGATTGTGGATGTAAATTAATTTATTATTCTAATGCTGCTGCTTCTACAATTGGTACTATCAGTAATAACAACAAGAACATGAACAACAACAATAATAATTACATTGTATTCATACAATTCAGAATTCAATTAGAATTCAATTCAGATCAAATTTCTTTATATACCTTTGTTCAATATGTAAATATAAATATGTAACAAAGTTAAATACTAATAAGTAAGATAGACTTCCAGGACTATAATCAAAGAGGGGGGATTTACATCTGTATGTGCAAAGTATAGTCATTTAGCTTCTCTGTCTTTTTATTGGTCTGTTCAGAAGTGAGACACCAGTCAGAAATATCTGAACAGCAAAGCTAAATATTTGAAAATACGACTCAGTGTTGTCAGGTCTTTAAATCCATCAGATATAATCAGTGCAGCTGAATTTTCACTTTCTTCATTAAGAAAGGGGCTGAAGAATGGATAGAGTTTCTCAGTGAAAGACTGACCGGTGAAAGAGTAGATATGAGAGCCAGCCTCCACATCATAAAAGGAGACCAGACCCTCCTCATAATCCACAAACACTCCCACCCTCTGGGGGTGTGTTGTCAGGTGGAGTGGAACTGGGGGAACATCAAGAGCCTCATAGTTATTTCCATCTTTGAGCCACACAGTCCATAATCCAAACTGTGGGGCAAGAAAAACACTATGCTTCCTGTCAATTGACTCTTTGGCCACTCCTAAACTCCACTCACTCTTCTCACTGATCTGCACCTCATAGTAAAATCTCCCTGAGGAGAATCCCTCTTTTCCCAGAACGCAGATACTTTCATCAAATCTCTTTGAGTTGTAAGAATGATCTTGTTCTGTGTATCCTTCTGCCACTTGTTTTCCATCATCGGACAGGACGAGATAAGGGTGAGCTGTATCAGGATCCAGAGATACGTCCACTGACAAAATTCACAGAGTGTGATGTTAGTATGCATTATACATATAGGATGCAAGAGCTGATCAATGTGCTAATGGTAGTTTTTTTTTTTCAGCTCAAGTGTAATTCACTGCCCTTCCTCACTTTTTTTCTCAGATATGTCCTCTTTTCCAAACTGTGTCTGCCTGGGAATTCTAAACAGCATAAATTCTCTGTGAATTTGCTTTGGTTTGTATGCCAGTGAGGCAAATGAGCCAAATGCCTCATATTTGGTATATAAGACAATCAGATATTTAAAGCTTTAAACATTTTATCTTTAACCTCTCCTTAAATCCCACCTTCTCTGCACAATAACTGCTCATTAGGTACCTGCAGTACTATGCAAACATTTATGCACCTTCAGGATTAAAAAGCTCATTTTCTGTGCAGCAAATGTTTATTTGCTCAGTAAACCACAAACATTTGTAATAAAAAAAAAAAAGCAGTATTTTCACATTACTGTGTTCATCAAACATCTCCAGAGAGTTCCAGGGAGCTCCAGGGAGTCTAATATTAGGTTAAGTAAATCAGTGCTTAATAATGTTAAATCAGGTGCATTGGTGATAGATTTCAACACATCCAAGCACTGGTTACGGGTGTCCAGAAGAAATCTGAAACCAAGCTTTAGTCTTTAGATTAGCTCACACGATGCCAGCTACGTTCTTCAAACTAAGAAATTCATGTTACTTTTTACTGCATTTTGTTTAACTGCTGTCCTGATGTGATGTGCTCTTTTAAGGTCAGAACTCTCTTATTGCTGAGAGAAATGGTTTGAAATGATGTTCTTATGTGCCTAAAACCTTTGCACAGTACTGTACATCTATACAAGGACTGGTCAAAGGAAGAGAGTGAGACTGAGAGGGTGATGTTATTTAAAAGAGAGGGCCAAAAATACCTAAACAATACTTATACAAAGTTGCCCTTATTTATAGTCTTTTATTTATTTTATTTTTATTTGCTTGCTTGCTCTAGTCACACATTCTTCATATTGATTGGTTTTGTCTATATAAATGGAGGTGGTGTTGTGTCCTTACCAATATTGAGACCAAACTTCCGCCCTTGGCTTGATATTAGGAAAATGAATGCAAGTAGTGGAAGAAGTAGCAGAACTTTCTTCCAGTTCTGCATAAACCAATTACCAGCTGCAAAAAAAAAGAAGATTTGAAAAAAAAATCTGAATAATCATTGTAAATTAAGAAACTGTTAAAATAATTCTTTAGACAATCAAATTATTGAAACTCAAAATGCAATAATGAGTGTAAACTTAGATTACATTAATTACCTGCTGCTTTCTGTGGACTCCTCAGTTTTATATACACAGAATAACAAAGCTTAATGGTGCATTTGTCACTGATCACAAGTATATATGTTAAATGATTGATCCAGTTATTCATGCATGCCCATTTTTTGGTATTGTTTATATTTTTATATGTATATTTTTTGTATATTTATTATTCAATTGGCCTTAACTTAAACAGTTGATGAGGTGTGCACTGGAATGAACATCTATGGAAAAATCATCTCTTTTGCAGGTAAGATTGGACAGTCTTCAAAAATATAATGTTTGGTTTGTTCATGTATACGAACAGAATGGGGACACCATTAAACAAATGAGTCATTAATGGTCTGTATTCTGAGGCCTTTCAGGTACATCTGAGGTGGTTGAATTGGCCTTGATAATGTTACAAATTTCACCAAACCTAACATTCCCCCCAAAGACGATACTTCAAGCTTAGATGCTGACAAATACAAATGTCTGCATGGAGACCTTGATACCCAATGCTCAACTTTATCAACTTTTGATTCAGCTGTTTAGACCCCCAGTGGAAGTTCTCTCCACCACTTTGGTGACAGAACAGAAAGCGTCTGGATGCTTGGCTTCCATGCATCTTGAGGGATACTGGGTCAAGCCAAGCTGTACTTGATGTTCGATGGGTTCTTGGTACTGATCTTTTTTTGACCATTGCCACAGCTGCAGAACAGGCCTGCACAGAAAGGCCGGAGTCAAGTCTTGAAATGCTAAAAAGTATGAAGGAGCACCTGAGTGGGCTCTGTAGACAGAAAAGGTTGAATTCTCCATTTGGATGGTGAGATGATCATTGTTCTCTATTCATAAAAGTAAGGGAGCACATTCATTTCTATGAAGGCAGTCATGTTCTGTCCTGTACTGCTGGAGTGCACTTGATGCCAACAGAAAATAAGATGATTTGATCTGATTGGATGTCACTGACATGCTGATAATATGTATTGGCTCTTATTTCAGGCTTGTTGAGCTAGATCCTTCTAGTCCCCAGGATAAAAAGATGAATCTGGTAAACTTTCTAGCACCACCATTTCATGCATTGTTTTGCACTGACACATTTTGCACTTGCAACGTATCCTAAATTAAACCCAAACAAGAACAAATAAGTTATGGGAATGAAAATGGGAATATGCAAAGATCAGTAAAGATCAGTGTAACTATTTTAATCCGTTGTTTTCTGGGTTACCTTTAGAGTTAACTTACTCAGTGTTTGTATTTTTGTATCCATTTCTTTGTTGAGCATTTTCTGAAGTTGTGAAAGAGATGTCCTCAGAATCTCCACACTGGAATAAGTTGTTAAGCTGATGTCAGTCCAGTTGTTGGTGTTTGGTGGGCTGCACAGAGTTGGGGAAATCTACAGTTCATCAGGATAGAAGAGAGATTCTCAGCATGGACAGTTGTTTGATGTGCTGCATTGCCATTCAGAAGACAGAGAGAGACACTGACCTGTAGGAGGTGGAAGTGGTCCTCAGTGTTTGAGAGCTGCTCCAGCTCAGCGTCTCGCCTCTTTAGCTCAGTGATTTCCTGCTCCAGCTCTTTAATGAGGTCTTCAGCCTGCCTCTCTGCTGCTTTCTGCTTCTCCTCCATCACCTCAAGCAGCTCTGCCTGGCTTCTCTCAATACAGCGCATCAGAGCAGTGAAGATTTCAATACCACCTGCAGTTTCATCCTCTGTGTTTTTCTAATTAACAGAATTCAGTCATAAAGCTATTGTCTAACAAACTTCAATAAGTTATTTTAATAGGTTAAAATGGTGCAATAATGCAGCATACTTTGCTGAGCTCCAGTGACTGTTTGATCTCTCCAGTCTTCTCTAATCTGTCCTGGATCATCATCTGTACTTTTGCCTGGGTTTTCTTCATGTGGGCCTGTGGACAGAAATGATTTTACAGACATTCAAGGCCTTATGAACATCCAAAATCAAGGATTTCATATTCAGTATTTCCCATTTACTGAAAAGTCGGTGAAATTACCAAAGATCCAACGGTAATACCTTCATTTCACCACTCGCCTCCTCCACAGGAATGGTGTTGTGAGTCTTGTGGTCTGTCACAGTGCAGAGTAGGCACACACACATCTGGTCATCCCTACAGAACAGCTCCAGGGGTCTCTCATGCTTCTGACATACATAGTCCTCCAGGTTCTCCACTGGGTCGATGAGTTTATGTTTCTTGAGGATTGGGACATGCTTATGAGGCTCTAGGTGACTCTCACAGTAGGATGCTCCACAGTTAAGACACAGCTTCACAGGCTTCAGTTTGACACCAGTACAAGCATCACATGTTACTTTAGTTAGGGTGTCATGGTCTTTTTCGGTGGTTCTTCTGGAATGAACTTCAACTGACTTTCTGAACCGAACTGCGGTTTCAGAGATGAAAGTGTTGATTGACAAATCTGGTCTGTTCTCAAACCTCTTGTTACACAGTGGACAATTAGAGTGATAGGTGCCATCCCAGTATTCTTCAATACATTGTTTACAGAAGTTGTGTCCACATGGAGTAGAGACTGGTTCAGTGAACACATCCAGACAAATGGAACACAGCAGCTGGTCTTCAGACACTGTGCAGCTGGAATAAGCCATGACTGGAAAGAAATACTTTTTTAGATGCTTTGTATAATCCATATACTTCCCAGCTAGATTTTGGTTTTTAGTTTCAAGAACGTTTTTATTACGTTTATTAATCATATATAATTATTATATAATTTTTATGTATAAAACGTTCTAATGATGTGATGCAAACAATTCTTATGTCACATATTTTCAAAACATTCCTGAAACCTTCTTGTAATGTTATAGACTAACATTTCTGGAACCTTTAAAAAACATTACTGAATGTTCGTATAATGTTATTTGCTAGTTGAGAATGACATGAACTTGCACAATGAATAGTGTAAGAAGATACAACTGTTATGCAAGCTGTTGCTTGCATTGTGATTATTACAATCACAATGTTTCTTTATTTAGCCCGAGAATAGTGGGGAAAAAATACATTTTGGATATATGAACTCATATACCAACACAGATATTGTCTAGGCATATAAGGATAGGCCTAATATTAGAAAATGTTATCATTTAACACCCACACTGTACAAATGTGTGTAGATTTCCACAGCATTAATACTTTATTATGAGCAGATTCTTACTCTAGAAGCTGTATTCAACATATTACTGTAGAACCTACATTGGCTTGTGAAATATTCACCCCCATCCTCTTGGCATTTTTTGTGTTTTGCTACCTCACAACCTGGAATTAAAATGGACTATTTGAGGGTTTGCATCATTTCATTTACAGAACATACCTACAGCTTTGAACATTAGATGTTTTTTTGATTGTGAAGCAAACAAGAAATACTTTGTAGAGCCCCCTTTTTGCAGCAATTACAGCTGCAAGTCAATTTGGATACATCTGACATGATAGTCTTTTCCTGTTGCACTGTTTACCCTGGGGGTTGGGTAAAGCATATACATTTGGGACAGACAGGATTTTCTGCCAGACTGGTGAACAGAGTGTGTACAAGAATGAAGTAAAATCGTCTCTTCCTCATCTGATGGTGAAAGCAATTTTTCAACACCCTTAAACCACTTGAGTCATTGTCCTGTTTAAAGGTGAATCTCCATCTCAGGCTCAAAAGACTGACAGACCGAAATACATTTTGCTCAAGAATATCCCTGTATTTAGCACCATCCATCTTCCCCTCAACATGGACCAGTTTGCAGTCCTTGCTGCTGAAAAAAACATGATGTTGGTATTGTTGGGGTGATCAGATGTGGTGGCTTAGTGCCAGACTTAACATTTTCCTTGGTGTCCAAAAGCTCAATTTTGGTCTTATATGACCAGAACCTGCCTGCATACCTTTGGGGACTTTCCACAACTCAAAACAAGCCTTCATATTTTTGTCTGTAAGTAAAGATTTTTTTCCTGGCCACTCTATGGCCACTCTTCCATAAAGCCCAGCTCTATGGAGTGTACATCGTATTGTGGTAATATGGACAGATAGTCCAGTCTCTGCTTGGGAACTCTGCAGCTCCTTTGGGGTTACCTTTGGTCTCTGTGCTGCCTCCTTGTTTAATTCCCTTCTTGCCCAGTCTGAAAGTTTTGGTGGGTGGCCCTCTCTTTGCAGGTTTTTTGATGGTGATCCAGGAGATAATCAGAGATTTGGATATTTTTTATAACCCAACCCTGACTTGTACTTTGTCCTTCACTTGTTTGGAGACCTTCTTGGTCTTCAAAGTGTTGTTTGGTTAGTGGTGCCTCTTGCTTATTGTGTGTGTGTGTGTGTGTGTGTGTGTGTGTGTGTGTGTGCGTGTGTGTGTGTGTGTGTGTGTGCGTGTGTGTGTGTGTGTGTACTGCACCTCTTACTGTGAAAACAATTACAGTGCTGTGATTTTTCCTCTAATAACAGTTACACTTACTAGCTGATTGCTACATAAAGTTACTGTAAATTTGATGCAGCGAATGTAAGACTGAAGAAAAGACTTGAATATATTTAGCAAAGTTTGTGTTTAACACAGGTCATTCATGAATGAATATCATCATCTTCTTTCGGCTGCTCCCTTTAGGGGTCGCCACAGGGGAACATCTGCCTCCATCTTGCCCCATCTCCTGCCTCAATTATTATAAGTGTAGGTATTAGCTCAGAATACTGATGGTCAGAATTAGATGAAGGAGTGATATTGCACTTTCATTATCATACACTTTTGTTTTCTCTTTCAGGAACTTTTTTCCAGTTGGACAAGTTTGATATTCACACTAATGATTGTAGTTCGAACCTTTCACAGAAACATGCCAGGTCAGAATTAATCACAGACATGACGTATGAAGCTGAGAGTCCTTTGTTTACACAGTATGCTGGGAAACTATCACAGACAAATATCTCTAGAAACATTGCAACTTAAAAATTTAAATACTGAAATATAAAATTTACATTAATGGATTAATATTCTGAGTTACCTGAAAGCAAAGCCAAGCAGTGGTAAAGTCTCACTTCAGGAAAACAACAGTAGTGTAATGGATGTAAAACGAGTCAGTTTCAGTTTCATTTCTCTAAAAATGTACAATAGCTCCCCTACTGTTCTGAAAAGGAAATGTTAGAGAGAGAGAGAGAGAGAGAGAGAGAGAGAGAGAGAGAGAGAGAGGAGAGAAGGCTATTTGAGAGAGAGAACAGAGTTTTTAATTGATGAGTTCTTAAATAACGTAAGCAGAGTACAGTGGCTTCCTGGGCTCCACACCACTCTGTGTGTGTATTTTATAAGATAATCAGAAACTTTTAACATTGAATAACTTTGGTGTGGCTGTGATTATACTACAAATGTTGATGAGTATTTTTGATTCTGAAAAGCCCTGTGCGATCATCTCCTCAAAGGCCTCAGACAAGCGCGACCAAGATATTACAGCAATTATTACCTGTTTATTAACATCCTGTTTCAAACATTTCAGACTCAAACATTTTTACATTTTAACATTAAAATCCTTCCCCAGCAATCCATTCATTCTAATTCATGACCAGAAATCAAATTATTGGAGGGGACATTTCAATTATTCCTGGATGCGACACCTCCATCCATGCTAAAACTATGCCCTTGGACAAATGATGGACACAGCTATTTTCTTTGCAAGATATGCAAATATGCAAGATATTTTCTAATTTTCATGGAAACTTTTTTTGCTTACATTCATTAATCGTAATTAATTCACTAATTGTAATCAAGGCGGCTGGAGGCTGTAAAGCAGTTTCTATGTCACAGGTATGTAACATTTTTGTAATGTTCATGTCATTTGAAATGCAATATGCAATACTTTTATGTGTAGTGTGTATACTATTAATATAACAAATAAAGGAATAAATCCATACCTGAAATGAAACATTTAATTAATATATATATATATATATATATATATATATATATATATATATATATATATATATATATATATATATGACTTTTAAATTTACTTTAATTTTTATTGTTTTGTCTCAATTTTGGTATACAAAATGTAAAGATTTTATGTAACTCATTACTTGCAACTTACATTTTACCCCTGTGATGTTATTATTGAACATTATCTCGAACACACCCTCCCCCAGCCACCACAGCAGCCTCCTCCTCATCCTCACCCCCACAGACTCACTCTTACTTCACTGCGGACCAGGTCAGAGGTCAACCGAGGAAGCTTCACCCCAGCAAAGCAGTAGGCCCTGATAAAGTATGTCCCCGACTGCTGAAGACCTGCTCTGCAGAACTGGGTGAGCCACTCCAGTGCCTCTTCAACCTCAGCCCGCAGCTGGGGAGAGTGCCTACCCTCTGGAAGACATTGTGCATTGTTCCAGTTCCCCAAAAGAACTGGCCAAGTGAGATGAATGACTTCTGACTGGTGGCACTCCCTTCCCATCTGATGAAGATGCTGGAGCAGCTCTTCCTCTGTCTCCTCCGACCCCAGGTTGGTCTGCAGTTCACATACCATGCAGGTGTTGGTGTGGAAGACACCATCATCTACCTGTTACACCGAGTGCACTTGCACCTAGATAAGGGGAAAGGCACAGTGAGGATCATGTTCCTGGACTTCTCAAGTGCTTTCAACATCATCCAGCCCCTTATGCTGCAGAACAAACTAAATGGGATGCGAGTTGGCCCCTGCCTGGTCACCTGGATCTCCTGTCTCTGTCCTGATTCTGCTCCTGTCTGTGTTCTGATTCAGCTCCTGCCTCTGTCATAATTCTGCTCCTTTGTCTGTCCTGATTCAGCTTTTCTCTGTCTTTTTCTCTGTCTTGATTCAACTTTTTGTCTTGAAATAGCTGCTGTCACTGTCACTGTCCCAGTCCCGTTCCTGGCTTTGTCCTGATTCAACTTCTGCATTTTTCCTGATAAAACTTTAGTCTCTGTCTTGATTCAGCTCCTCTCTCTGCCCTGATCCCTCCCCTATCTCTGTCCTGATTAACCTCCTGTCTCTGTCCAGATACAGCTGGTTCTCTGATCCATATAATATCTCTATCCTGATACAAGTCTTTTCTCTCTCCTGATTCAGCTCCTCTCTCTATTCCAATTGAACTCTAGTCTCTGTCCCGATTTAGCTCCTGTTTATGTCTTGATACAGCTGGTTCTCTGTCCTGATCCAGATTCTATCTTTATCCTGATTCAGCTCCTATCTATATTCCAATTCAACTCCAGTCTCTGTCCTGATTCAGCTCCTGTTTATGTCCTGATTCAGATTGTGTTTTCATCCTTATTCAACTCCTGTCTCTTTACTGATTCTTCTTTCTTTGTCCAGATTCAGCTCCTGTCTCAGTCCTTATTCAGTTTCTTTCTTTTTCCTGATTAAATTTTTGTCTCTGTCCTAATCTAGCTCTTGTATCGGTCTCAGTTCAACTCCTGGCTTTTTCCTTATTTTGCTTCTGCCATTTTTAAAGATTAAACTTTTGACTTTGTTCTAATTCAGCTCCTGTCTCTGTCCTTATTCAGGCCATTTCTTTGTTCTAATTCAGCTCCTGTCTCTGTCCTTATTCAGGCCATTTCTTTGTTCTGATTCAGCTCCTTTCTCTGTTCTATTCCAGATTCTGTCTTTATCTTGATTCAACTCCTGTCTCTGTCTCAATTCAGATACTTTCTTTGTTCTGATTCAGCTCCTGTCATTTTTGTGCATTCCTCAAGGCAAAACTGCTCCAGCTCCTTCAAGTTATTTTGTTTCCAATGCTGAACAACAATCTTCAAATCTTACCACAGATTCATAATTTGATAATGAATCCCCTTAAACCAATCAAACATTGCTTTAACAGTGTGCTTTGGGTCAGTGTCCAATGTCCTCCATCCCAGGCTCAAATCACTGACAGACAATATTCCTGTATTGATCCGTCCATTTTCCCATGGAATTGGCTTCAGTTTTTCCCAGTACCTGCTGCTGAAAAACATCCCCACAGCATGATGCTACCAGATAGTTTCTTGGGGTGATGAGGTGTTTTGTGCCAGAAATTGCATGGCCGAAAAGCCTTGGTCTCACCTGACAAGAGCACCTTCCTCAACACATATGGGGAGTCTCAAAATATAAGTTGAATACTGTACATATAACCTATTGAAAAGCCAAACTTGTAATTAATAGAAGAACCTTTTTAGCACCATTCTGAATCTTGTTCCTGAAGGTTCTATATAGAAACAGAGAACACATTCTCCATTCTCCACATAGAGCAAATTCTCCATCAATCTGAGGAATGTTTCATGATGCAAAGAACCATGTCTATTTAGAACCATTTTTTGTTACTGAAAAACCCTTGAAGAACCATAATATTTAAGTATGTAGACCAGATCAAGTAACCATCTCATCTGTCTTTACACATTTGAAAGCAGAACACAGGTATCATCAATGAAAGACCAACACAGAAATAGTGATCTGTTAAAATCCTTTTTATTTATCTTTATAATCAACACTCAGAACATTTGGCAACAACTTTCCTGCCAGAATCAAAATGATAAAATAGAAACTTAAGAAACTTCAGGGCCTTGTAAATGTATATCAGCCAAGTTACTGACATATACACACAAACAGTGTCAAAATCTTGTATCAATAATTATTTAAACAGAAAATTAACAGCCAATTATGTAAGAACCTGTAGGTCTAAATGGCAAAGGACACCACTTTTTAAAGGCTTCAGTTTTATGACATTCATAACCAGTAGCAGCAGTCTGAAACAGAATGCACATCAGCCAAATGCACATCAGTTACTAAAACACAGACTACAGGATAATCCTAATTAAATGGAGACACAGATAATCAATTTAAAAGTGAAAAGTTGCCGCAGTGGAATGACTGGGGTTGTTCAAAACACTTGAATTGTGCAAAACAATGAGCATGTCTTCAGTGTCCTTTCATATTAGCATGCATATATAGTACCTCTTTAGGACCCCTACTGTACAACTATAACACTTTTAAATAAACAGGTAGATAAACCTCCTTTATCAGTGCATAGAGACATTAGTTATACTGAATAAAGAGTAATGTGGAATGAGTCAAAGTGCTTTCTGAATTTTGGTCCAATGTTGGAAATCCACAGCATGTACAATTTTACCAAAATAAATAAATAAAAATAAAATACTAAAAATACAGTCGGGTCAATAAGCATTTGAAGCCTCACAATTTCTTGTACTGGTGTCTCTGTACATTACCTCTGTGAATTTGAAGTGCAGACTTTCAGCTTTAATTTAAGGTCTAACACAAATTCTGTGTTAACTGTTCAAGAATGAAAGCAATTTTTTACAAAGTCCCCCCATTTTCACAGGCTCAAAAGTAATTGGCCAGTTAAATGATAAGCAGTTTCACCAGGTGTGGCCGGGTTCCTGCTCATGTCACAGCAAATTAAGATGAAAGTTCTGAAGTTGATTCCAAATGCTGAACTTACATTGGGCAGCTGTTCATGAGAACACTTCCACCTTAAGGCAAAGAAATAAAAATGTTCTTCCATTTCAGATTCAGTCACCTGAATGATTTTCACTTACTGAAAAGCTGCAGTCCTGGTGAAGAATGTGACAGGAGTTCCAGATTTCATGCAGTCACTGACTGCAAATTATCTGCTTCCAAGTATTAAAAATATTACTCAGATTTAAAATTATTATAATTGTTATAGTTATTGCTATATTTTACTTTTGAGCCTGTGCACATATGATATGGTATGTTTGCATTAACAGATACTAAATGCAAATTCAGAACTTGGAATCAACTGATCTTGTTTCTTTTTGTTGTGATATAATGTGGAAACACCTAGAGTTGCAATGGTATGATACCTTTCACGATCACAGTAAATACTATTTCTACTATACTATTATTATCAACTACAATGACACTTAAAGGAATGTTAAAATTAGGTAATTATATATATATATATATATATATATATATATATATATATATATATATATATATATATATATATAATTAGATTATTGTCTCCATTAATCCATTAAAAATGAATTGATTGCGTTTTTCCTTCAATACTGGTATTGAATAAATGCTCATAGTATGATCATCATTCATTTTCATAACACTGTATACCTAAAACTGCTATACAACTGCAACCCTAGCCACACCTGTCCATGAAACTACTTTGTCATTTGTCCAATTACTTTTGAACCTGTGAGACCTGTCTGTAATTTCTAAACAGTTACTGTAAAGCTGAAAGTCTTCACTTCAATCACATCTTAACTGCTTCATTTCAAATCCAGGTAAAGTACAGAGAGGCTAAATTATAAAACATGTTCTGTACCTGACTGTGGTGGATAAATGCATAGAGAAAAACACAGGGCTCTCAAAGTATTTCATAAATTAAGACAAATACACAGTGTGAATGGATTAAGAGAAGTGAGGGCAGGGATTTGAGAACTAATTAAGAGAACACTGAAAGTAAACCCTAAGAACTTTCATTCAGTGCAGTCCTAACACAACAACTGAGAGGCAGAAAGAAAGAAGTGCATTTTGGAAATGCATTTTAGGCCATTCTTAATAAATTTGGATCCCTACCTGGGAAACTCTTTCTGAATATAAAAGTACTTAATACAACTTCTCATAGTTTTGCTGGTCCAACCATGAACACCGTGGTAAAACATTTTTATGTGGTTCATCCTGGAGTGTGTATGCATGTGTGTGAGTATACATGGGTATCAGATCAGATCTACTAAAGAAAAATATATATTAAAAATAACTCACTTTAAGCCACCACTATAACCCACATTAAAGGCTATTCTGCTCGAATGAGGACCTGTTTAGGCCTTAAGACAGGATCTGAACCAGCAATAGCAGTGGCCTAGTTATCAGAACCAAACACAGTGTTAAGCTGCTGAGTCACTCTTATGAAGGTGGTGCGGCGACTCAGCTCCTTCAACTTAGCAGCTCCTACATAGGTACAGGTGGAGCGAACACCTCCCAGCACATCTCTGACTGTGGCCTCCACTGGACCTTTATAAGGCACTTCCACTGTTTTTCCCTCTGAGGCCCTGACACACAAAAGGGATACATTTAATGACCAAACACAACATGAAACCCAAACAATCAGATATTATTCCTTGAATTATGTACAGTATTATAACAAAAGTAAGGAATTTTTGTTATTATTACGTAGCAATCATACTTTAAAACAGCTTTAAAATCATTTTGAAGGATGTCTTGTCTTGTTGTAGGGAGAACAGTCTCTCTATCTTTGCCAAACCTATCTCTTTTTAAATGTTGTTTAAAATGCTGCAAAATCACTATACAGTATTAGTTCACATAGTTTCATTGTTCAGTTTGTCAAAAAATGCATGTGTCTATAAGTGGGAGCTCAAAGTGCAACTTTATTTGTAACAGTGATGTAAACTATGATCATACAAATGAAGCGCATTAGCTGATCAGTAACTCACAGACAGTGTTAAGGATGATTGGAAACAGAAGTGGCCAATAATCTTACTCGTCTGATAATGGGGAAAGTTTAAAGCAGCATTGTTTATATGCAAAGAGAGTAGGTGTGTCCAAACCTCTGGTACTGTATATATAAAATAGTGACTATGTTCACTCACTCTCTGTATCTCACCTGTACTCTGCTACTCCTCCTACGTGCCGTTTCATAGCCGTGTCAGAGCTCATGCCATAGAAAAGTTTGTACTTCTTCCCATTCTTTTCAATGATGTCACCCCCACTCTCTGAGTGACCTGCCAGCATCCCACCAAGCATCACAAAATCTGCTCCAGCACCTGTCCATCCCACAACACAAGCACTCAAATATAAGTCCAAAGAGGGTCAGAATGTACCAACTGCCAACTAATGTACTAATAAACAAGAGTTAATGTCTAGCACTATAAGAACAGGTTTAGTGGAAAACTCACCAAAAGCCTTAGACACATCACCTGGGCAGGTGCATCCTCCATCCTGGACAAAGAAGAAAGATATACTGCTTTTTAAAATCTAACATGAGCATCTATTGCTCTCACAACTACAGCCTTAGCAGGTGGCCAGAGATACATGAATGAATTTCTCACAGAGATGATGTGTCCACCAAGGCCGTGTGCAGCATCAGCACACTCAATAACGGCACTTAGCTGAGGGTAGCCCACACCTGTCTTCTTACGGGTAGTACAGACTGAGCCTGCAGAGACAAACAAATACATAAAGTAACCAAAGTTTTAGACACCTGTGAGGATGAACACAAATAACAGTAACAGTCATAGAGAAAGCAGGGGTTGAATGCCACTGTACTCATTAAAACATCTAAGCTCTCCTTGTGGGAGTCAAGTATTATTCATAATTAATAAATGGCTTATAAAACTTCAATAATTTTATCTCCACTCCACACCTTCAAACTCCATCTCTGTGTCATTGTTATGTATCCACACATGTATATATGATGGGTCTGATTCAGAATTAGTATTATTATTGCTAATGCTAAGCAGATCAATGAGTAATAAAGTAATTAGTAAACTGCATCCATGCATAACTATGGACTTTATACCACTTATTAGTCTTGGTTCCTTCTTAGGTTTCTTCCTCTAGCTTTGAGGGAAAATTTCTTTGTTAGAATCACTTTTAACTAGCTCACTTGGTTTTTTTTTGTGGGATTCTGTGGCACTGTTTTGCAACATCAGGTTGTAAAAGACAATATACGAACACATTTGACATTTGACTTGAATTTTAATATAATAATAATAATACCCATTTTATATGCTCATTAATCAGATACTGTTGCTTTAAGGGGACTAAAAGGGCAACTTTAAAGGTCTAAAAAAATCTGAGTGCTCACCCTTGTACAAACATACATACATACAGACATGACAAGTTCAACTCGCAAGTACAAACAAGAGCGCTGTACGGTCATTCTGTAACTGGAACAGCAAAATAGTGCAAAATGCACTATGGGATATTTGGTTGTCACACATATGTGGTTACACAAATGTTTTGATGCATCTTTGATAACATGGCCAGAGCAAGAACATATGGTCACTGGAACAGTACTATCCCAGATGTGGACTTGAAATGATCAGTACTTTGGCTGTGACTGATGACATTTCATAAGTCTTGCTCATGCTCCACCTCATTTAATGCATCCAGTTCAGCTCATCAGCGAAGTGAAAAGCCTTTGGTATGCAAGCAGTTAAGCACACTCTTGAATTGCAATGAAAATATGAGTTTGCAGATTTTATGCCCTCACCAGCACAAATAAATAAAAAGCACAGTTCATGTGATACAGGTCATGAGATGAACTGTAGCCCGCAGAGCCACATACTTTAGTTTTGCTTCAGAACCTTTATAGCACCAATCAAACCACTTAACCTAAAACACTGATCAGATCAGAATCAAGTGACATATTTTTAATGTTTTCACCTGGACCAATGCCCACTTTTATGATGTCAGCACCAGCCAGAATCAGCTCTTCCACCATCTCCCCAGTGACAACATTTCCAGCCTTGATGGAAAATAATGTTTACATTTTACAACTGTACAACAACATTATCTTATCAATTATAGAAGTTCATTGTCTCTCATTATCTTATGTTGATATTATTGAATAGATTATATTTTTGCAACAAGCTTTAAATACTGACCATGATGGTGTGGGATGGGAATTTCTGTCTCACGTCCTTCACAAAATGCACAAAATGTTCAGAGTAACCATTTGCTACATCCACACAAATGTACTGGACCTTAGGCACAGCTTCCAAAATGGCACCAAGCCTCTCAAAATCAGACTCACTTGTTCCCGTACTCACTGCTAAGCTCTGTGGAGAAGAAAAAAGTAGGGAAAAAGAGAGAAGGAATGTTAACTGTTACATTCAATGCACAAGCCAAATTAGTGTATATAAAGAAATATTGAGTTTCTTTTACCTCTAAGCATTCTGGGTGCTTTGCTGCAAACTCTTTCCAGTCATCTACACAGTAGTGTTTGTGTACAGCAGTAAAAAGTGTGAACTGGAAGAAAAAAAGACTGGTGAATCTTCGTGTATAGATTTATGAGATGATATGCATTTGACAGGCTTTTTTAGAGGCTTTTCATAATCACAGTACAAGTCTGTGGAAGTCTGAGAAGACACAAGCTGACAGACTTTATGCTATTTCCATCATACCTGATGGAGTGCCAAAGCCATCTCAAAAGTTCCAACTGTGTCCATGTTAGCAGCTATGATAGGGATACCTCTATAACTTCCCTTTGAGTTTCTGAAATTGAAACTGCGCATCAAGTCCACCTGAGAAAGAGAGGGAAATAGTCAGTGCATGAAAGTATCAAAACTGTTTGTACAAAAGCAAGATGAAGATCTTAGAGTACAGGAAATTCAGGACATTCACTGATTATGAACAAATATGAAAGCAATAAACCCATTAATTTCTGTATTAACAGGAAATTCCTGTTTTGTTTTTTTTTGGTCCAATTTTTTCCCAGCTGCTGCCGTTGCCTAACTGGTCAGCCAACATCCTCGGGACAAAACACCAGTCCCAAGCTCTGATACAACGGCTAACAAACACCTGTGCTGACCAGCCACAAACTGGGTGTGATGTAGGGAGAAAGAGTCATCTACCCACCCAGAGAAAGCATGAGATGTCTGAATAATGCAGTAGATTTTCCCCTTAATAAATAATAAGTTGGTTTAAATAAGACAAACATGTAGAACTGAAAGTGTCTGGCTTTTAACTTGTTTAAACTTTTGGAAGAAGTTCTTTTTCCCTTCTCTTCTAACACAGCTATTTTAAGATATGAGGTTTATGCATGACAGCGATGATCACCTCACTACGAGACTTGAGGGTGCTGCGTTTGGGACGAAGCAGAACATCCTTGAAGTCCAACTTGATGTCATTCTCAATGCGAGGCATGGTTGTCTAGATGACCTTCAGACGTCTGCAGGAACTGAGTGTACAGAAGCAGCAGCTGTGTGTAGGAGTCCCGTCCTTCTGCTGTCTGTTTAACCAAACAAGAAGAGCAGTCACAGGCCCATCACTGTTTGTGTGAGTCAGACACAGCTCAGAAAACATGCCTTCCATTTTACCTTCAACTGAACAGAACCTTCAACCAGAAATGAAAATCTGTCCTGGGTTTTTTTCTTATGGTATGTTTGGCTGAGCTTCAGCGGACCTGACAAGGCAGTCGGAACATAGTCCCGGGACGGATTTTATTTCTGGACCTGGATTTTCCATCTGTACTAATTACATAGACAGATTAACAGATACACAGATATATACATAATAATATTATATATATATATATATATATATATATATATATATATATATATATATATATATATATATATATACACTAAAATCTGCTCAAATTATTAGCATACTGTCTATTTTAATTTTAAAATATATTTTCTGCTGGAATTAGAAATCTTATCGTGTAACACCAGGGTGTGATGTGGTTGGTGTGGCGCACCAGATAACGTGAGCAATTGGGGTTCAATTCCCAGTCTGGTCAAACAGGCTGTTCTACACCAATAAGAGTACTTTGGCAAGAATCCTACCGCCACTCTGACCCACCTCTGTAAGAGGTGAGAAACCACGTACGTCACTCTAGTTAAATACCATTAATGTAATGTAACGCGTCGGGGTTTGTAAATGTGACCAAAATGTGTAAACACTGTTACAACTGAGAGTTAAAATATGCTGCAAGCTGGCTGAGAAACTAGTATGTATGCGGTTTACAACCTAATCCACAGTTAGAGGACAGTGTAATAAATGCATCATGTTTAATACATTACCTCCTGGACAGGTTGTTGACAGAATCACCGCTGGAATGTATGAAGGAGAACAGGAAGGATGCGCTTTTTACATGTGAAGGCGGTAATATTTTGCCCCGGATCTACAGTAAAACGGGATTTGTAGTTTTTAAACCAAACCCGTCGCATCCGCTCTCATTCAGTGCGGGTCTAAACGGACTACAAAATAACCGTGCGCCTTGACGTCTGTTGTCGGAGTCCCTCGTCGCTGCAGTTTTTCGTTCCACCTCAAAAAGTTTAAACGTTTAACAATAAGTATTATACATGTAAACATTGGAATGAAATCATGCTTAGTACATGTTTTTAATAAAGTATTTAGTTTGATCTATTTGGTCTAGCTTTAGCTATATTCAGGTCGGAACTAATGATCAGTGCTATAGGGCGGTACGGAATGTTTTTGCAGTTGTTCAGGAATTTCAATTGAATGTGTGGAAGAGTCGAGGGAATATTGTAAATAGAGGAATAGTCTTTGGGATTTGTTTTATTCCTGTGGGTATTCGCTGCGTCTGTTGCCAACACAGAAGCCACAATGTTGATCAAAGTTAAGGTGAGGGATCTGGGCATTTACTGCGGTTTGATTGAGCGGTTAGCACGCGATGTTATCCGAGGCAGTTTGGCTGGAGCTCTATTAAAAGTGTTGTTTACCGAAACTATCAGCCTTTAGAAACAATGCTGTTATGAATTTAAGTTTATAATCGCTAGTTAGTGCCTTCATTTTGCCCTGTAGTCGCTGACGTTGGTGAACGGGTTAACTAACATTAAAACGACGTTCATTGAACGTTAGCTCTCTGCCAGCGCAGCCTTTCCCCAACCACAGTATCGTCTGACTTCTTTCAGAGGGATTCATCATGCCCTCTCCCTTTGTCTGTGGTATGTGGTATGAAATGATGGATTTATGAATAATGAAGCAATAGTTCTGAGCAAACGTAACAGACACCTGAAAATAACCCAATTGTCACTAGCCAGCAAGAATGCACAGTCTTTTAATTGTTTGAAAAGTCAACACACCCAACAAGAGGACGTGGTGATGGAAGTGTGCAAAAGAGAAAGAACTCGAGGCTAGCTGTCTATAGATAGTAGCTAAGGCTAAGAAGTCACACACCTAGGGTGACTTGAGATTTTGCATATTTTTAAAGGGTGCCATGACGCAAAGGTTGAGAAACACTGTTTTAATCCTAATAGTGAATGGTTCATGTTCATTTTGTCCATTTGTTCATCTGACCTAGCTACCTTACTAAAAACATGGCCCTGGTCCCATTAGAAAGAAAACTGATTGAGTTCATTTTAGTGCATGAAGTCCCACAACTTTCCCATGTGTGGCATTTATGCATAGGAGCAAATATTAGAAACCGGCAAATATTGTACACAGTTTCAATGTTGGCCCCACATATGCATAAGTCATTGAGTACTGAGTCATCGAGTAAAACCTTTCTATTGCTTGCAGACTCTGACTGGCAAAGAAATTGAAATTGACATAGAGCCAACTGACAAGGTATGTTTTTTTCAGAATTAAGCAGGAGTATTTGACTATTAATGTAGCTGGATTGTTATAGATAGACGGTTTTAGATATGTGGACTGCACCTCCCTGCAGTTGTTAATTCTTGAGTTATTTGTGAAGCTCTTTTGAGGGTGAATGTACAGCATTTGCTTGTCCTATTATTTGTTTAATTCAGGTGGAGAGAATAAAGGAAAGAGTGGAGGAGAAAGAGGGTATTCCACCCCAGCAACAGAGACTCATCTACAGTGGGAAACAGATGTAAGTTCTCAAATCCATAAGACCACTTTTACACACAAATCTCTGGATATTATCAACAAACCATACATTACTAAGCTTTCGAATACAAAAGTCTGCATCCATGACTGATTCTGGGCTTGTTTGGGTGAGTGGCTCATTATTCCTGGTTTGGTTTCACACAGGAAAATTCCATTGAAACTGTGGTTGATTGCACTGTGCATTATTATCATTTGACATAAACATTGAAATTGGAACGATTTCATAACATTTGCAAGGAACTTTCCACATCTTTCAAACCTAGTTTGACACCTCACCATTGTTAATTATAGTTAACTATATTAGGAGCTATTTCTGACTCTTCCTCTCTCATTAACTCCTCAGCTGTCTTCCACTTTGTCACAAATGCACATTATTTCCGTAATACTTGGCTTAAAACAATGTTCCCATGTGTGTTTTCCAGGAATGATGAGAAAACAGCAGCAGATTATAAAATCCAGGGTGGCTCTGTATTGCATCTGGTCCTGGCACTCAGAGGGGGGCGAGTGCACCAATGTGCCAACAACTACCTGCAAGCCTTATAATTCCCAGTCTTCTCCTCATTAGATGTCCCATCACTGTTAAAACCAATGCCACAGCTCCTTAAATGATCTCACTTAAACTCTATTGTGTCAACATCCATACTGGCTTTTGAGTAAGGAAGCTTTTCTGTTCTGCAGTATCTTCCTTTCAGTTCCCTTTGTCCATTAATTTATCCTTCACAGAGCACTGTCCTGCTAAGTTTGTTACGTTTACTAGAAGCAACAGTGAGTATTCATTGTTAAAGTGAAACTGATGCAGAAGAATCTGTCATTTGTCAATAAAATAACACATTGGCATTTTCTCCTTCTGGTTCCTGAATATTTAATCACTGGGTGTGAAAGCATTCTAAGACTCATAAAGCTGAGATCAGTCTCTGAAAATCATTTGAAAGAAGGCTGTTGTAAAAAGCTTGAATATGTGTTGCATTTATTCAGGCATTCCTCTGGATTTATTAAAACAAACACAGATTAAATTTATGCTTTTTGGCCAGATTATGTCATTAAGAGCTAAAAACCAGATTAAGCCTAAATTTAGACACAGTGGCATTTTTAATTATTGAAACACTGATGATATTTAAGCTTAATCCATTAAAGAATGGAGCCCAGCAATGTCTGAGCAGATTTACTACCAGTCCTACCTATTTAGAAAGTACACTATGTCACCGCTTCTAATGCATACTACTTAAAGTTGAACCCATTGGTGAATCATATGAGCAAAAGTCCCTGTAGGGAAGTACTGCCAATAGAATAGGTAACTGGAGCTGATAAACGCAAACATATTGGCACCATTGTAATAAATGCCAGGAGTGGATTAGAGGGTTATAAAGCCCCCACAGCACTGAGCTGTGAAACAGTGGAACTGTGTTATCTGAAATAATGGAGCTCCATACTTTTAGGATGAGTTGGAGAGTCCTATATCTTGACTTCACTTATGCGCTGTATGTCAATTAATACAAACCAACTATCACAACAATGCAAATAAACTTTTTCTAATACTCTTGATTACAGAAAACAACAAACAGGTATCCCAATACTTTTGTCCCTTTAGTGTATTTATTTAGAATGTAAATTGTCTCATGATGAACTACATTATACCTTTTGGTCTACAGGAGATGCCTTTTCACAACAAACATTTTAACCTGTTTTAGCCTTTACAAAAGGGGTGGAGGACAATGAGAGCTGAATTCCAGCACTGTTAATCACTAGATGTTGGTATGCTGGTGCATGGAAATCAACAGTGTTGGAGTCTGGCCCCTTGCTTTGAAGACACAGACCACTAAATAGTCTTTTTTACTTCACTATATAGGTTTATTTATCTTTTGTTATGGACAGTTGAGATGTATACAAAACCCATAAGAAACCAGATAACAACTTCAGTAGAAAGTTCACCCAGATGTACTGTTGTTGGGATGATTTTATCAACTGGTATGTATATACAAAAGCTTACAGAACAGAACAGTCTACAGATAGTGTACACACAATGTGGCAAAGACATTCAAAATATCACAAACATCAATCACTTGTTGCTTGGTGGTGGGTTCAGTCATATTCAGTGGAAACACCACCATCGTCTTCAAGGTTAGTAATTTTGTGAGACTTTCTGGGACCCTCTTAAATGTGCGTGTGAGTTAATACACAGCGTAACCCTGTATGGGTAGTTTGTATTGGATGGATCTGCAGCATTCATGTAGGGCTTCTACATTCTGTACAGTGGGTTTGATCTGGTTCTTGAGGGCTCTACACTCAGACCTTCGCAGCACTAAAAGGTATCCTAGAAGGGACTATTATGTATCGTGTATAACACTGATAACATGTATAACAAAGGAAAAGTGTTCAAAGAGGCCCTAAATTGATTATTGACCTAATTTAGAAGGTTTAGTATTGATTGAATGCAAAAATGACCTGGAGAGTTTATATAACACAATATAGTATTGAAATATTTAATCTTCCTTATTTTTAGTCTTGTACCGTATTTTCCAGACTATAAGCCACACCCGCAAAGTAAAAAAAACCCAAACAAACTGGAACATAACATATAAGAAGAAAAAGCTGCACCTCATTATAAGCTGCATGGTTTAAAGCGTGGGAAAAAAGTTGTGGCTTATAGTCCGGAAAATACGGTATATTACATCGGAATGCTGGTGCTTCTCCATTGACAACCATGACAAGCTTTACCTATTTTACTTTATAGTCCTCGACTTACAGGCCTCATTCGTTTTCTTAAATTTGTTTATAAGAATGATTGGTGAACAAGACCCAATGATAAGGAAGGGCATACTTTGTGTTTGAATGGGAGTAATTACATGTCAAAAGCTGCACTTTCAAAAAAAAGGCTCCTGTTGAAATGTGATTATTCTGGTAGGTGATGTCATTTACTGGTAAGGGATCAGGTTCATTCAATTTGGCATTGTAGTGTTGATGCACAATTAATTTTAACACTCATTAAACTTGGACTTGTAGTACAATGGTTTCTCCATTGTTTTTGTCTAAACCTTAATGTGTGTCTCTAAAGACCACTGTTAATGTAACCTAAATTCAAATCTAGTAATCTATTGCTTTTATATGGGACCTATACACATTCACTACATTTATGCATTGTGAGAAGACAAATAAATAGGAGTACAGTTGGCACACAGTGATTATTTATCACAAGTATTGTCCAAATAAAGTGTGACTTAAACACATAGGCACATAGACAAATTTCTCAGCACATACAAAGACCCTGTGACCAGGAAAGGCCATGTTTACATAAACAGTGGCCCCTGACCCTTTCTACTTCTCATTGCTTCATCTTATGGAGTGGATGTGACTGTTGCACATTGTGTATGTTTAAAAATTGGAACAACAAAATTGATGTTTGCTAGTTCCTTCACTCAAATACACCCAGAAAGCCTAGCAATTGGCAGACAAGTTGAATCAGGTGGTTTTGAGCCAAGAAGTCACTAATCTTACTTTTAGTGACTTTACATCTATGATGGTTTGGTAAGAGGTTTGGTAATATTTGATGTATTTTCATGTGTTTTCAGGGGTGAAATAATATTTATACAAGTGGTTCTTAATTAAGGTTGTAGAGAACCACCAATACTGCCCCCTACACCCAGTTTACAACAGGGAGGACTTGTTAATTATTCACTAGTTGTAAAACCTATGTAGCAGGTGAAGGCCTATGGTAGACCAGGAGCAGTGTTGATGGATTAGTTTAGTATTTTTAAATAAAAGTTCTCAAAACATTTTTACATACAGTCTATTATATACAAGTGGACCTGAAATCTGTTGTGCACCCTTGCCATAGAAGAGCCATCAGTACAATGAAGTTCCAATTTTGTTAAAAAGATGTGGGTAAAGAACCCTTAAAATGTCTAAAGATGTTAATGTAAAAATTCAAAGGCTTTAAATTTAATTAACTCCAATGTACATAAGTTCCACATTAACATCAACACAGTCAATGCTACAGTCAAATACTTAAGTGCTGTTGATGTGTACTTTATTAAAGATTGTAATCATGTGGAAACAATGTGCACATTTGAGCCAAATAAATAACTAAGTCAAGTTTTGTAATGTAGCCTTTGATATGGTGAAATATTGTCCTAATGAAGCTAAGAAAACAGATCTGTGGAATATATCAGTGCAGTCCTTCTACACTGAATGTGGATGTAGTTTCTACTAGAGTCACTTTTCTGTTCACATGGACAATTGTAGCCAGATGCTGCTGGCCACGATCATTAACACTCACTATGCTGTGCACTCTGGGTGGTAATGCATTCTATGACATATTCCTTGTGAATTGTAAAATGTAAATGTGAAATGTTAAATGCAACTTTGGAAATGGAATCTAACATCCACTATCATGCCTTTACTCAAATTCTAATACAATTCAAAGTCACATCATCTTGCCATGAGCACACTGGCCAGTGTTCAACCTAATCTCAACTGATGAGATGTGGGTGTTCTCAAGCCATCCCCTGAGGTAACACCACTTCATAATCAAAATACATACCGCTATCTAATGACTTTTGGCAAGGCAGTATATAGACAAATCCACAGAATGTGAGATACTGTGTGTGTATAAAGGTATAAATCAGAAAGTAAAGAAGCAGCCTGGTTTGCTCTTTCAGATAGTTTAGCTATAAGACTGACATTAAAATCTATTATACCTCTACACAACTTAGGGTGAATATGTATGTGATGAAATGAAAATGAAGCTTTTCTTGGTCCATCAACTGACGTTATTGCACCTGCACTGACATCTATAATACATTATACATACTTTTAGATCATTTATATATGAATATCAATATGAAATTATTTATCTGGCTCTAGACAAATATTTTAGTTCAAGTATATAAGTACACATTTATAATGCCACTATTGCTTTACATTAACCTTTTCCACAACCACATGTGAAAAACAAAATAGCACTTAATTACCCCTTTCCTCTTTTTTTCCCCCCAAAAAATATTAAATACATTTGTGTAACTTTTAATGACACTTAATACACAGGTGACTAAAATGAGTATATATTTTCTTCTGATTCCCTAAATCTAGGGCTTTAAATTTACTTAGAACATATTTTGTTAATTTAATCTACAATTGATCACATGTACATGAGTGTGGATGCTGTATTTGTGTGATTTCAGATTTATGAAAATCAGAAATCAGCACTAGACAGTGTATACTTCTACTGCCTCTGGGTTATGGACTTGCATTGCCAGACCTGCCAGACTTGTGCTGTCTGCACAGAAGGCAGTCACCAGTCAGCATTAAATTTCTTAGCCTTTTTGGTTTTTCATAAACTTCTTTTATCTTCAAAAATATCAAGAAAACAAACAAAAAAAATGTCAATAGTGATAATAACAAAGGTAATTAGAATGCCTGAGCACAGGCTCTGATCTATGTATTATATTATAATTAAGGCAATTTAAAATGCTAGAATTATACTGACACCAGAGAAAGAGTCTGGTAAAAAAAAAAAACTACTCTAAACCACAAAATGTGGTTCTTAAATATATACCTTATATATGCTGTCTCAAAAAGGAACATCCCAGAGTTATCATCCGGATAAAAACAACAAGCAGTGACTTAAAAGGACACAAAATAATAACAATAATGACAGAACATGATACAAAATAAACAATCAGGTTATGACAATTAAGGCAAAAGGATAAAAAAGGTATAAGTTTTTGGAATCAAAGTCAGAAATTGTTCTTTAGTGTATCTATGAGTAGCTGGATGATCTTGATCCAAGGTGAGATTTGTGAATCGAAATACTTTAAAACTAAAAAAACAAAATGATGATTTCAGAGAAAGTTAAAGACTAATACTGCACTATAAGCAGTGACTGGATCTGGATGTGGCAGTGTTTAAATACTGAGTGGATGAAGAGCTACAGTAAAGGGTGGAACAGTGACTGGAGTCAGCTGATTAGAGTTACAATAGAACAGAAAATTACAATCACCGTTTTGGTTGAAATTGTGACATCACAATCAATAACACTGATCTAATCCTATATGACAAATCAGATCTTATCAAAATAGCAGTATTTTATGTACATTCTGGAGTTGAGAGTTTTATCACATCAGAAAATCTAAAGCTGTAACTCCAGTGGAAGTGGAGGCAAGGCCAAAGAATGGAGCTGAATGTCTTTACAGTGACCAGTGTAGACAGGCACTCATTTTTTCCTGAGTGCTGCACTACACTGATGCACTGAATTTACCCAGTACAAATGTGTGCATCATATCATCACAAATAAAATCTATTACATCAACAGTTATGACCAGAACATGAGTAAAATTAAGACTGAAATGTGTTGATGTAATATGTTTTATATTTTATTTGAAATAGAAATGATGTACATATTAAAATCAAGTAAATTCATGTTCTTTATTCACTTTCCTCTAAAATCTGTCTCTACCCTCCAACACCACCCTCGTTTAAACACCATCAAATGTGCAAAAGTATATACAGCAATAAGAAAGGTGTACTAGTGTGTGCTTCATGAGTTTTCACCCATGTATTCCAGTAGCGTATGTGTATCAAACTGGCACCCTGCTTGTGTATGTGTGTATGTGTGTGTGTGTGTGTGTTGAATTTGTTGGTGTTCAGTAATTAGCCTATTTTGATGTCTCTCCCTCTTCCCCTCCTGATAGAGGAGCTGTCTCCGTTTTCATTTCCATCTCCTCTCCACAGCCATCCTCGTGTTTCTCTTCCTCTGCTGGGTACACCACAACGCAGAATTTCTGACCCAGGTACGTCATCTTATCTGCATGGAGAAGGTGAAGAGAAAAAGAATGTCAGACACTCTGCAACAGCATGATGATGCTTACATGCAAAAACTTGATTATAGGAAAAGGGAAAAAAACAGCTTTTAGCTTTTAATGAATGTGAATATAAAGTGATTTTGGAGCATTTGTGCATAAGTTTATAATTTTATATGTGTATTAGTAGTTTGACCAGAGGAGGATGTGTCCTCCCCCTTGTGAGCCTGGTTCCTCCCAATGTTTCTTCCTCCAGCTCTGAGGGAGTTTTTCCTTGCCACTGCTGCCCTTTGGCTTGCTCACTAGCAGATCTATCTATTATCTTTTGTTCATCTGCTGTTAACCTTTTTATTTCTTGATTTCTGTAAAGCTGCTATGTGACAACTACAGCTGTGAAGAGTGCTATACAAATACATTTTTTGATTTGATTTGATTTGATTTCTATTAGTGCTGACAGATTTACATTATGTCAAAAAAGTTCCCAGTGTGACTGTTAAGCATGACTATAACACAAAATTCCTGCCTTTTAAAATGGAATAACTGTAGACTGGGCATTATTAATTGACCCACACCTACAGAAGTCTCTCAACTGGCATCAGGTAGAACACAACGTGACAGAAGTCTCAGAATGGAGTTGTAGAGGTTCCTAATGGTGTACTGCAATAATGAAGAAGTTGCATTAATTTCACTCCTTGTTCCTAAAGATTTTGTAGTAGGGGCGGAATGTTGATAGCACATCTAATAGCTGATTGAATGTAGCTCTATCAAGACATCAAGACACCATCCTCCATTACTGCCTGACATGACACAGCACTTGTGCAGTGAAACATTTTTTTTTGGATGATGAGTGTTCTGGTGTAATCCTGAAATATTACTCTACTCCATGAGGCCACATATTCTTTTCATTTTTATGCTGGTTCTTTTTCTGTAAGCTTGTAAAATGCTTGTATGCCATAAGAGGGAGCTCATAGTACATTTTGTATTGTGGAGTAAAAGTGAACTACACTTCCCATCTGTAGGGGGACTCCAGGAGATATAAATACTAATAAGAGTAGCAGTGTGCTTGACAGCCCAGTGGCTCTGTGACAGCGAATCACTGTTTTCTTTTAGAACAAGGGTTCATAAACAGAGCTAGAAATTACTCTTAATGGCAGAAGCTTTGTATAACTTACCCACAAATGTGTTAATGCACTGGGGCTTGTTGTCCCAGTAGACACCCAAGAAGTAGACAGGCACGCCAGTGAGCATTATGGCCAGGCCAATGCCACATACCACAGGTTCAGAGTACAGAGAGAAGATCAGCAGAAAGGCCCAGAACAGAAGATAGATCACCGGCCACACAAGGCTGATCTGGGATCAGAGAAAAGGTCCGTATAAGACATTCATTTAGACAGGCATATTATTCTGTTATTAGTCCTACGGCTTTTAAAATACTTTATTATTTATATAAATCTATGAAGCTAAGTTCTTATGTAGAGAGGAACTGAAGTGTGGGCCCATATATGCACCTGTTTAATGTTAAAAGAGTTTAGGAAGAGATGGCATTCAGCCCTCAATGTCATGTGCATCTCTATATAATGACCATGCCAGCTCTTGCCAAGAACACATGACCAGAGGCTCAGCTCCTAGAGGGTCAATTAACTGCACTGTTTCCTCTCTACAACACACCTGATTAAGTTAATGATTAAGTTAACTTACGTTTTCAGGTAAATCGGGACTGGGAATGAATAACAGTGACCTGAATCAGTGGTTCTCAATCCTGGTCCTGTCCTCCTTGCTTTAGAGTTTTCCCTAAATCCAGCACACCTGATCCAACTAATGAACTATCTGAAAAGCCCTTGCTGAGCCTAACTGTGTATGTTACAGCAGGAAAACTCTAAAACAAGCAGGGCAGTGGAACTCCAGGACCAGGATTGAAAACCACTGCCCTAAAGCCTTCAAGAAATAAGAAAGAGGTCCATTTTTCTGTCTTTTGACTTACTTTGATTGGTCGGTACATGTCTGGTTGTTTGATGCGCAGTACAATCTGCCCAGCAACAGTGACACCATAGAAGAGGTAGTTGATGAAGCCCACATAGTTAATAAGTGTGTACATGTCACTAGTGCACAGCATCAGAAGAGTTGAGATACACTGTAAAAGAAAGAGAGAGAGACAATACGGAGGGGGCATTTTCAGTTTAAGAGAGGATTTGTTGGATGGGTTTAAGCTTATGAGAATGATGAGGTTTAAGCTTATGAGAATGGTGGGGTTTGTTCATTTCTTTTTTGTATGTTTTCAGGGAGAAAAATGTGTCTTTGTAGGACAACAAGATATCCCACCATTCCGACACTAAAGATCCTGACATTCTTTACGGTTACTAAGGATGAATGTTGAAGTCATTCTTTTAAAAACATGGAGACCTATAATTTGTTTGCATAAATAAATTTGTTAGCGTAAAAAATTCTGAAGATTTCAGAAGCTGTGAAAAACTAAAACTAAAACCATGAACTGTCACACTCACAGTGAACAGCAGAGCTGGAATAGGTGTGCAGCGCTTCACATGGATCATAGCCAGCAGGCTAGGCAGATGGCCTTCTCTGGCACCAGCAAAGAACAACCTGAAAAACAGAGAGTGAAAGATAGAAGAATGAGGCAAATGTAGGGCATTATGCTCAACAGGAGACATCAGGGATTCAGGGAGTCCAAGTGAAAGAGAGAACAATGAACAGAGAAAGACCAGGACAAGATGACATATCTGACAAGACATATCACTGCTTGGGAGTGATTGACTCACAGTCACACTGAGTACAATGCCAAAATATGGAGAACACCATGGGAGAGTATCAGATATGTGAGATAATGGACGAACAAAAATGCAAAATGAAACCCCTGTTAACATGTGAATGTGATGTACAAATGGATGGGCGGATGGAAAGACTGACCGGGAGGAGGTGAAGAGGGAGCCGTTGACCCCCCCAAAGGTGGACAGGGCCACCGAGATGGGCATGATCCATGACATCACTCCCAACAGCTTCTCACCAAACGTCTGGGAGAGAGCAAAAAAGTGGTGAATGAGAGTAAAGGACATAAAGATAAGGTGGGTGTGAGGGAGGCCTGTTAAATATACTTTGTTTTTGATAATCCATGTTAACATATAGACATTGTGTGAGTACCTATATGTTAATGATAGCACTAGGAGTCAGTACAAGTATCAATCGTGAGAAAATGAACAATTGATACTTATTTAGATATGTCCTGAAATATTATGAATAGCACAACATTTCAGCATTTAATGAAGTTTTTATTACTTCTACAAAGAATTCTGTAATTGATATATAGTTAATCCCAGCCAACCAAAAGAGAGGATACTCACCACAGCAACAGCATTGGAGGCCAACAGCTCCTGAGGGCTCATAGCAGTGACGTAGGCGATGTTAGCAAAAACATAAACAAATGTCACCAAGGGAATGGAGATGAAGATAGCACGTGGAAGATTTCTGGAGAGAGAGAGAGAGAGAGAGAGAGAGAATGAAAAAAAAAATTGGCCAATGGTTCCTCTGAAGGTTCTTCTACATGCTATCTCAAGGAGTTAACATGAGTACCAGTTCCTTGCAATTGCTGGAATGAGATTTCAGTTTATTAGGCGTCATCTGTAATAAACCCCTCTACATACTACAGGACCAAATTTCTTGACCTTGTACTTGTGAACTACATTTTTGCTTCTAGTGTGTTGAGATCTGGAACAAAGCATGTGAAAGCACCAAAGAGTGGGTTGAGAAAAACTGCTCTGGACTAAAATAAGGCAATTCACCTTCTATACCTGACAGAGATTCTTAGTCTTTGCCAAAAGCCACATATAAATCTTTCACAATCCAACAAGCTCTTGTGCTTTTTGTCTGCATTCAATATTTATACCCTAACATTCTTTTCAGTTGGCTAAAAATGTAAAGCACTGATTCTCTGGGAAACTGGGTAAGTAAGTTAATTAGCTGGTCCTGTGGCCCCTATGTCTTTGTAAAAATGATCTGCTCCACAGAGCACTGTGGATTAACTAAGATTAGCTATTACTTATGACTGACTTTCCAGCATGGCATGCTATATGCTGTGTGAGAACAAGACTGAAGAGATTGCCTGCTTACACATAGGGATCCACCAGTTCTTCTGTGACATAGTTGAGGAAGTTCCATCCGCCATAAGCGAAAGAACCTTGCAAAAATGCTAGAGCAATGAGACCAACATCATAGTCTTGAAAGGGCTCAAATGCATTGACTGGCTCCAACCAGTAATACTCGCCTGAAAAAACAGTTAAAAGAATATGTTGTTAAATACATTTTAATAATAAAATAAATATCCTTTTTTCATTGGAACAGAATTTCAAAATGAATTGACCAAAATTATTTGGAATAAAAATCTTTTTACATTGACTTTCACTGCAGATATTTACTTCTCCTGTAAAGTTGCTATTTTGAAAATATGTATATATCCATATATGCTCATTGAAAACAAATACTGAAACAAATAAGCTCTGAGATCAACATGCAGTTGTGGCAGACGTACATAATTACAGCCATGGTCTGATTAGACACTGGGTCCTTGCATTAGAGGGTGTAAAACGCTGCCTCAGTTTTCTTGGTGTGTCATCTAAAAAATAATGTATTTTGTAATGTAAAACTATTATTTCTTGTTTCTGGCAATCAAAAAATGTCCATGACTGCCTGAGAATCACTCTATGAATGCTGATATCTTAAGTTACCTAGAAACAACCTCCAGCCATTAAAAAGTTATAATTATAATTATAAATTAATTATTTAAATGAATTATGTCTAATAGCACTGTCTCTAAACCAGCCCATAATGGCCCATTTGTTTGTGAAAAACTGCTAATAAACACAATCAATAAAATGGTATTTATTATTACAATAATATGAAAGAGGGAGCACTAACCCGTGGAGCACCATCGCCAATATTCCACATTATAGGACTCACTCTTGTGTATTATTAAATGTAAATACATTCCGCTGCTTGATAAACTGCTAGGTGCCGCCCAGCTTTACAATATTATTACTCTAACAAGGTCAAAAGAAAGTATGTGGGTCATTCTTTTCGCCCTCTTTGACCTCCCCGTCCCCTCTGTACCTCTCGGTTTCAGTCTGTCCTTGCACATGACTGACCAACAAGCTGGTCACACACAGACGGTGGCAGTGTTAAAGCTGAACCACTACAAACACAGAGCAGTCCTGTTTTCTTTCTGCATTCAGCTTTTGATAATAGCTGTCACTTACCCTATATTGGAACAGCTCATTGAATAACACCTCTAATAACACCTCCTCTGTGATGTGATCTTATCTAATCCCTAGTGACGCTCAGGCTGTAAAAACGGCATTATCAAAGCTTTTCTTTGCTTTTTGGTTTTGAACCCAGTGGCCTCTCTTCAGACAATAAGGGGATAGTCAATAGCAGTGAACTTAAATTCATTATACCACACATTTCCGTCTAATCAAAGTCAGCATCCATGTACTTGCAATTGCAATTAATGTTCATTTAATTGCTCATTTGATCGATATCTCTAGTGAATTAGTGTTGTGCTTTCAGACTCATGTAACAATAAAGATATGTACATGGACACACATTAACAGATGGACAACACATTACAGTTTCTCTCTCTCTCTCTCTCTCTCTCCACCAAACACAAATGTAGGCAGATGGCTCATACCCTTGCAGATCTGCACGATACCCATGATGATGATGAGGATGAGGGCCAGCAGCTTCCCTGCTGTGAACACGTCCTGCACTCTTGTGGCCCAGCGTACACTGGCACAGTTCACCCATGTCAGCAATACTGAAACAGAGAGAGATCAGGAGGTAGACATTAGCATATATATACTTTCTCAACCATAGCAGTTCTAACAGAGGAACCTGTAACACAACTATATTACACAGAACATGAGATATGAGACATTTGGGCCAAATCTGGTCCACTTTTGGCATTAAAGGCTTAGACATAAGTCACATTTGGGCCAAAAATTCATTTATATCTGGGAACATTACATTCCTAAACAGCAATACTGAAATTCTTTATCCAGTAAAACTCTATAGCTACACACTATGGGCTCTTGTTTCTCAGACCCAGCTTAATCTTAATTCTAGACTAAAAGGCTTTGCAATGGTTAATCACCACTGGCATTACAAAAACGTCCATTAACAGGCTTAAACCACATCCAGTTGGCCGTAAATGCTTCATGTACCAGTACAGCAGTTCTCTGAGCACTGAGCAACACTGCTATTTATTTATATTTTACTCAGGCCTCAGATTTTTAAAGATTTTCAATTTAGAGCTTGTCCATTTAGTCACCTTCAGAAGGGCTTAAAAGTCATCACATGCACACAGATTCTAGTTACCTCACTTCTGCAGACGCATGTGACTAAAGTTCAGTTGTGGATCATAAATCACATAAAAAGGTCACAGTAACCTTTTGTTTCACCTTAACTGAAGAAAACTTAAAGCAATCTTCAACCCTTAGCTAGTGCATTCTAGTACAACATAAATCTCCACTGAAAATCTGAACTTGGTGAGGATGTCAGTTTTTATTTATTAATTAATTTATTTTTATTTTTTATTATTTAGTATTTTAAAGCCTTTTAACCAAAATGAAATGAAGTCAGATTTTAGGGCTACAACAAAACTATTCTGATATAATGTTGAATAATGTATAGATTAATGAAACAAATACGCTTTTATTCAGTGTATGAACCTCTCAGTTACCAAATAACTTTATGAAAAACATGGCAAAAATGTGACAGATTTTCAGTAAGCACTTTTTTTCAGTAAACAAATTACAAACAACCAGCCAGTTGAAAAGAATTATATCTAAAAGTGCTATGTCTAAACCAACCCCGATAATAAACACCATTAATATAACTGCGGTAATCACAATAATAGAGGGAGTGCCATGTAGCACCATCACCAATATCACCAACATTATAGGACTCACTCGTGTATTATTACACTACTGTAAGTATATTTGGATTATGAATCCAAAAATAAGTGTATAAGATTTTTTCCTCAAAAAAATGCACTTTAAAAACAACACTTTTCCATTAGCTCTAAGTCACAATAAGACACCTCCTATTCTATTTATTTATATTCAGGACAATCATGTGCCCAGACTGCCCAGAAAGGGACAGTGCTGGCAGCAGCTGATCTGTGAAACCTGTCTCACACACACACACACACACACACACACACACACACACACACACACACACACACAAACGCACCAGCTCTTTAAACTGAACATGTGTTGGTCTTTATTTTTTATGCTATAATCTCCAAAAGACTAAACTATTTGTGTCATTTAAAGCCAAGGTTGTAGCACGGGTTTCAGTGCCTGGAGGCGTAAACAGCAAACACACGTCCTCTAAGATTTTGCAGGAAACTAAAATGGTTGACATGTCAAGAAGGGTCAAAGGGGAGAAAGTGTTTTGTTCCATGTAAGCAGAAGCTTTAAATGTCTATTGACAAAAATACTGCAAACAGGCCTGCAGGAGAGAGGACAAATACCCCAGACTTGAGTAAACAGACAATAAAGATGACACCTAGTTGACACCTAAACACCTAGTTGTTACCTATAACATTGGTGCAATGCTGCAGATATGTATATCATCACTGACCTGCAAACATCACATATCTGGCAGTTGTTCTATATGGCCCTATAAAAATGCTCAGAAATGTCTGGAATAAAATCGTTTTACACCGACTTCCAATAAAAGTTAAGAAGGTCTTTTCCTTCTTTTGTAAAGCTATTTTTGCATGACAGATGATATATCTCTATAGTGTTGGCCAAACAGAGCTAAATCATTCCCTTCTATAGTAGCCTACAGTGGAAAACTTAAGCTTATAAAAATTATTCCCAAAAAACATCTCAGTGCAAGAAGGACTGGAGATGACAGTACAGTTTAAAGTTTAAAGGGTCCTGACGTCATGTTTTCAGATAAAGAGCAACGGATTCTAGGTAAAGAGCTACATGTCTTAGAGGGAGGAGCACTGACATGTTATTGAAACTCTACTCTGCTATAAAAGAGACTGAGACAGAGATGGCGTCACACATAGAAGGAGAGAAAAGCAGTGAAGAAATCTAAGCCCCTCACCACACACCCACCCATTTCTTTTGAGGAAGTCAGAAATACATACCCAGTCACCCACCCCCTTCTTACTCACACCGTCTGCACGTATCACACACAGCAAAACAGATCCATGCATACACACCCTAATCATAAAATAAGCCGGAACAAACAAGCAGAAGGAAAAATACACAGCTGTCAGTTCAGGAATACTCATACACACAGAGGTACTAGAGGAGTCATCCTCCTCCTGCACTTTCAGGGACTACAATGTCATGAATAGGAATGTGATATTGCAGGATTCATTAATAACTGAATACACTGTTACTGAAAAACCTGAGCAGTGTGTTTATTGGTAGATTGTGAAACAATGAGTAAAAAATGAGGGATAAAGTCCAGGAGTAGAAGACAATGAACATTTCAGTAAGTCCTTTGTAGGAAATGCTAAGGAGATGGTACTTGTTGAAGAAACACACACACACACACAAAACAACAACAACATGTTTCTGTCTTCAGCATTTTCTCGGCTGCTTTGGCAACATCTGGCCAATCAAATCAGTGTAAATACAGTGACTGTTCCCTGCCTTAGCCAATCAAACTGCAGATAAAATACTACAAAAAGAAACAGTAGAAGTAGGACCTCCTGTACCTCCACAAACAGCTTTGAGCTCAAAAGGTAAAATCAGGTCAAGTTAAGGACAATTCCCCAAGCACACCACGACACACACACACACACACACACACACACACACACACACACACACACAGAGCACTTCAAATGAAGCTGTCTATGAATGGGCTACAAAGGGTTCTTTGAGAGGCATCATAGAACAGGGTTTCTCAACCTGTGGATTGAGGATCACCAGTGGCCTGTGAAGCCCTCTCTAGTGGTCCCCTAGCCTACCCTCAGGGAGAGACAGTATTCCATACTGGGCTGGTAATGGCCCTTTAAATAATAAAAGTTAATAAAATAATGTGAAAAGAAAATTAGTAGATCATATTAGATTTATTGATTCATTGGGAAGGTTCCCGCAGGGAAATTAGTGATATAGTATAAGTGATAATCAAGAGATCAACTGTGTTCAAACTATAAACATTTTATAAACATTCATAGAAATGTGCAAAGCAAACTAAACAGTATCAGTTTCAGACAATGCAGCTGCAGAGATTTACACATGAAAAGATTTATTTTCTTGTGGCCTGTTATGCTTTCTATCTATAAAAACGTGGGCCATGAGTTGCAAAAGTTTGAGATCCCCTGCCACAGAAGGACCACTCTTTTTCAGTTGCAAAAGAGATGTGTGAATATGAAGAACCATCTCTTATTTATGGACCCAAAAGTGTTTATTAACATCTTGTTTTATTATATATACCCTCATTAAAAAGGTCCTTAAAGACTTCTATATTTAATGATGGTTCTGTATAGAATTATGACAATTCAAAGACCGACTTGTATATTTATATGTTTTTTTGTCATTTAAGGATTCTTCAGAAACCTTCTCACCTCTCACCATTATCATTGTGAATAAAGCATCCCTTTCCCAATACTACACAGAACTTATTTTGCTTATCTTATATATTAAACTCATATTACATTAATGCAAATCAAAAAGTGCATTTGAAAATAAGGGGTTTTATGTTACAAGTGTCAATAACTATGTATTTAGCACCCCCCCCCCCCCCCCTTTTTTCCCTGTCTCTGTCAGATCTGTCTATACACACCCTGTAGTATTTGTGATGTGAGTGTGACTTCTGTCTAAAAGCAAATGATCCAAGTGTACCAGTGACCCACAGGGCAACCCATCCATCCATCTTCTGTCCTGTCAGCCTCCACACGAATACCTACCTCAACCTCTCTCTTTCACACTCCTTATTCCTTCTTTCATCATTTCACTTTATAAGGACTTCATTATCCAAAACGCAAACATGTAAGTGCAAAAGCAAGCCAGCAGATTTATGGTCAGTTTCAGTTTTTCTATAATAATCAGTCAACAATAATCCATATGGAAGTATACAGCTGGTCCTGGTATAAATCAGCCAGAGCCCAGGCAGGTCTTTTCACTATTTTACAAGTGTGATAAAAATAAAAAAGTCTGTTTTTGGGCCGGTTTTGCTAGCCTTTCCAGCCCCACGGACTACCATCTTGAAAAGGTGACTTGTCATATCATCCTGGCTATACAATTAAAAGCTGTGTGTGTATGTGTGTGTGTGTGTGTGATGATGGAATATGTTCTGGTATGAACAACAGGCATATAAAAACAGGAAAATCACAAGCAGATGAGAAAACAAACGTGTATATACGCTGCTGAGGAGTAAAGATGGGGCATGAATGAGAAAAGCTCTAAGATGTTAAACACATTCTTAAATGTGAAATTCTGAAAATTGTTCACAGGTGTTATTATATGTGTTGCTTATTTTTTAAGAATCTACAATCATTGTCCTTTTACTTTATGTATCAAATAAATATTATATTATCCCAAAATTACATTTATATTTGATTACTATTCTGTATCAACAGGTTGGAGCCTGTAACTGTGCTTACACATACACTCCCAATAAGTGGTTCTGCCCTTTTAAAATAATGTTCAATAATCTATAAGCGATAAATAATGAATATCAAATTACCCCATTGCTCAAATTACACAATGATAATTGCAACTACTATCTTTTACTACTTACTCTGACATGTATCATATTCTAAAAATATTTCTCTACAATTATATGCAGAACAATGACAACTTCAGTTATTTTTCATTTTATATGCATGTAAAATGCAAGTCTGGAACCACCTGTGGTTCTTTGGAGTATTAGTGGCTAAAGGTTAAAACTCCAGACTTGCAATATCAACCTCAAAGTGTGCATTTGTCATGTGTTTATTATTTTTCTCTTTCAGCCTCTTTCATCTACTCACTCTCTCTCTCAACCAAACGCCCACAACCATTTATCCCCCCATGTAGAGTACAGCTGGACTTACACAGGCAGATGGCTGCTAGCAGACGCAGCCCATTCTCTGGAGGGAAGCAGGTGGGGAAGAGGGGCTGCAGGACATAGTTGGAGAAGGTGAGAGCAATGACTGCCTGGTTGGTGGGGTAGATCACCAGCACAGCAATCCACAACCTCAGGAACCTGTAACACACACACACACACACACACCCACCATTAGGAACCTCTTGTTGTACCCAATGTCATACTGAGAGACACTACTACTTCTGTATGTGTAGCTCAATACATATATATATATATATATATATATATATATATATATATATATATATATTATCCATTTCAGTCTAATTGTTGAATTATTTATTGTTCCTGGTCACCTTTATCCTCATTCCGAATAGCACTGCAATCCAAAACTTCCTTCTCCGTTAGAGTGAAACTACTTATATATATTATATATAATAGCATTGCTGATTCTCACTGGTATGTAAATAATAAGACTCTGTAATTAGAAGGTTCTGCATTAAAATGCCTCTCAGAGAACTCTAGTACCTATCAACTGAGATAGCGTCACTTGTACTAACAAGATTGCAGGCTAACGAGTTGAAAGAGTGAGCTTGTACAAGGAGAGGGTTATGTGAGGTCAGGTGGAGTGGGATTTAGCTGTGTGGAAGGATGGAAACAGCAGGGGAAACACAGGAGCCAGGTTGCATTCATTTTCCATTTGCACTTTGATAACTTTGTTAGCCTAATGTCTGCAATTCTTCATGCAACTCAGATTTTTTAGACATTAAGTCGTCACACAGATAATGAAGTGAAATTCAAAACCATTCAAAAAATTATTGCAAATACCATTAGCAAATGATCACACAGCACTTATCTAAGCAGAGGAACTCAATAAAATTATTACTAAACAGGGCTACAATCTTTAAACTGCAAAGCATTTAAATATTCATCAGAAATAAACATCTCATTCAAGCTGATGAAAAATCACTCAGACCCCCAAAAGGTCCCAAGAGTAACACTGTGGTTTCCTGTCTGCCTGCATCACTAACAACATCTTTATTTAAACAAAAAACTCTCACCCTGCCAGTCCTCCAAAGATGTCCTTCACATAAGAGTAGTCGCCCCCAGATTTGGGGATGGTGACACCCAGTTCAGCATAGCATAGAGCACCAATGGCTGTGATGACACCTGTGATGATCCAGACGATGAGTGCTAGGCCCACTGAGCTGGCGTTCTCCAGTACACCTTTCGGGCTGACGAAGATGCCTGAACCAACCAATAATGTTACCTTGAAGACAAAAACAGAGTGTTAATGATATTAGCTTCAATATTTATTCTGATTGCAGGCCATTTTATTGATTCCACTGTATCTCTACAGGCATTATTTATAATTAATCGCTTAATGTCAGAGAGAACGTGCGAAGGATTTGATCAGCTTATTTTACTAGTCTTTGACTCTAATATTAAAACCTCATGTGCAAAACATCCAGGTTCAGTTTTAAGGGCTTGAGCTGAACCATTTCAGATACAGATAAGGGTGTAACACACGTAGCAGGCAAAGGGCAATGTGATAACACACGCCAGTAGATCCACTGCAAGTCCTTCCTGAAGACGTGAACAGGAAGATAAATACAAGTCCTGCCATTATTGAATATATTACATTAATCACATCATCTAATGATTATTTGGACGAGTAATGGAAGCAATCAGAGTTTGGGCCAATAAATCAATAAAAAAATACTTGTTGGAAATTAAAAAAACCATGCATGTCTTATAAAGGCTCAGACTACATTAAAAAAAAGAGAATTAATAAGTCTTTAAAAAAGGCAAACATATAGGAAAATAATATAAATGCACACTTACTACTAAGCAAACTGCTTGGCCTCAGAAACTCTGGTGATTCTTTGAGAATATGGTTACTGAAATGAATAACCAATTATTCATATTATAAATCTTCATGAACACTGTAGAAAATAAATAGAAATAATGTACTCATACAGTCACTGTTTCTTGAACTTCCTAAAAAAAAAGTTTGGAAAAATATTTTGTGTTTCATTGTATTAGTGACTTATTTTTAATATATTCCATACAACCCTGCTGAAAGGTGCAGCCACCAAGCTGGTTGGCTCTTTTTGGTGAACGGTGGGAACTTATCTTTAACTAGCAGGCTGCTTGACTCTTTTTGTTGACAAATGGGACTTTATCCATAACAAGCACACTAATTAACTCTTTTTGTTGAAAAGCAGGACATTATTCTTAACCAGATGTCACATTGAGCAGTAAAACTCAGTTATATTCACATGTTCTGTTCACATGACAGACAGTCCTCAGTCTGTATGTTTTCACTACAATTCTGCATCAAGATTTGAGGGCATGATTAATCTGAAAAGTAATACTGACAATAAAACTGTATGTTATGATAAACTGTGATGGTTTATTTGTTGGATCCCTAATCATGATATTATATTTTGCAAGTAATAGAGTTAATATTTTGCATGCAAAGATTAGTAACAGTCCCACTGTCTTCAGAGCCCACTCTTCCCATTGATAAAGTTTTCTTTTGCTCACATATATTGTCTTGCTTATGCATCACAATAACCACGCAATATATTAAATCAGAATCATTGTATTGTGATACTTTATACCAGCTTTTTTTTTTCACACACAGCCCACAGAGGGTTGTTACTTTAATCAATGATTTTAGTAAAATAGAGTATTTGATTTCAATAGATTCACTGTGACAGCCTAAGCAGCTACAGAAGTGCGGCCTCTGGGGAATCTGGCAACTAAATGGGTACAGCAGAAAATAAAGACATTTTGGAGGAAGGACAGAGAGGTGATCAATTGAGAGCACAGGGAGGAGACATTAATATCAGGTGAGAAAACCTCGCTCAGGAGGGCAGAGAAAAAATAAGTGGGATATTAAAGAACTAGTGAGAGAAAAAGGCAGGAACTGGTCAGTTAATCAAGAGGAAATGAGTTTGCCAAGAGAAAAGAGAGAGAGGAGGAGAGCAAGAGCGAGGTGAGGAGAGAGACGGAAAGCTCAAGGCCGGTAGACAGAAAGAGCACTTATTGAGTCAGAATGGGGGATGAGGAGACATGGTGGGGTGAACGGGTGCACACTGGCCAAGTCTCTGTGTGTGTATCTCTGTGTGTGTGACAGAGAAAGAGAGATAAAGAAGAGAGAGCTTTACATGATGTGTGGCCTATGAATTAATAGCTTAAGAGTGTGTTGCTATATGCATGCATGAACATGTGTGTTTTAACCTGAACAATACTCTTGACACCCTCCATAGCCATCAGATGTGCATGCTTACTGAGAAGCAGCTCCCAGGACAAAAGGATAAAGGAAAATAACGGGTGCACATGAAAAGGATTGTGTGGACCTTTTCTCCCCAGGATGTCCCTTTTTTACTGTCCCCCTGCTGACACTGATCAAGAATAAGTGCTTGAAAATTTCCTCTGATCCTGAACTTATGGTCAGCTTCCCAGACAGAGAGATTCTAATCTCTTCAAAGGCCTTAACAAAACAATCAAAATACTTAAACTGTACAGATCTGCAGGATTGAGGCCTAGTGGGTCACAGCTTCTGCAAGCTCAAATCTTAGCAGATAACTAGGCCAAAGTTCACACAAAGACAAAATCTCTGCAGCGGAGTGTAGAAGATGTGAACAGACATGAGGGCAGGTACTACTTAACAGCATGATTATTACAGTGATTATCTCCTATTCAGCCTTTAAACCATTCTTGCATATGGATCAAAAATCCTGTGAATATTAGGCCAATCAGGATTCAATGAGTGCTATGACAAATCATTGACTCCAGGATCCATTTAACGTTTCTTAGTCAAAGGTCTGGAAAGAACCTTTCCCAGAATCTGTTTATACCCAACCACCAGCCTTGTGCCACCAAAGCACACATTACATAACATTATATGGTCCATTCCACACATGGGCTTGCTTAAGCAAAACCTGTCCAGTGGTTTGAATAAATCTGTTCCAGCTAGCTCTTGGTTTAAATTTCAGAAACACAGCGGGCTGGTGCTACTGACTTCTGTGACAAAGCAGACCCACTGATTGTTAGCCGGTTTCACCAGAATTCCTTTTTTCTCTTCACACAGCAATATACAGCTCATGTGCAACTTCTGACGTAAGTGGGTCTGTGCACTGTTGACTGTAGTGGAACAGTCTGTGCACGGCACATCCTGTCCACACTCTGAAGTTCTGTCACTTCCTCTTTTCTGTGTTTGTGGTTTGTGCAATAACATGACTAGGAGAAACAGCAGTGACTTCCCTACTCCAGGTACTACTTAAGCATGCTCCTTGCACATGTAGACAACACTAACATTACAGGAACACTTATAGTACTAATGTTCTCGTACAAATGGAAACCTGACTCGCTCCTTTAATTGACTTATTTTCGTTTCAATCAAATGACAAGGTTCAGAGAAAACGAACAAAAGCAGTATTTGCAAGCTCAGATCATGTCTTCCGTTTATGACAATGTTGGAGGAGACTGTAAGAGAAGGTGGATAACTTGGAGATAAAGTGGCTTTGAGGTAGCTCCTCTAATAAGTGGAGCTAAGACTGAGGAATATGACTTAGAGAACCCTTGTTCAAAAGCTTCTATAAAGAAGCCTCTACAGCACATTCTCCATCAGTCTGTAGAACTTTATATGAGGAAAAGAACCCTTTATTCATGCAGAGGATTCTTTGAGTGTTTATGGTTTTATATAGAACCATTTTCTTAACTGAAGAACCATTAAAGAACACTGATTTTTATGTGTACCCTGGCATGATGATTGAATAGAGAAGACATGTGTTTTATATAGCCAGGTTTGGTTAGTGCCTATAGACTACAAATGAAAAAGACTATACATCATTGTCCAAATATTGTAAAAACGCTTTCCTTGGAGGACAGTATTTGAGGCAGTCTTTAAAAAGAGGTCAGTAATAAATGAACCATATGGCTAAGAGTAGGTCCCATTGATAAATTTTATTGAGAAATCACTTAACCTTGTGGCCCCTAAGCCAATTGTGCAGGACATTTTTGTAATTTAATGTATTTATTCACTATTTTCATTGTTTGGTAGATTATTTAGGAGACAGTGGGCACATATTTGAGAAAAATGTACTTTATGTCTGAAGTTTTGTTGTGTTTGAGTTTGTTTTTTTGCTGGTATGCGACAATAAAAAGCAGTCCATGCCTAAAACTTCAGTTAGTAATTGATTATCTAGAGTGTTTATGAGCTGAAAATACAGTAATTTTGATGATATATTTGCAATGATTTTATTGGATGTTGACTCATATCAAATAAAAAACTGAATGTCCTTTTTATTATTTTTTGTTATTTATGTATGTATCAGTATTATCCTTTTCTTGGATTTCTATTCTGAAATTTGAATAATGTGAGTAAAAAAAGAGAGCAAAAAGCGAGTGAATGTTAAAAAAAAAAAAAAAAAAAAAAAAAAATATATATATATATATATATATATATATATATATATATACATTACAGAATTTTTTGCCAATTTATTAAAAAAAAGAAAACTGAAATTTCTACATGATAAGTATTCAGACCTCTTTGCTGTGACGCCATATTTAACCTCCACGCATGGGGTCCATTTTTCTGATCCTCCTTGAGATGGCTCCTGCATTGGAGTCTGCTGCATTAATTAACTGATTGAACTTGAATAGGAAAGGCACACACCTGTCTATATATGACCTCACAGCTCACACTGCATGTCAGAGCAAATGAGAATCATGAGGTCAAAGGAACTGTCCATGAGCCTAGAGACAGAATTAGGCAAGGTGCCAGATCTGGACCAAGGTTACAAAAGAATTTCTGCAGCACTTAAGGTTCCTAAGAGCACAGTGGTCTGCATAATCCTTAAATGGAAGAAGTTTGGGACAACCAGAACTCTTCCTAGAGCCAAACTGAGCAATCGTGGGAGAAGAGCCTTGGTGAGAGGTAAAGAAGAACCCAAAGATCCCTTGAGGCTGAGCTCCATAGATGCAGAGGAGATGGGGAGAAAGTTCCACAAATTCAGCTATCACTGCAGCTCTCCATCAGTCTGGGCTTTATGGCAGAGTGGCCAGACGGAAGCCTCTCCTCAGGGCAAGAGTTATGAAAGCCTGCATGGAGCTCTAAGCCAAAACACATGAAGGACTCCTCAGACTATGAGAATAAGATTATCCTGCCTGATGAGACTTAAGATTGAACTTTTGGTGTTAATTCTAAGTGGTATGTGTGGAGAAAAACCAGTACTGCCTATCACCTGCCCAATACAATCCTGCAACAGTGAAGCATGGTGGTGGCAGTATCACTAAGGGGGGGTGTTTTTCAGCTGCAGGGACAGACGACTGGTTGCAACTTGAAGGAACGATGAATGCAGCCAAGAACAGAGATATCCTGACAGAAACCTCTTTTCCAGGAGTGCTCTGACCTCAGACTGGGCCAAGGTCTTCCAACAAGACAATGACCCTAAACACACCAGCTCAAAATAACAAAGGAGGGGTTTCAGGACAATCCCCAGGACTGCTCTTGACTGGCCCATTCAGAGCCCTGACCTAAACTCTAATTGAGCATCTCTTGGAGAGACCTGAAAATGTCTGTCCACTCAACGTTCACTATCAACCTGATGAACTGGAGAGGACCTGGTATGAAATATGGCAGAGGATCCCCGTATCCAGGTGTGAAAAACTTGTTGCATCATTCCCAAGAAGACTCATGGCTGCACTAGCTCAAAAGGGTGCTTCTACTCCATACTGAGCAAGCGGTTCAATACTTATGATCATGTGAAATTTCTCAGTTTTTTTTAATACATTTGCACCAGCTTTTTTTTCTGTCAAGATGGGTGGTAAGTGTATATTAATGAGAAAGGCAAGAACTTTTTGATTTTAGCAAATGGCTGCATGAAACAAAGAGTGAAAAATTTAAAGGGCTCTGAATACTTTCCGCACCAACGGTGTATATATATTTACAATATATACATATATATATATATATATATATATATATATATATATATATATATATATATATATATATATATATATATATATACTGTACTGTAATTTGACAACAAATTGTGAGACAACAGACAATGTTGTTAATGCAGGTTAGACGTATGATATGATATTCCAGCCTTATTTCTCTAACTGGACCTTTTCGAAATTTAACTTAAATACTCCTGATCTCAGATGTCAGCAATTCAGCTGTTTACCTGTGACTTGTTAGCAGTTTGTACCTGCCATGCTACATATAAATAGAGAGGTTAAATTTCAGTGTGATTCTAATTATGAATTATAATGCCCTGTAATAATAAATCTCCCCAGCCAGCTGCCTGCTGCTAATTCCCTCCAAGCCCCTATTGATCTCTTCTGTTGCCCAGTAATCTCCTGCACTACAACATTATATCTGTCAGCATGTTTGATCATCTGCCTTAAAGCATACAGCTTTCCTCTCCAAAACACAGCCAACCATCATATTTTCAAGTGGGTTTATTTTATTCAAAAAAAAAAAAGATATATGACACCTTTTATTGAGTGTAATAACAGGTTGTTGTACACAGTCCTCTGAGCAAATGTGTCATGGCAAGTCATTGTAACATTGAGAAAACAGTGTGTGTGTGTGTGTGTGTGTGTGTGTGTGTGTCTGTGTGTGTGTGTGTCTGTGTCTGTGTGTGTGTGTGTGTGTGTGTGTGTGTGTGTGTGTGTGTGTGTGTGTGTGTGTGTGTGTGTGTGTGTGTGTGTGTGTGGCTTCCCATGTTTGTAGAATATAAACTCGAGCTGCAGGTTGAGCTAACATATAGCTCTTTGTGATTTCTATTTAAAGAATTTTACACACAAACAGAACATATCCTGTCTAGAGAACATGCATTGAACTCTATTAATATTATGCACCAACAATAGCCACAGAGCCTGCATTCATAAATGCACAATATGCTCCAAAAAGTTCCTTCCTCAAGACAGTGAAAGCACAGCATTGTGCCTTTCTGATTCTTGAACAAGAAGCTTACTTTCTGCTTCCCAACTCCATACTCACATCTACAGGTTAAGTAAGTGACTGAATCAATACTGGACGGCAACACTTTCATCTTTTGTGGGACTTAAACTAACAACCTTCTGACTTATGCTGAGGGCTACTGTACTTTGAAGTGAGTGCCGATTAACATCCTGTTGAAATAGGGGATGATTGGTACATATACAGTACCTGAAACCTTGCAGACAGATTAGCCTACAGTAACCTTCACAGGCTAGACCCTCACAGCCAGTGAGCATCTACTGTACACTGGACTTGACATATGGCTGTGGTCCAAATAGCCCAGCAGCTAATCCATCCTCTAGCACCCCTTACCTGCGTTTCAGTCTAATCTGTTCCAAGTATTTCAAAGGCGAAGAATGAATAAGCTTACCCACACCTCAAACCAATCATTTAGGCCTGTTGATTGTGGCTTCTTAATCAGCTAATTCTGCCTCTGTTTTTAATACAAGAGATAGTGGCTTTATAAATTTTCATAATCTAGCTGAATCCCCACCATCAATACCACTCAGCCTCAGCTACTTGGCCCAGTAATTATTTCGCCGAGGCCAGTAATGTTTACTTGAAATTGACAAAATAGCATTGCTTTTAAATCCTGTATATTAGTTTTAAATATCTAAAAATATATAGCACAGAGAGATACCCATGAGATATTCAATATAAATTTATATAATAAAGGATAAATAGTAGTTAAAAGAAATGCAAGCACCATGACATCATAAACAAAAAATGTATTGTTTGGTTGTGTATTACATGTATTGTTGTAATGTGATATTACAGACTTTTTAATGTTTTAATAACGTATGCTATTAATTTCATGACTTTGATTCATGTATTAACCGATCTGACTGATATGTATCAATCAGGAAATGTTTAAGATAATGTTTAAAAATATAAATTTAAAGAAAGAAACATCATAAAATGTTTTCTGTCCCACAGCATGAGGCTGTAATTCCACCTGTTGCACCAAAGCTACATTCCTGCCTCCTGTAATTTCTGAATCACGTAAGGTGAATGAAACATTTCAATAGCTAAGAAATATTTTATTATTAATCACAAAAGTAGAATACAGAACGAGCATGCGGCTGGTATGACCAGCAAACTTATGCTGATCAACACAGGCATTGCTGTATTTAAGGGACATGCTCTGTGGTTAGATGAATCCAGTAATTATCAGCTGTCAGGCTGCAGTTGAGGCAAGGAGGTTCTCTGCAGGTCTGTCTCTATGAAGACTGTATGTGTTAGTAGTAAGCATCGGTTACACAGCTGAACAGTCTAAGGAAGCGTGGTGATGTCACAGAAAGGTCCCCTCAAATCAATACTTCAAGTAAATGAAAGACTAACATGTTAAAAACAAACCTGTAGTTTTACTTACTGCACTTCTGTGGTCAATGCTAAGTAAGACTGCATATACTGCTGGTGTCCCCAAACTGCTCTGGAATATAGGCTGCATTTCTTTACACAAGCAAAGAGTCATTCACCTTGAATGCCTTTCACGTAAGCCTTAGCTGCAGCCTAGTCTTTGGGGTGTAGCTATTTGGTACAATCAAGGTAGGTGACATAAATATATTGCTAATTCTGACTATTTTGTTTTTGGCAAATCTGATTTCAAATGGGCCAAATTGAGTCCCACCCAAATTAAATCCAACAGAGGAAAACAACTAAAATAGTTTGAAACATCACTCCATAGAGAATATCAATATATCAAGGGAAAGTGTTGAAGTGGGGTTCATTAAATATTTAAAAAGTTCTTCTCACCCTTACATTCTTATTACATAAATACTTATTTAGGAAACCAAAGGCGTTGTCCAAAAGAACACTCCTCCTAGGACCTTTACTAGCATTCTGCTTACCCTTGATGCTACAGAACCAATCATAGAAACACTGGAGCTTCTGGAACTCACTGGTTGAGATGTTAATGGAACACAATAAAGAAACACTGAGATTCTTTATGGCAGGGGTCACTAACCCTGCTCCTGAAGAACTACCTTCCTGTAGGTTTCAACTCCAACCCAAATCTAACATACCCCACTCAGCCAATCAAGAACTTCTGAAGGCAGTAATTAGTTGAATCAGGTGGAGTGGATAAGGGTTGGATCTATAGTCTGCAAGACGCCTTAAAGCAAGCTTTTATCTTCTGTAGAAAACATTAACAAACAATATAAATTATCCAGCTCTAACTTATAGCCAGAAACTATATCTGCACTTGGAGAACAGCCAGTTAGATCTAATGCCGTATTATTATGAAGTCATTATTCAAGTTAGGGGTCACTGTCAAGCAGGCCAAAGTGTGTGCTGTTCGTGAAGAGGCTGACAGCGATTGACTGACCGATATCAATCGGGTTCAATGCTTTCTGAGAAACTAGCATGCAGCATAAGAACAAAGATGGGCTGGTGGGTATCTGCAAGTCTTAATTTGACAGCCACTTGATAATGATAGTCACTTAAGAAGTGTTTGGATGAGCAACCAGGCAAAGGGTAGAAAATAATTTGTCCTGCTGTTATTAAGACTGTTTTAAAATGAAATGTTTGAGGAGCTTATTTTAGTATGGCTGTTATTGCAACAGGTTAATTTTGTATTAAACTTATCATCATGTCAAACGGCTCTCCAGCTAATGTCAATGTTAAAGCCATAAATGAAAGCCGACCTCTGCACTCTGAGAGAGGTTTGTTTAGTCGAAACCTGGGTTGTAGCTCACTCTCGTATTTTCTTAAGAGGAACCATTTGACTTCAGACTTATTGTTTGGGTATTAGTCTTATGACCTATTATTACAACTATATTTTGTTGGCTTAATGGCTATAGTTCAGTAACTAACAATGGTTTATTTTCCCATTATTAAAAATAATGAGCATTTGTTTCCCTACTCTTGTAAAATAAAGTACTTATGTATATAAATAACAATGCATATACATTTAAGTGTGGGCCCACATAAGGGGTTAATATGAGTTGTGTAGAAGTTTCACTTGTATGATTTCAATAATTAAAGGTCCAAATCTGGCCTCAGATCAGAACGTTAAAAGGCCAAACTCAAGCGTCATCCTATCTAATGTGAATGATCTCTAGATCCTTTAAATATGTTCATAGGCCATTCTGTTTCCATAGAAACCTGCAGCCATGCTTTTATTCAAGGTCATCTCACCCGCTCATAATCCCATGGAGAAAGGTGATACTCTTACAATGATCTGTAGCCATCTCTACTCTGAACACAAACATTAACCATTATGATATATGCACCAAAACTGGTCTCAGATCAGTGCAAAAGAGCACCTGCTTTCTAGACAGGCACTTTTCTGTAACATGCCCTGTTTAATATACAGACGACCTTAGAGTTTAACTTTAGTGTTACTGGAGTTTGATATCTACTGGAACCCAAGACCTGACTGCACTATTCTGCCTCATCAACCAGCTTAATCAACCCAAACAAAGGAGTCAATGGGCCTATATGGAAAAGAGTTACTCAGTAGTAGAAAACAGCAGTCTTGTGTCCTTATCTGTCTGTCTCTGTGTGGAAAAACAAACCATGAGGAAAAGCTTTGGATGAGGACACCCCCTCTGGCTTGGAACGGTACCCTCATCTGTCAAATGGAGCTGCAAATGACTGCTGCATATTTGTTTATGAGACAGAAAAGAAAGCAAAAAGGTTGGGTCGAATAGGGGCATTTATGAACATTTGGGAATCTTATGACTTATTAGAAAATCTAAACAATATGATATTGGTTTTTTAAAAAAAGATCCCCAGAAATTCTGGACTGGAAGAGAAAGACAGGACCATTTGCTTGGGGACCAAATTTATCCTCCTGATTCAGAGCCTCTCTCAATCACTTACAAATGAGGGTTCTTCAAGGGTGCCTCAGTGAAAGAAAATGGTTCTATATAGATTCACACATTCAAAGATTATGCCTCTTTTACATCATAAATGGGTTCTATACGGCATGTCACAGCTTAACAATGTAACTGCTTCATCATGCAAAGGGTTCTTTGTGTTAATTTTCTTTACTGAAAACTTTTAAAGAACCCTCATTTAAAGTGTGTATGCAAGACAAGTTTGATGTAATACTGATCAGGAACAAACTCTAAGTTTTGATTGGGTCAGATTAGGAACTCACTGTAAGGACAGTGTACCAGGCACCAGGGGGTCCAAACTACTGCTTGTATCACTTGAAAATAAAATGGTTCTTTGCATATTTGCTCAGTATGTGTGTGAGGAAAAGACCTGGTTCACAAAGCAAAATGGATCACACTGTTTCTCCTCTGGCTTATTAAACCCTCCCCAGTCAGCTGACTGCTATGAACAGCTGTGTGAATGGCTGGTGTACACATACCTATAAAAAAAGGATTTATAGAAATACTGAATCTTACAACACTCTTTCAAAATGAGGGTCTCAAAATTTTGTATAATGAAGCGGTTCTTGAAATTGATGGAGAAGAGGGTCCTAAAGGCTCTATATAGCACCAAAAGGGTTCTTTCTATTGGTGCTATATAGAACCCTTAACAAAAGCTTTTAGACAAGGGTTCTATATAGCACCAAAAGGGTTCTTCTGTTATTACAAGTGACATCTTAACAATAGTAGAACCTTTTTAATGTTATATGAAACCCTTTTCCAAAAGGTTCCACATAGAACCTTCTATAGCCATTTTCTCCAACATCCTACCCTTTGATGATGCAAGGAACCCTTTAATCATGCATAGGGCTCATGGTTCTATATAGAAACATCTTCATTGAAGACCTCCTTCGAAGAGAGTAAATAATATTTCATTCTTCTTCTTCTTCTTCTTCTTATTATTATTATTATTATTATTATTATTGTTGTTGTTGTTGTTATTATTAAATCAGTATTGTATGGATAGTAGAGATGAGAGAGGCAGTTTTATAGAGCTCTGACAGCTTATGACTATATATGACAGACCTTTAATAAGTGTGCATAACCAGTGGGCACCATTCCATCCCAGTTTAACCCGTTTACAGAAAGCACTCACCCACTATGATCCCACAGGCGCTGACCAGGCCAATCTCCTTCTTCAGAGCCACAGACTTCCGGCAGGTTTGGTGGTTCCGTAGCTCCATCCCCTGCTGCCAGGTCGTCGCTGCGCTGCCTCTTTTGTCCTTCGGTCCATCCGTCATGTTCTCAGATTGAGTCGTTATTGGTTGCGGGTTGAGTGATGACAGCTGAAGGACTGGCTGCGCTCCCTCTTCTGCGGGCTGAAGGCACCGTTTGGAAGGCAGCACTTAAACAGAGCCGGCGCGGACAAGACAGAGGTGTTTATTGGTCTTTGTGTCCGTCCCGACCACCACAAAGAGGAATGAAACGAGAGGATTGTCGCGTGTCGTTAGAAATCCCGAGATAAACACACGAGCATCGTGAGGTGGACGAGCAGAAAGCTCTCGACACACCGCAGCAAACGCACAGCAGCCCTCCAAACCCGAAACACCAGCGTTCTAATCGATGTTTATATGAACAGCAGTCGGTGTGACTTCTCAGAGGCGATATTCAATGGGAATGTGTTTGAGGCCTTGCTTTATCAAATAATAGCTCAACCCCTGAGACTCCTGATGAAGATGCAGAATCCACTGAGAACCCTTTAATAAGCACCAGCTTCAAAACATCCGAACAGCTGGCTCGTCTCAGGTGCGAATTTCAGAAACTGCTTAGAGGGGTTCTAAACGCCGGGATGTGATGCGAGCAGTCTCCAGCTGCCCTTTAAAGACCTGCAAACAGTGACGTTGGGAGGAGTAACCCAGCCTTCAGTGAATGCCAAGCAGTAGTTGCAGTCTGTCCTGTTTGGCCGATATAATAATTCTCCCATCTCAGCTGGCCCTCCTCTTTTTAATCCCATCCACTACCCCCCACCCCCCAACACAGTCATTCAAGACCTGTTTTTACAAGAGTATCTACTATCAAACCTACCCCCCCAACACACACACACACACACACACACACACGCATATATACATATTACAATCTGAGAAGTAGGTCATATCAGTATTAAAGTCCCTCACACACACACACACACACACGCACACGCACACACACACACACACACACACACACACACACACACATGAACGAATGAGTGCCTGAATACACACCATCACAATGCACATACATCATCCAGAAGATATATTGCTTCCATTCACAATTACGCATGAAGCATGGGTGCCCAAACCTTGTCTTGAGGTGGGGCAAAGCAAGGTCTTTGTGGACTGTGGGCTCCTACTAAGAACAACAAGACTTAAAATGAAAGACTCTTTTATTGAGCTATTGTAAGGCCAGCGCTCACACCCAAAACCAGGAAAAATATAGCCATAGACAATGTTAACTTCAGTATACACTCTGACCTCTGAACACCACAGAGAGGAACTCACTGCTCACACACCTCCCCGCTTCACCCCAATCTCCACAGGATGCCCAGCCTTGAACCACAGGAGCCCCCTGTGGATTGGCAGAAAGCAAGGTGACTGTAGGGTATATTTTCTTAGGCAGTAAAAACATGCATAGCTGCTTTAAACTCCACAAAATATTTGTTCTGTCTTATGGTAAAGTGTCAAAAGAAGAATACATAACATTGTCATAAAATCATTGTACCTCGGAAAAAATGTTTTACTATTCACTGAAAGTTGAGACATACAGTGTTTTCTTTCTCCTGTAAAGTTGCTGTTTTTGAGACAATATTTATGACAATATTGAATATTTAAAAGGTATTAGAATACCTTTTTATTCAATTTGAATGAGATATTAGGTATTTCAAATCAATGGTTAAATCATCACTCTGGGCTAATCTCAGACCAATAATTTAAGGTACGCCCTGCTATATTCAAGTGAATAAGGCAGGTGGGCTTCAAATTGAGTCTTTAGATGCATTTTAACATCACACAATGTCCTCTCCCAAACTGCTTTTTTAAAGAACATATTTGGATAATGATATAAAAGTTTTTTTGTTATATTATTGGGTGAGGGGCAATGGCAGGGTAACTTTCTGCAGGCCAAATCAAAATAACTTCACTGGCCCACCTTGAACACTCTGAACAGCTTCTTTGGTCTAAAGCAACAAATAAGACTCATTTAGGCACCCATCAATTGACCGTTTATCCTCTTTTTGCTATCTATCCTTCTTATCTTGGAGCATTATTGGTGCTGTAAAACATTATTGGCACTAACTATTGATGTATGGTTTACTCATCTGCTATACATGCTAGACATACTTGGTCTAAGGTGTTTTCTTGCGATTCTTTCTGCATTGTGTCCTCAAGGTGTCTGCAAATGGTATATTTCCCCAATAATCTATTCTTCTGCGTGTACACTGTGCTTGAATAGTATGCATGCATTGACATGCATATGTGGAGGAGTTTTGATGATGAGAGTTATTAGTGGTTGAAATCCAATGAATTTCAAAGGGGAAGAAGTTCAAAAAATGGTGAGGTCTGACAGTGGTTGGTTAAGAACAGTGGCTATATTTATTATATTATATTGAATTTTAAATCACAAAAAAGTCGTGGGACCTTTTAGTCTTGATTATATGACCCCATACTCATGGATATGAATTGTGAAACCCTGACATTTGTGACAGCCTGTCAGAAAGGAATGGAAGTGAATGGATGCAGATGGACGATAGAGCCACGTGCTCAAGGGCAAGAACATTAAAGCACAACGATTAACTGGAGGAAGGACACAAAGATACCTCTAGAGAGAGAGAGAGAGAGAGAGAGAGAGAGAGAGAGAGAGAGAGAGAGAGAGAGAGAACACATTTATCAATAAAGTAAGTATTACTGTGTCTCATTGTTAAGAAAAAAAGAAACAGTTACTTTGAAAAATGGAGTGTCATTACAGAATGTGCTTACCTGCCAAGCCCAGTACAAGACGGCCCCCACAAGATACATTGGTGTCTGGACACTTATTTTGTTTCTGTCACTAAAGCTGTAATAAAGCAGTGACTTAAGGCACACCTGGAAGAGGAGGCATCAAAGCCAATGTAGCTGAACACTTCATATATAATTTTGCCCTCATTGCCGACAATCATGCACACAGTTTATCAATCCTTGCAAAGAAGCAATGCTGCAGAATAGACCTATGCAATCTAAAATATGGAACTTATTAAGTATGCATGATGCCAGACGTGGGCTAGAGGGCTATTCTTTCACCCTGTTCTTTAATGTTCAGCATAGAGCAGGTATTATGTGGGTGGTGGTGAAAGAAAGATGTATGCAAAATAACAAATTGACAGCAGTCTAATTATAGAACTACACAGTGCTCCTGTGTGGCAAGGAAGCTGATAAAATGAACAGTGATTGTAGAAACAAGGAGGTAGTGATACTGTTGTGGTTGATTGTAAACCAGTTAAACAGGTCAGTTTCTAGACAGTCATCATTCTATCTCGGATAAATAACATGCTGTATAATATATATACACTACTGTATTGGAACCCATAAAGGGTGTCTTTGACTGCAGTCTGTATATACAAATACAGATGTGACTGTAGAAGGTTTTTATAGTACAAACATGTTTGTCAGGGTAATACTATCGAGGAGAATTAAAGTACACGATACATCTGTGAAATCACTTTCATACAAAAAATTGATTTAAATCAGTCTATTTATATAGGCTTAAATATTATATGAATATTTAATTAATGTAATAAAATTTAGAGAAATACAAAACAAAAAATTGTGAAGGCTCTGCACATTTTTTTATATTTCTTAAGTTTGTCTTCACATCATTTCCACATTTTATGACCAACTGACCATAAATCACTGAAATAATGTGATTACATGGGAAAATGTTTCATTTGTATTAAAGAAATCTAGCCAAATCCCCATCCTGAAAACACAGGTTTTCCAATAAAGTCATGTAACACTTCTTCATAAAAATGAAGTATAATTGCTAAACATGACATTAGGTAACATTTAAGCAAGATTGTTACGTCAGTCTGACATGCGTTCTCCGACTTCATAGCCACTGCCAATAACCCTGAGGTTTCATAATTTGTATTTGGTAATATCTTTTAATCTGTTTTGGGAATGAAGCCTGGTGACCTTATCATATGTTCTCTATTGAGCCAAGACTGGACTTCATTCTGGCAAATTGACTTATTTAAAAAAATAAATGTCCTTTGAAATCTGGAGTGAATGTTCTGTCTGCTCAAACACAGGAATATCTATATATACAGGATATATATTTATTTTACTTCTAAATGGTTTTTGCTGCACCCACACATCAGAAATGGGCTTGCCTGATGGGAAGCCTTCCTGTTTAGCGCATTCGATTGGACCCATGATGAAGTTAGGGACGGACTGTGTGTGTTGGTATTTAATCCAATCTGAGATTGGTAGTTAGGTAGAGAGGGCAAATAGAAAGCAAGAGAAAGATGAGGAGAGGAAGATGTCTGGTCTAAGAAGTTTAATGGTCTGAGAATCAACTGATTAGGATGTTCATCAAGAAGGCAATGTTGATTTTAAAAATCACTATCATAGTATTGTAATAATGCTTTCTTCTCCAAATCAATGAGCTAATGAGCTGAATCCTCGCATGTTAAATCTTACACCATCTATGTCTGGAATTGCCCAAGTCTGCATTTAAAGGTCAAAAATTACCACAGAAAATACAGATACAAGCTTGAAATGCAGTTTTTTTTAAGGCAGTGCATGAGCCAGAAGAAGTCATGAGAACAGGGCAGGAATATAAAAAGCTATGAGGTCTGGAGGGTTTAAACTCCAAATATATTACTACAGATCAGCAACTCTTCAGAGTGTATAGATAAGAGAGTTACTCACATTGATTATGACAGTGTTCTACCTCTGTCAGCTTTCTCTCTTGTTTTTTCCTTTGTCTCAAATCACACACACACACACACACACACACACACACACACACACACACACACACACACTCCCTTGCTGATAACAGGCAGTGAAAGGCAGATTTGCAGATATGGGGTTATTAAATAATTGGAGCTTTTAGGTCTGCTTGCTGCCCAGTGCTGTAAAAATTGGTCCAATAATGGAATACAACTAAGCACACACAAAATCTCAATAGCAGGGCCAGGTGTGATTGATTTTAGATCACTTCTGAAGGAGCAACTTACTGGACAGTGTCTGGACTAGTCAAGCTTATTTAGCATAGTTTTTATTGAAAGCTGTTTGCCTGCTAGTCATAAAATTCCAAAAAAGCTCTTTCCATGGACTGGTTTTGATGAAGGGCGTTCTGAAGATAAAATATAACCCGGAAATGCTAAAGAAAGTGTTTTCTTTTGCTGAAATGCACTGCAAACCAGTCTGGTTGAACCAATGAACCATGATGCTGGTAACTGGAACAGTAGGTAATGGTGATGTAAAGGATGGATGGTATGGATTGCCTCATGGTTCAGGACACACATGATTGATATAGATTAAAATACAAAGTAATACAGTAATAAGTCTCTGAAACTGGATCCACACAGACTGAAACAGTAGCTGTTTGTCTTGTGATGGAGCATGTGGATTAAAACATTACAGAGCCATGAGGCAAGAAGGCACTACATCTGAAGTGCATCACTGGTGTTTGAGTTATTCTGCAACACTGCTGGGCAGTTATTTCTACTAAAACAGAAGGCCAAATTACCACTCTAAAATTATTTTTTAAATCAGTGACAAACACTGACATAAAAAAAAAACATGAATAGTTTGTTGGTGTTTATCCTTTAGAACCCTAGACTAATTTTGTGGGATGTTTTTGTATTTTGACACTCTTTTATTCACCAAAAATATGAGAAGTATTTATACATGCCAGTAAGTATTGTTTTTTTCTAGTAGGCTTCTATAATTTGTCTTGAGATGTAAATACTAGAGAATGTTTTGATCAAAAAATGTATTGCACCAAAATTTGTTTTTGTTGAGATTTTATCTGGATACTATGATGAGTGTGATAAGACCTTCACTTACCATCAACTAGTGCCCATCTCCTAATTTATAATCTTTCTGGTTTTCCTCTCAGATGACACATCACATATAGTCTCAAAATAAGAGTTGTTAATGTAAACAAAGCAGCAATATTTTCCTTTTTTGCTGATATCAAAATGATCTAATCTGTGACTCAAAGACTGTGATTCAATCGAACTATGAGTTTTTGTGACCCATCACACCTCTAGTATTTAATATGTGGGCAAGTTGTACCACAAAAATAGAGGCTAATGTACAAGATTCATAAATTATAAATAAAAAAAAATTAATTCTGCTTAAAATGTAAAAAGGACTCAGGCTTAGGCTCAGAATTAAGTTTTACTGGCAGCTTCCAGATAAACTTTTAATGGAAATCCATTACATTTTTGTTCATCTTTTGTCCCATAGACACTCATTCCAGATGTCTACTATGCACATATGCTGACAGACATCCATTCCTAAACATTCAAACAGATGTCTATTCATAAATAAAAAGAGCGCGTAAGTGAGAGGTAATCATGTACTTGGCATCCCTCACAGCTGCTATCACAGGGTAGCTATGTTACGCAACATGAGAGCCTGACTTCTAGGAGAGGAGCAAATATACTAGTGCTAAATGGAGAGTTGTGCTGATAATAGAGATAGTAGAGAAACAACTGAGAAAAGAGGAGAAAAGCTACATGTGTGTGAATGACAGAGAGAGCCTTTGTGGTCACTACACTGACTTTGTAGAGTGTGACCTCAGCATATGAGAGAGGAATGTGTATATTTACAGACAGAGCGAGAGAGAGAGAGAGAGAGAGGGAGAGAGGAGAGAGAGAGAGAGAGAGAGAGAGAGAGAGATGGTTAGGGTGGAGGGGTGAAAAAGGAGAGAAAGACTGAGCAGAAAGGGCGTGTGTATTTTTGGAGAGAGAGTAATTTTGAGAAGTGTGTTTACTATGCAGAGAAACACGTACTCAAAGAACAATGTGTACAGGAACAATTTCTACCTCCACAACAACTTCCAGGTCCTCTAACTTTGCTCAACATGATGTTTGTGTGTTAGTTTTATTCCTGTGTGTGTGTGTGTGTGTGTGTGTGTGTGTGTGTGTGTGTGTGTGTGTGTGTGCTTGTGTGTGTGCTTGTGTGTGTGTGTGTGTGTGTGTGTGTGTGTGTGTGTGTGTGTGTGTGTCTGCCTGTCTGTCTGTGTCAGTCAGTCCGTATCTGTGTTTATGTCTATGTTAACTGTAGTAACTGTATCAGGTCTCCTTTCTGTGTCAATCATCTCTGACTGGTTTTATCCACCGCAGTCTAGCTTCCCTTTGCTCTGTGTGTGTGTGTGTGTGTGTGTGTGTGTGTGTGTGTGTGTGTGTGTGTGTGTGCGCGCATATGTTTTAGTATATGTTCAGAACCTTTAACATAACAAAGACAAAAACATTTCTTTTGTACCAGAATGGTAAATCATTTAGTTTTAGGGTTCTGAGTAGGCTTGGATTTAGGACTACGCCTAGAATAGAAGACAGAATCAGATATAGAGGTACAGTCATAGGGAAGGCATGTGTATATGTAATATACTCATAGCCACATGCCAAAATTTGGGCACTGACATTTAAGTTGCATGTATTGTTGTTATTTGTAGTGTAAATAAGTTGAAAACATTTGAAAACTATTGAATTACTGATCATTTGCTAAATGTAATGTGTTGGAACACAGTAAATCAGTAAACAGGGTTGTCCACACTGTTTCATACAACTATACATATAGTTAATATATATGCTGTAAATAAGCTGATGTTTTACATTAATATACAGTGGTGTTTGAAAGTTTGTGAACCCTTTAGAATTAGACATTTCTATTTGGCCTTACATATGAGATTCCACAATCCTAAAGGTAGATAAGGAGAACCAATTCAAAGAAATGACAAAATATTACAATTGTTTATTTATTTACTGAGGAAAACAATCCAATATTACACATCTGTGAGTGGCAAAAGTATGTGAAACTTGGCTTTCAGTGTCTGGTGTGATACCCTTGTCTAGCAAACATTTCTGGTGATTAGTCACTGATGATTAGTCCTGCACACTTGAAAAAACATTTTAAAAAGTGTATGGAAGTGTGTGGATTTGAGGTTTATGCTTATGTTTACATTTATGATTTAAATGGCAAGGGTTTGCTTGTTTGTGTATTTTTAGGGTGGAACCAGCATCTGTTTTCCTCTTTCTTTCTGTGAGTGTCTCATTCACCTGACTCAGCCAGTTACTCCACAGTGTGCGAAGGAGAGTGTGTTTATTTGTAGCTTTGTAAGGTGCTGAAATGCTTATAACTCAAAGTCCTTTGGCTTGGATGTCCCCACCACATTGTGTCTCAGTGTTTTCTGTTCAATTACTGAGCCATTGTTTTATGTAACGGAGCTTTGCTTTGCACATTCCGTCATTATAAACCCTGTTACTCAAAACGTGTGTTTTATATCGTGGTTTTCCTTACTGTGAAATGACTGTTATTTTGTCTGTTGAACAGTTCTGCACTGATTAAACAGCACCAGGCCTATCAAGGCTGAATCAATGGGTGTGAAAAATGTAATCACAAACACAGACAGTACTTATTGCCAATCAGAAATAAATGATTTGTTCTTTAACTTCTTGTCATGATGCTGAAGCTAATGCTTTCAAACTATTAGGTGACAACGGCTTTGTTACTTACTTAGCATGAATTAATTCTGAGTGTAAATGGGATTTTGTGTCTATGTTGAAGAGTAGCTGATTTACCCAAAGCAAAGCTATTTCAGCTGTATTTCCCAGGATTTCCAGAGTGACGCAATCAGAAAGCAACTTTGAGTAAGTGATGGTGTATTTTTGTTTTTGCCTTTGATGTGTCTGACCATGAAACTTGAAAAAGCAAGCTTTCCTTCAGACCATCAGTGCATCATTCATTAGAGGAGACCAAACACTCATTGACACTAAGCATGAGGTTAGCTGATTATTAATTATTTGATTTGGAGTGGCTTACAACAGTGGGTATTAAAAAAAATAGGCACAGTCTGAACAGCCAATATCATGACTTTTTAAGCTATAATTCAAAGCTCTCCTCAAGGAGGATGACCTGTTTTTACAGTTCCCATCCACTGCCTAGTTTATCATATCAGTCCCTCATTACAGTAAATCAGGTGAGCTGCTGATGAAACTGAACTTGTCTATATAGTCACAGGAGTTTCCAGAGATCAAAACCCAAACATGTATATTTCTCCCTGGGATCTTCCAACAAATCATATCTTCACATACAAAAACCTTGTATCTATCTGGGTGCAACTACTTTTTCTGATGATGAGTGTAAGTTAACAAATAATTTACAGGAAACAATTTCAATTTTATTTTATTTGCTAAATGTAACCTAAAAATATTACATAAAAATGTAAAAAATGTAATGTAAAATAACAGATAATGGGTGCCATAATTTTGGCCAACACATTTACATTTTCACAGTTCATGCATTTAGTGCATTTAGTTCTGTGCGTTAAACTACACTGAGAGAGTGTAAGGTGCTGTTTTGGCCCACAACTTGCGTGTGAGTGTGTAATTTAGGGTATATATGCATTGAATTAGATATGTACAGATGTTCTCAGTGTGAGCCTCATAGAGCTGTGTTGTAAGCTGTACTGCTGTGCTTTTGAAGCATGGGGTCATACATTCTCTCTCTCTCTCTCTCTCTCTCTCTCTCTCTCTCTCTCTCTCTCTCTCCCTCTCTCTCTCTGATCCTCTTTTCACCTCTCTGCATGCTCTCCATGACTGTTTATGGCATTCTGGCTCAATCCAGTTCCCTCTGCTTCTTCCCTTTCCTCAAAGTGAGTTACTCCCCCTGTCTTTGCTCCTCCTGCTGCACGTGCTATAATTCTGTAGTCAGCAAACTGACAAATTGTCCAAATACAGAAAACAGTATAACATTCTCTTATAGCTTTGTGTACAGTGGGTTGTGTATGTGTGTTTGAGAGGTGGTCAAGAGAGCCTGAGGCTGTGTTTAAGGATCATGATATAGCATTTTTATGTGGAATGTTCCACAAAGGATCTGTGCTGAAGTTTCCCACGCCTCCCTGCTTCATGTTTTGACTCAGTGTAGTTTTTTTGTCTGTATTTCAACACACATGGAATTTGAATACATCTTCTTGTGTGTGTGTGTTTATGTACTCAAATAAGTGAAGTTTTGAAAGTGACAGGGATTGGTTTAGCGTGTATGTGCATGTATACAATAAGCAATGGTTGCCAACAATTCTAAAGAAGATAGATAGGGTTTTTTTTAAAACCCACTTACACAATCTCCACAATGATTCTGACATTCACTAATGTTTTCTTATTTGGGATTTACTCAGTTTATGAGGCCAATGGCTTCCAAAAGTTTGGGCACCCCTGGTTAAACTGACAGTTAAAGATAGTCTTTTCAACATTTTAAACAATACTAGTGTATTGTTTGTTTAATTGTAAAGTAAAAACTCTACCCAGACTCCTATAACCTTGTCCCAAACACAGCAGCAATGGGTTCTTTTAAGCCGTATGTATGTGTTACAGAATGTAATCTAATGTAATTAAATGTATATTTCATGTAATTAAATGTTATTGAGAAATAGCAGTTAAGTGTTACAGTGGAGGTCAGGATAAGGTCTGGAAGACTAATAAATATTTCATAGACAGCAGCTTGTAGGATTGTAAGAAATGCAAAACAGAACCCCCGCGTGACTGCAAAAGATTTAACAGACTCTGGAGTTGTGGTACATTGCACAAATAAGTCCTTCGTGGAACAATCATTAGAAGAAAACCTCTCTTGTGTCCTCATCGACTTCAGCATCAGAAGTTTACAAAAGAACATCTAAACAAGCCTGTGAATTGACTGGGTTAAAATAGATCTCTTTGTCCACAATGAGCAATGGCACAGAAGAAACCTCAAGTATTAAAAAAGAATCTGATGTAGATCCTTTGATATAATGTTTCTCTAGAAAAAATATAAGAATTACTTAAATATTGTCAATACATACTACACGTGTGTGTGTGTGTGTGTGTGTGTGTGTGTGTGTGTGTGTGTGTGTGTTTTCTTGTTTGCTTGCTTGTGTTTGCTTGCTGTCTTGCCTTTTGGCACATGTCTCATAAAATGTCAACATAATGTATAAAGTGAAGCTGCCATTGTCAAATTTCAAATTTTATAAGAAAATAAAAAAGAGAGAAGATTAGGCTTTGCAACAGTTCACGCTTGAAGCTCCACACTGCTGTTCAAAGGTCTAAAATAACTGTTTCTAATAACATACCAGTGCATCTAAAAATGCAATATCATGAAAAAGTTCATTTATGTTCATAATTTCATTCAAATGATCATATATTCTATTCATTGCAGGTAATATGAAATATGAGCTGACCCAAAATCAGTGCAGGGAAGATGGATGCTTAAATTCATTGCAAGCTTTTAAAATTAAATTAAGAATCATCCTTTTCTTCATGTATCTGATATTTCCAAGAAGCTGTTAGATATGTGGCTTATTAATGGCAGGTGATATGACCTGGTATGTGAATTAGCTATGCTACATTGCCCTCTAGGCAACAACTTGGGGATATATCTCTTTAAATGAGGGCTACAAACTTGTTTTCTATTAGAGCAACATACAGAATATGAGCAGCTGCGTTTCAGCCTGGACTTCCACAGATAGTTTGACAGGTCTTACTAGGACATTTACAGGTTTAAAATGAGTGGTGTTAATAATTAATCATCATATTAACATTGACAGCACTAAACATCTAGTTTCTAATACTTGTGTTTGATTGTGTGTTTGCAATTTTAGACACCGTGTCTTGGTTCAGCAATGCAGGGGAGGCCTTTAAGAAAGCCAAGACTTTTCCCAGTGGATTGGATTAGTTTCAGCTGTATGTTCTCATAAAAGTTGTTGTGCAAGCCACCAGGCCTGAACACCAGCTCCTCTTCCCCTTTGCCTCTGCTGTTGATGGGCAGTAACATATGCATAGTGTGTAGAATCCATAACATCAGCCTAACTGTAATGTATAGCGAGGTCTACATGTACATTAATGTAGCTCCTCCTACTCTGGCAGGCCTGCCAGGTTTGCCTTGAATCACGTTTGGCCTGCATGTGACGACAGGCTGGGGTATGTTTAAGGATTAACGTGAGAGACATTAGAGGAAGATGTTTTTATGTTCTTAGAAGGAACAGAATTCTTGGAAGTTCAGATTGGAGATATAATCAGTTTTATATAACATAAAAAGTGAATTGTTTTGGGAACCCATATTAATGAGGGCTGTGTAATAATGGGTTCATTTCATTTCTGAAATAAATCATTTTCATTGTTTTTGAGGAAAGTGTGATATTTGCCATTTTCTTCAAGCTTCTGCTTCATTACTGTTTATATTCACATGATACTGGTGGTCTTGTTCCTTTGTAGCTACAGGAAGTGAGGCCTATGACCTAGATGGTTTAAGGACAAGACATAATACATTCATTGTCAAAAAAAATTATAGTTGCACCCAGAATGAAGTATCAGATTGCAATTCTATTGAGAAGGAAGATAAAGGTTACCAGGAAAAATAAATTATTAAATATTTAGACTGATATGGGCAACATTTATTGGACTACACATACACACAACTAAACACATATGAAACTGTAGTTTAACAGAGTGAATGTTGATTTCTATAATATCTCAGGCTGTTTTGATTCCAGCTGTATTTCAATACTAGTGATCAATGTTTACAGCCTGGTCTGCAGCGTCTTCACTCCTGCACTGAAAGCAGGTCCCATTTCTTCTTGCTCTGTCAGTGTTGTATTATGACATCAGTGTGTGTGTGTAGGTGTGGCAGTAGCCTTCCTCCAGCCGCAGAGCTCATGAAATATTCATACACATGTACCACAGGTCTAAAAATATCTCATTCTCACATCGTTTCTGAAACAAGCTCACTAGACCTCATGGCACACATGCAAATGCTGGAAGATGAGAAATGTTTGAATGACTTAAATGTTTCAATGAGTCGCATGACCTGTGTGTATTGTGCATAGGGCTCAGATGAGTGTGTCTTTTTTCATTGAGGAATCATTCAGATACATTGAAACAGAAACGGGAGAATGATCAATGTACAATACAATGAATAGCATACAGTAACATAATTTACTTAAGTGTTTTTCACCCGGAACACACACACACACACACCCACACACACACACACACACACACACACACACATTCCTTCATTTTCCTATCTATCTATCTATCTATCTATCTATCTATCTATCTATCTATCTATCTATCTATCTATCTATCTATCTATCTATCTATCTATCACACACTCACATACATTGCATTAAAAAAAGCAATACTATTTATTTAATTATTATTATTATTTTTTTTAAAAGGTTGGGGGGTTAGTTCAGTCAGCTGGCATAGCCTGGAGTGAATAAAAATACAAAATTGTATTTGGTATTGAAATGTAAATATAATTCTCATAAACAACACTAAATTCCCCCTGTCAAAGAGGTTTTCCTACCTGACCAGTGATTTCAGATCTGGACCCACTTCAGCCCTGGCCAAAAAAAGAGGCTAAGAAAGATTGATGAATGGAACAATCATTCCTAATCCATATAAGCACCAGTACAGTGATGAAAATATGATGCTTATTTTTACAGGTACTGTAAAACCACACTCTAAACTGAAATGTGTTTTATGTTTAACTTAAAGACGAGTATTTATGTTCAGACAGGAGTGAAAGAGTTGCACACCCCTTTGTCCAGCAGATGGAGACACTATACTGACAGTGATCACTCTATTCCACGCTAAACCTGTTTAAAGGGCTCAGAACATGGAAAAACAAAGTGCTTTTGCTGTATTAGAATTTGAGGTTCTATTTAAATATTGCAGTGATCAGTCCATACTGTCTATATATTTCACATTCCTGTGATGTGGTAAAAATTAATGAATTTACTTAATTTGTTTATTCAGTCCCTTTCACGTTGATTGAAGTAGTGTTTAAGCCTAGATTGAAGTGTTTAAGCCTAGATAGGACAGAATTTATTTACATACATATTTACATTGGTTTTAAAGGCACAGTTACTAAAACCCACCAGTTTATCTCTAAGGGACAAAGTGAGGCTAGAATTGGTTATTAAAAATTAAATCTGACATCATAAGAGAACCTCAGAGAAACAAAGTTCAAGAAGTATGTACAATATGGACCATGTACACCAGACACAGTACTGCAAGATTTTTTACTGACCAAGTCACTGTAAATTCCTAAGGAATCTGAAAACATACCTGGACAGCTCTGTCTTTCCAGCTTGCTAGTATAGCTGAATAAATAAAATATGATTCTTCTCCCTCTCTTCACTTGATTGGAGCAAGTTGGTGTTTAGTGTTTCGATCCATTGCCAAGGGTGTATAAAATCAAGTACCTAGCCATGCAATCTGCATTTACAAAAATTTGTGAGAGAATGGGTCATTATAAAGAGCTCACTGAATTCAACTGATGTACTGAGGAGCATAAAAATCTCTAATGCTCCAACCATTGTGACTAAATTAATAACTGCAGATTTCCAAACCTGCTTTTAGAGTTGCAGTGGGGGACATATCCCTTATTAATGCTTATGGATTTAAAATGTGATGGCATAAAAACTCCAGTAGATGTAATGTGTAGGTATCCCAATATTTTTTCCATATGTGGGTCAAGACCCTCGAAGAAAGCACTGTAAACACACTATGATGCCTTTTGAGGTTCCTCAGAGCTCCCATGAGTTTAGAGAAAGTTTAGAACTAACTAGTTCCCTTTAATTAACTCAGAGCTTTGTAACCTTGTTTTCCAAATGAAGCTCTGTATATGCCTTGCCATTTGAGGTGGAAATGACATCAGTGCTGCTGAGAAGGGAGTGATTCTTCTCCATAAGAGTGGATGTTGATATATTCTACCTGATGTACAACACAGAAGAGGTTGATGACATTATCTCTGTGAGCAAATTGAATAAACATACTTTGAATTTCCAGGATACTTATGTCTTGGGTTTGGGACTCAATGGATAATAAGATTCACATATATAATATAATGAACAGCTTCAAAAACATGTTAATGCTCACTGATTCATAATGGTGAAATCAGTGTCATACTCCTAAAAGGATTCTACATATTTCTGCTTTTCTAATGATACAGTCTTGGTTTGATTTTATTTCAAAATATTTTTGTATAAAATAAATAAATTACATTACTTAAAGTAAGTAGTTATTTCACTAATAATGAGTAAATCATCAGTTTCCAGCAAAAAATATCAACTTCCATATTGTTTCTGTAGTGTCTTCAGATATCAGCACTTGGTCGACTATAATTGAGGCAGGCATGAGTAATCCAGTGACTATCCCCCTCAACCTGTCCCCCATTGTGGAAGACAGATTATTTATCTCTTCAGAGAGTGGGGTACACTGTGTCATTCTGATGAGTCTGGATATTTTTCCTCATCGGGAAGCGAGGAACACAGTATAAGACCTGGGGAAGAGACAATTATGTCAGAGGCAGAACATGATGGCTGTGAGGCTGGTGCAAATCTGACAGCAAGTTGTTTGGAAGGAGCACGGCTGTTCCTACTGTAGTCCACTTTGTGCTGTATTTTCAGGGTTGTTAAGGCACCAATTAAGAAAGCCTGCTGTTCTGTTTGACAGAAGATGAAGATACATTTCGCTGTGTTTAAGGAATGTGAGATGACTGTTGAGTAATTGTATCAGTACCACCTTTTATACCACAAATTTGTCATTTAGTTTTTCCACCAATTCCTGAAAAAGACCAATAAAATAAACCCCCTGTAGATACCTGTAGATAATACTTGTGGCTGATAGGGGGTGCTTGAGGACCTGAGCCTTAACAGTGCATTTTAATGTACTTTATGTTTTCATAAGAACACAAGGTTCTAGAGAGACTGACAGATGTTTGAGCAGATAAGGGAGAGTCTTGTAGGAGCGTCGTTGTTCTCTCTTACTCCTGTGTTCCTCTCACACCGATCCACTATAACACGGAGATCTTAGAGGAGCATTTCACCAACGTAGGTGAAGATGTTGCAGAGACGTTGAAGACCACGTAGGACTGTCATAGAGGCCGTTGTCCACATGTTTCTGTGTCGGGTATTGTCGATGTGTGTGGAATCCGGACGTATGTCGATGTGAATGTACACAGCAGTATTGTGAGTCATGGTGTTCTTCATCTGAGCAGTAAGCAGGACTGCAGCTCCAATCTTCACTCTGTTCTTCTGTGTTCTTGATTGAGATTTTACTGAATATTTCTGCTTTATGTTCACAGCTTTGTGAACAATATATAGGATGAACTTGTCTGACAACTAGTGTGTAACTAGTTTTAATTTTTACTGTGTAAAAATCATTCTCCTACAGTCATGGACAAATGTTTTGACTCTGGCATATTTATTTGGGAAAAACATCAAAAACTTTTGAAAAAAATTTGGAAAAAAAACTGAAGCAGCAAACTTTCTTGAAAAACAAAATTTGTGGCAATGTCCACACTTTTGGATTGCTCTTTCCATTGCTTAGTGGTGGAAAATTCTTGCGAAAAGCTCTTCTTCTGTGTCACATATTAAGCAGGGTGTTTGATCTGAAGCAGATCGGTTGGAGCACCTGCAGTGGTAAGAGAGTGACAACTAGTGTATAACTACAAATTGTGTACAAATCATGCTTCCACAGTCACGGACAAACCTTTTGACACTGTCATCTTTTTATTTGCTTCCTCAGTGTTTTATATAATCTTTTGTCAGATGTTTTTCACTTTTTCGAAAAACAAAAATTATGCCAGTCAAACATTTGTAGATGACTGTAGAAGCATGATTTTTACTCAATGTGTAGTTACACACTAGTTGTCAGACAAGTTCATCAGAGGTTCTTAACCTTTTTCACTGTGCCGACCCCCTTTCAGGCTCCAATAAATTTCGCGACCCCCCTACCCCCGGAAAAAACGGTATCAATAACTCGTAAAAGTACTTTTCATCATGTTTTCTCACTTTCTTTTGTTTTTGTTGTGTTCTAATGTTCCTCTAGGGCAGGGGTCAGCAACATTTAACACCCAAAGATCCGTTTGGACTCGGTTTCCACGGAAAAAAAAACACTGGGAGCCGCAAATAAATTCTGACATCTAAAATGAAGATAACATAGCATATATTGCTTTTTCTTACCTTTACACTTTGTATAAACAACTATAGTGTGTTTGAAATCCAATCCAAAATTAAATCTTATTTAATTTATTGAATTCTTAAAAAAAATGCAACCCGCTGAGTTGAAGGTCTCTTTCAAATTAATTAACTTAAATTATTCATGTAGACTTCATGTAAACTTAAATTATTCATGTAGCAAACAAAAGCAAAAACATGCTGTGAGCCGTCATCCTTATCTTTTGGCTTTCAGAGTGTGGAACGGAGAGTGGACCTGAATTTAAAAAAATACTCTGGGGGAAAAAGCACTATGCCACTAAACAATGAAAAATAAATATTTGCAAAATATCTGAATAAATATTTCTTTGAGCTGGTTAATGGGACTTCTGCTCCTGAACCTCTGCGCAGAGCGTCTGCAGATCGGAGTGTATTTAGTAACTTTCACCTTTGCAGGACTGTAATCTGTCTCTGTGAGTTGTGAGCATTGTTTGTTTTTAACGTAGTTCATGTTGGAAAATAGCTGCTCACGTATATATGTGGATCTGAAGATCGACGTGTCTTCAAATGCATATTTCTTCATGTTTATATAAGGGTTGGGGATGACATTCCATGTTTAAAACACAAGTTTGTCTTGGTTCTTGGTTCTCAATATCAATCCATTTTTGATTGTGAACAAGAGTGGCCTTCTGACGGGCAACATCTTCAAGATGTTCTGTCGAGCGTTTGAATTTCAGTCAGATCCAGATCCAGATGCAGCTCCGACCCCTGATCTAGTGGATTTTGCGTCCCCACTCTCAATTCAACCTTCTAAAAGACATTCATTTTAATCCAGCCTGGATGACGTGCCGAGCCACAATGTGCATGAACCTGAATCAAGATTTAGATCCAAGAGTCGAGCAGAACGGCGAGTGACTCAGTTTGATTCAGTGAAAAAAAACGCTTAAATCAGATTCACCACACATTTAGCTGAAAAAACTTCTTAATTAATGTCATATTCGCGGCCCCCCTAGAAGTATATGGCGACCCCCTGGTTAAGAGAACCCCTGCTATATATTGTTCACAAAGCTGTGAAAATAAAGCAAGAACATTCAGCAGAATCTCAATCAAGAACACAGAAGAACAGAGTGAAGATTGGAGCTGCAGTCCTGCTTATTGCTCAGATGAAGAACACCATGACTCACAATACTGCTGTGTACATTCACATCGACATACGTCCGGATTCCACACACATCGACAATACCCGACACAGAAACATGTGGTCAACGGCCTTCATGATAGTCCTACACGGTCTTCAACGCCTCTGCAACATCTTCACCTACGTTGGTGAAATGCTCCTCTAAGATCTTCGCTCTCCGTGTTATAGTGGAGCGGTGTGAGAGGAACACAGGAGTAAGAGAGAACACAAACCCTCCTACAAGACTCTCTCTTATCTGCTTAAACATCTGTCAGTCTCTCTAGAACCTTCTGTTGTTCTGGAAAAATAAAGTACATTCAGATGCATTCCAGGTCTTGTTTTTTTTTTCTTTTTTATTGACAATTACAAGCACTTTTAACAATGACTTAATTTTGACAGTGTTGATCCTCATTTTAAGACTGCTGCAGTTCAGTTCTGTTGGAGAATTTCATTTTCAGCAGGGTGTGTCATTTGAGTAAAATCTGTTGGAACACCTGCACCATGCCAGAGCATGTTTTGCAGCTCCAATCTTCACTTTGTTCTTCTGTGTTCTTGATTGAGATTCTGCTGAATGTTCCTGCTTTATTTTCACAGCTTTGTGAACAATATATAGGATTAATTTATCTCACAACTAGTGTGTAACTAATAATTGTGTAAAAATCATGCTTCTACAGTCACTAACAAAAGTTTTGACTCTGGCAATTTTTTTTGAAAAACATCAAAAACTTTTGACAAATGATTGTAAAAAAAAAACAACTGAAGCAGCAAACTTTTTTGAAAAACAAAATTTGTGGCAATGTCCAAACTTTTGGACATGTCTTTTCTTAGTGGACAACGGCCTTCATGACAGTCCTACATGGACTTCAACGTCTCTGCAACATCTTCACCTAAGTTGAAATGCTCCTCTAAGATCTTCGCTCTCCGTGTTATAGTGGAGCGGCGTGGGAGGAACACAGGAATAAGAGGGAACAGTGACGCTCCTACAAGACTTTCCCTTATCTGCTCAAACATCTGTCAGTCTCTCTAGAGCCTTGTGTTCTTTTCGTAAAATAAACTACATTCAGATGCATTCCAGGTCTTTTTTTATTGACAATTACATGCACGTTTAGCAAAGACTTAATTTTGACAGTGTTGAGTCTCATTTAAGACTCCTGCAGTTCAGTTCTGTTGGAGAACTTCATTTACAGCAGGGTGTGTCATTTGAGTAAAAACATGTCAGAGCATGTTTTGCAGCTTCAATCTTCACTTTGTTCTTAATTGAGATTCTGCTGAATGTTCTTGCTTTATTTTCACAGCTTTGTGAACAATATATAGGATGAATTTATCTCACAACTAGTGTGTAACTTCTAATTGAGTACAAATCATGCTTCCACAGTCACTAACAAAGGTTTTGACTGGAATTTTTTTTTTGCTGAAAAACATCAAAAACTTTCGAAAGAAAGATTGTAAAAAAAAATAAAAACAATGAAGCAGCAAATTTCTTAAAAAAATTGTGGCAATGTCCAAACTTTTGGGTATGTCTTTCCATTGCTTAGTGGTGGAAAAATTCTAGTGAAAAGCTCTTCTTCTGTGTCTCTTGCTCAGCAGGGTGTTTGATCTGAAGCAGATTTGTTGGAGCACCTGCCCTGTCAGAGCTTATATGCAGTGGTGAGGGAGTGACAACTAGTGTGGAACTACAGATTGTGTAAAAATCATGCTTCCACAGTCATGGACAAACATTTTGACACAGTCATTTTTTTTTAAATTTGCTTCCTCTGTGTTTTTTTACAATCTTTTGTCAGATGTTTTTCACTTTTTTGAAAGAAAAAAATGATGCCAGTCAAACATTTGTCCATGACTGTAGAATAATTATTTTTACACAAGTAGTAGTTACACACTAGTTGTCAGACAAATAAATCCTATGTATTGTTCACAAAGCTGTGACAATAAAGCAGGAACATCCAGCAGAATCTCAATCAAGAACATGACATGACAGTCCTACATGGTCTTCAATGTTTCTGCAACATCTTCACCTACGTTGGTGAAATGCTCCTCTAAGATCTTCGCTCTCCGTGTCTCTATTTCTACAAGACTTTCTCTTGTCTGCTCAAACAGCTGTCACTCGTCTCTCTCAAGACTGCATACCTGCTTTGATACGGCTCAGGTTCTCCCACAGATCTGGTTCAGATTACACAGCCTGCTGAATATTTGTCTTGGAAGAAGAGCTTTTCAGAAGGATTTTCCACCACTAAACAAAGGAAAGACGTGCAAAAGTTTGGACATTGGCACAAATCTTGGTTTTCACAATGTTTTCTGTCTCAGTCTTCATGGCAATTTCTATTAAATCTAGATTTTTCCAGCATGATGGAGAACCATGACATGGGCAAGAATGTCAAACCTTCAAAATCCAGGTCCTTTCTCTCGAGGAAAGGAAAAGTGACTGACCATTTCCACTTTACCCTGGGAGAAACACAGATTCCATCAGTGTCAATACAGCCAGTGAAGAGCCAAGTTCTTCCCTTGCAACCTGAAAGACATCACAGCACAGCAATGTATCAGGGATGACCTCAACACGTGGCTCAGATGTGGACAACTCGAGCTTCCCTTGAAAGTTCAAGGCCTGGATTTACCAACATGGCACCCTGCCTTGTCTTTTCTGGTCACTTATAGTCTACAAAGTCCCAATTGCCAAAATGGAGGGCTTTGAGAGAAAGATTAGTTAGTCCCTACGCAGGTGGCTAGGCCTGCCACAGAGCCTAAGCAGTATTGCTCTCTTTGGGCACAACACCAAGCTGCAGCTTCTGTTCAGCAGTCTGGCAGAGGAGTTTAAGGTCGCCTGAGCTAGAGAACTCCTGGTCTATAGAGACTCAGCTGACACTAAGGTGTCCTCTGCAGGTGTAGAGATCAGAACAGAATGGAAGTGGTGTGCCTGACAGCCCCCTGGAACTGTGAGACACATGCTCTAATAATTAGTATTCTAATTATTTAGAGTTTAGAGTCATATAGACCCTAGAATCAGTTTTATATAACATAAAAAGTGAATTGGTTTGGGAACCCATATTAATGAGGGCTGTGTAATAATGGGTTTATTTCATTTCTGAAGGCATTTTCATTGTTTTGAAGGAAAGTGTGATATTTGCCATTTTCTTCAAGCTTCTACTTCATTACTGTTTATATTCACATGATGCTGGTGGTCTTGTTCCTTTGTAGCAACAGGAAGTGAGGCCTATGACCTAGATGGTTTAAGGACAAGACATAATACATTCATTGTCAAAAAAAATTATTGTATCACCCAGAATGAAGTATCAGATTGCAATTCTATTGAGAAGGAAGATAAAGGTTACCAGAAAAAAACAACAACAAATTTTTAAACATTTAGACTGATATGGGCAACATTTATTGGACTACACATACACACAACTAAACACATATGAAACTGTAGTTTAACAGAGTGAATGTTGATTTCTATAATATCTCAGGCTGTTTTGATTCCAGCTGTATTTCAATACTAGTGATCAATGTTTACAGCCTGGTCTGCAGCATCTTCACTCCTGCACTGAAAGCAGGTCCCATTTCTTCTTGCTCCGTCAGTGTTGTATTATGACGTCAGTGTGTGTGTGTAGGTGTGGCAGTAGCCTTCCTCCAGCCAGAGCTCATGAAATATTCATACACATGTACCACAGGTCTAAAAATATCTCATTCTCACATCGTTTCTGAAACAAGCTCACTAGACCTCATGGCACACATGCAAATGCTGGAAGATGAGAAATGTTTGAATGACTTAAATGTTTGAATGAGTCGCATGTCCTGTGTGTATTGTGCATAGTCACTGTAAATTCCTAAGGAATCTGAAAACATACTTGGACAGCTCTGTCTTTCCAGCTTGCTAGTATAGCTGAATAAATGGTGAAATCAGTGTCATACTCCTAAAAGGATTCTACGTATTTCTGCTTTTCTAATGATACAGTCTTGGTTTGATTTTATTTAAAAATATTTTTGTATAAAATAAATAAATTACATTACTTAAAGTAGCTAAGTATATGTATTATTTCACTAATAATGAGTAAATCATCAGTTTCCAGCAAAAAATAGCCTCAACAGTGCATTTTAATGTACTTTATTTTTTCATAAGAACACAAGGTTCTAGAGAGACTTGACAGATGTTTGAGCAGATAAGGGAGAGTCTTGTAGGAGGGTTTGTGTTCTCTCTTACTCCTGTGTTCCTCCCACGCCGCTCCACTATAACACGGAGAGCGAAGATCTTAGAGGAGCATTTCACCAACGTAGGTGAAGATGTTGCAGAGGCGTTGAAGACCACGTAGGACTGTCATGAAGGCCGTTGTCCACATGTTTCTGTGTCGGGTATTGTCGACGTGTGCGGAATCCGGACGTATGTCGATGTGAATGTACACAGCAGTATTGTGAGTCATGGTGTTCTTCATCTGAGCAGTAAGCAGGACTGCAGCTCCAGTCTTCACTCTGTTCTTCTGTGTTCTTGATTGAGATTCTGCTGAATGTTCTTGCTTTATTTTCACAGCTTTGTGAACAATATATAGGATGAACTTGCCTGACAACTAGTGTGTACCTACAAATTGTGTAACAATTATGCTTCTACAGTCACTAACAAACGTTTTGACTCTGGAATTTTTTTTTGAAAAAAACATTAAAAATTTTGACAAAAAAACAAAACAAAAAAAAAACTAAAGCAGCAAACTTTTTTAAAAAACAAAATTTGTGCCAATGTCCAAACTTTTGGACGTCTTTTCTTAGTGGTGGAAAATTCTTGACAAAAGCTCTTCTTCTGTGTCTCGTGTTCAGCAGGGTGTGTGATCTGAAGCAGATCTGTTGGAGCACCTGCCCTGTCAGAGCATATATACAGTGGTGAGGGAGTGACAACTAGTGTGTAACTACAAATTGTGTAGGCTGGATTTCTGCTCCAACAGATCTACTTCAGATCACACACCCTGCTGAACACGAGACACAGAAGAAGAGCTTTTGTCAAGAATTTTCCACCACTAAGAAAAGACATCCAAAGGTTTGGACATTGGCACAAATTTTGTTTTTTAAAAAACTTTGCGGATTCAGTTTTTTTTTTGTCAAATGTTTTTGATGTTTTTCAAAAAAAAAAATTGTTAAAGTCAAAGTTTGTTAGTGACTGTAGTAACATAATTTTTACACAACTAGTAGCTACACACTAGTTGTGAGATAAATTCATCCTATATATTGTTCACAAAGCTGTAAAAATAAAGCAGGAATATTCATCAGAATCTCAATCAAGAACACAGAAGAACAAAGTGAAGATTGGAGCTGCAAAACATGCTCTGACATGGTACAGGTGCTCCAACAGATCTGGTTCTGATTGCACAACCTGCTGAATGTGTGACATGGAAGAAGAGCTTTTCACAGGAGTTTTCCACCACTAAGCAAAGGAAAGACATCTAAAAAGGTTTGGACAATGGCACAAATTTTGGTTTTCACAAACTTTTCTGTCTCAGTTTTCATGGTCATTTGTATTAAATCTAGATTTATACAGCGTGATGGAGAACCACGTCACAAGGCAAAAGTAACAACCACATGGTTCAATGAACACAACATTGAAATGTTGTGTCCATGGCCAGGAACCTCCCCAAATTACAGTCCCATTGACAAGAGCCTGAACCTCCAAGGAAAGATTAAGCAAAAATGAGATGTAATCCCTCAAGATTAACCAAGTTGCTGATATCCAGCATGACAACAGATTTAACTCAAATGACACACCCTGCTGAAAATGAAGTTCTCCAACAGATCTAAACTGCAGGAGCTTTAAATGAGGGTCAACACTGTCAAAATTAAGCCTTTGCTAAACGTGCATGTAATTGTCAATAAAAAAAGACATGGAATGCATCTGAATATAGTTTATTTTACGATAAGAACACAAGGTTTTAGAGAGACTGACAGATGTTTGAGCAGATAAGGGAGAGTCTTAGGAGCGTCACTGTTCTCTCTTACTCCTGCATCCAAAAGTTTGGACATTGGCACAAATTTTGTTTTTTAAAAAAGTTTGCTGCTTCAGTTTTTTTTTCAGTTTTTTGTCAACATTTTTTATGTTTTTTCAAAAAGAATTTCCAGAGTCAAAACGTTTGTTAGTGACTGTAGAAGCATAATTGTTACACAATTTGTAGTTACACACTAGTTGTCAGACAAGTTCATCCTATATATTGTTCACAAAGCTGTGAAAATAAAGCAAGAACATGTCAGAATGTCAGCAGAATCTCAATCAAGAACACAGAAGAACAGAGTGAAGATTGGAGCTGCAGTCCTGCTTACTGCTCAGATGAAGAACACCATGACTCACAATACTGCTGTGTACATTCACATCGACATACGTCCGGATTCCGCACATGTTGACAATACCCGACACAGTATGCAGTTTAGATCTGTTGGAGAACTTCATTTTCAGCAGGGTGTGTCATTTGAGTTAAATCTGTTGTCATGCTGGATATCAGCTACTTGGTTAATCTTGAGGGATGACATCTCATTTTTGCTTTATCTTTCCTTGGAGGTTCAGGCTTTTGTTTTCCACCCTTGATTGATCAATGGGACTGTAATTTGGGGAGGTTCCTGGCCATGGCCATTGAACCATGTGATTGTTACTTTTGCCTTGTGACGTGGTTCTCCATTACGCTGTAAAAATCCAGATTTAATACAAATGACCATGAAAACTGAGACAGAAAAGTTTGTGAAAACCAAAATTTGTGCCATTGTCCAAACCTTTTTAGATGTCTTTCCTTTGCTTAGTGGTGGAAAACTCCTGTGAAAAGCTCTTCTTCCATGTCACACATTCAGCAGGTTGTGTAATCTGAACCAGATCTGTTGGAGCACCTGCACCATGTCAGAGCATGTTTTGCAGCTCCAATCTTCACTTTGTTCTTCTGTGTTCTTGATTGAGATTCTGCTGAATATTCCAGCTTTATTTTTACAGCTTTGTGAACAATATATAGAGAGACAACTCGGTGAGACAGAGACAACTAGTGTGTAACTACAAATTGTGTACAAATCATGCTTCTACAGTCATGGACAAACATTTAGTCACTGTCATATTTTTCTCTCTCTTTTTTTTAGTCAATGTTTTTGACTTTTTTGAAAAACAAAAATGATGCCAGTCAAACATTTGTCCATGACTGTGGAAGCATGATTTTTACACAATTTGTAGTTACACACTAGTTGTCAGACAAGTTCATCCTATATATTGTTCACAAAGCTGTGAACATAAATCAGAAATATTCAGCAGAATCTCAGTCAAGAACACAGAAGAACAGAGTGAAGATTGGAGCTGCAGTCCTGCTTACTGCCCAGATGAAGAACACCATGACTCACAATACTGCTGTGTACATTCACATCGACATACGTCCGGATTCCACACACATCGACAATACCCGACACAGAAACATGTGGTCAACGGCCTTCATGACAGTCCTACATGGTCTTCGACGTCTCTGCAACATCTTCACTTAAGTTGGTGAAATGCTCCTCTAAGATCTCCGTGTTATAGTGGATCGGTGTGGGAGGAACACAGGAGTAAGATTGACAATTGACATTGACAATACCCGACACAGAAACATGGGGACAATGGCCTTCATTTTCCACCACTAAACAAAGGAAAGACTTGCACAGTTTGGACATTGGCACAAAGTTTTCTGTCTCAGTCTTCATGGCATTTTCTATTAAATCTAGATTTTCCAGCATGATGGAGAACCATGACATGGGCAAGAATGAGTTTCAAGCCAAAATCTAGGTCCTTTGTCTCGAGGAAAGGAAAAGTAACTGACCATTTCCACTTTACCCTGGGAGAAACACAGATTCCATCAGTGTCCATAAAGCCAGTGAAGAGCCTGGGCAAGTTCTTCCCTTGCAACCTGAAATACACCACAGCACAGCACGGTATCAGTGATGACCTCAACACGTGGGTCAGATGTGGACAAACTGGCCTCCCTTGAAAGTTCAAGGCCTGGAGCTAGAGAAGTCCTGGTCTATAGAGACTCAGCTAACACTAAGGTGTCCTCTGCAGGTGTAGAGGTCAGAACCGAATGGAAGTGGCATGCTGGACAGCCCCCTGGAACTGTGAGACACATGCCCTAATAATTAGTGTTCTAATTATTTAGAGTTTAGGGTCATATAGAACCTAGAATTAATCCCAATTGTGTACATTAAGTCTAAATAATCACCACCACCATGTTTGACTGTCAGTATGATGTTCTGAAATGCTTTGTTATTTTAATGCCAGATTTAAGGGGACAAACACCTTCAGAAAAAGTTACTTTTTTTGTCTTGACAGTACACAGAATAGTACAAAGACTTGGGCATTATCAAGATATTGTTTGGCAAATGTGAGAAGGACCTTTGTGTTCTTATTGTTGAATCATGAACATTGAGGCTTGCAGTGTTTCGAATGTTCTTCTGGGTTCTTAAGTGAGTCACTGATGTGCTCTTTGGGGAATGTTTTTTTCCATATAGTAGCAGATTGTCTTTTTCCCTTAATACATTTAATTATCATAATAAAAAAAACACTTTTCGTATTCACTCAGGTTATTTTTGTCTGTTTGTGATTTTTCTTTAATGATATGAAATATTTAAGTGTGAGAAATAAAATAAAAAACTATAGAAATCTGTAAGGGGCAAATGCTTTTTCGCAGCACTGCATATAGGAGGACACCTGTCCAGTTTGACTGTTGGATGTGAGTTTCAGTTATACAGATCATTATTTCACTCTCTTGTCAGAAACAAATAGACAGTAACATCATTAATTTGAAGGCACTTTATATAACATGAATGTGCTGTATGACAGAATAGGTTATTGTGAATTTTAAAAATGGTTTTAAGTGTAAATTAATTGTTGACCACTGTGGGGGTTAAATCCATTTATTTAAGTACTCTTTTGGGTGAAATGAGGATGTAAAAAAAGATTTAATGCACATACACTAAATATACCTCAAAAACAGATCATATTTATGAAAATGAAAATAATGGTGTTGTGTGGCCAAATGAATATGTACCACTATTTCATTCACATCTCTATAGGCCCACTACATGTCTACTTTACCTCTTAAGAGTTAACTTGCAGAGAGAGCAAACTTAGAAAACAAGTAAAAAACAAACAAATGACTGCACTTTACTTTGTGGTCGATTGCATGTGATAAACACATTTAAGTCCTAAAGGATCAATGCAATAGAAGAATTGGTTCCATAAAGAACAAGGTAATAGTGAGCTGTGGTTCTGAAAAAACTTAAACTTAACTTTAAAGGTTAAAGAACCATTTGATGTGAAAATGTCTTTACAACTTTTTTGTGAAACATTTTTCACATTCACACATCTCTTTTACAAACATTGCTTTATATGGAACAATTTATTTTTTTAAACAGTAATATTCTGCATTTTGTGTTAAATAAGTATCTGATTAAATTATTATCTCCAGGACACTTGTGGAAGTGTATGTTGGGTATGCTGTGTCACGTCACACAGTGGTTCTCATAATTTAGACCATGTATCACCCATGATCATAGTAAAATTTCAAAAGTACCACCAACAAGTTATTTCACAAAAACATGGGCCACACACACACTTACATAGAGTAGGCTAAATGTGGTGTCCACCTCATACATGTCTCTTGCCTTTTTCATCAATAGTGTGGTGCTTGCTCACTTTTGCAGTCTGCAAGCTAGCATGGCAGAATGTCTGATTGATTGTTTCTGGTCAATGCAGTAGGCTAACTAAGATGTCTCAAAAAGCTTGAGACAGAGGAAAGCAACAGAAATACAGTGTATAATGTTAAAATGTCCAAGCCTTGAAACTTAGGTTAATTATTCAGTTATGAATGCAGACTACTTGGAATTGGTAACTGGTTGGTTTAGTTTATGTTGTGCAGTTCCATGTGGTTCTATTGTAGGTTCTATTGTAGGGCTTTAAAATAGATGTTAATAATTATAATAATGTAGTTATGAGAGTGAACTGCATACAAATGTATGTAATATTATGAAAATTACAGGTTAAAACTAGATTTAAATCCTTAATATTCAGTGCTTGCAACAAATTTTGTGAGATCATCTGGTTCAACACCTTGAGATGCATCCTATACCATTACTGATATAACACATAAACGATTAATGTAAATGAATTGTCATTTCATGCTAGAAAGGGTCAAAGAAGAGGAGTGAATAAAGGACAGCATCTCATCACAGAGACTGAGCAGAACAGAATGGATAAATCAAACAAGAGTGAGTCTCACAGCATATACCTGAACACAAAATGTATTAAGTGTTTAACAACACTTAACCACTCCCTCTTTTCTAGTCATGTTTCTAAACGTGTTTCTAGTTAAACCTGCTCTATCTGTTTCTAGCGCAAAGTCCGGTATTCACCCTTTGGTTCATTATGCTCAGTAACTATTTTACTGTTTACTGTTGATTTCAGTGGAGGATGTTATTCTCACATGCAGTTTCAATTCAGGTAAGAAAACATTTGAAAAGGCTCAGAGTGGCTCAGTGGTCTAAAGCACTTCCACTATGATCTGGGACCATGGGTTCCTATAACAGATCGAATCCCGGATCTTGCTGCTTGTGATTAACAGCCAGAGGGAGAGTTGGCCTGGCTGGGTAGATGGCCTAGCTCCCTTCCTGTCTGGGTAGATGTCACCCTCTCCCCAAATCACATACTCAATGTGATTCTAGTCAGCACAGGAATCTGTCAGCCATTACATCAGAGCTGGGGACACTGTGCCTTGACTGTCCAGCAAGGATACAAATGACAGCAGTTCAAAAATTTGTGTCAGGAGCATCACAAAATGTCACATTATAGTACTTGGACATTTAAAGCTTCAGTACATAATGGTTGAGTACTATAATGTCTAAAATCATGTGAGAAAGTTGGGTAAAAACAACAACAGAAATAATGATGTATAATGCATTTGTGAAATGAAGGTGTGCAGATTTGATACACTTGCAATGCTACGTTACAACACAGAAAACCAAACATATGCAAACATTGTTTCTCTGTGTTTTGGGCCGAACACACAAACATTGCATTTTAGGTTAAAGAACAGGTTTAAGAAAACCCTCAAAATCAGATGGAGTTATAAGATCTGCTTTTTGAACAACACAGTGAGAAAGTCTTTGGTGTTGACAGAAAATGTGCTTCAGCTTTCTCCTCTATTTAAGTCAGTTTTGGACATTAACATTGCTAGTTATTTGGAATTATCTTAAGTACAGCAAATGAGTAGGTTGGTGCTGCTAATTGACAGCAAGGTAACAGATTGTACCAGATCCTAATAAGTTACATAGTAACTGCCCAGAAGAAAAAGTAGCTCAGCATTATTGTGCAAAATATTAAATAAATCTTAAATCTTCAAACCAGCTTGTTCTACTTTTGTTTGTAGTTTATAGTTTGTAGTTTGCAGAATTCTGAGTGCATTCTAAGGCTTTTTACATTCCTGGATAAAACAGAATTACAAAGCTAAAGGGGCACAAACATCAAACCAAGGAGGCACTGTTTGCATTGCCACCTCTTGCGTATTCATGCGCAATTCTCCACCCAAAGCGGCTGTGGTGATATTGCTGTTTTGGTGCCATTGACCAGCTGTCTAACTGTCTGGTATGTGATCTGCACTGTCTTAGACTGCAACAGAAATGTTGCTGTTGGATTGTGAGAACACTGGGTCTTTGTACCTGCCGTCAACTTTAGTGGGAGGATGAGAGACATCTCAAAGGTTACTAGGAAGGCCGAATGAGTCTTTTTTTGCTTTCACTTGACCTCAAGCCATTAAAACAATCCACAAAAATGAGAAATTATTAGACTGCTCACAGGTTCCTCCACAGCCAGTCATTTTAACACCAGTTCAGGATGTTCACAAAGTGCACAAATAGTCCACAGTACAGGCAGCTCATAACTGGACTGGCCAGACATGCTTGCAGGATTTCAGAGAGTATGCACAGTTGAATTTGCTTCAGAATGTCTGCCACATATGGAGACCTGATTCACTGGGGCTGTTCTATATAGTTGTTGTAACAGGGGTTATCTTAATTGAAGTTCCTTAGTAATTGGTGGCAGTGATCCAACAAGCTGATTGGATGAGGTGACCAAATTCTTTAATAATACTGTAACTCAGAGGTTCACTGGGTGTTGGAGCATGAAAACTTTTACTAGCTTAGTAATAAAAGCCTCCAATATTGAAGAGGGTGAACTTAAAACTAAACTCTGACTGACTGGACAGCCATGCACTCTGTCTCCCTCTAGTGGCAGCATGAGGTATCGCCAGTCCTTCCCCCTACAATGAATGATAATTGTCTGAAGACAACTCACTTTTGGAACAACATTCATATGTGTTATTCATGGAAGATGTTTAAGCTAAATTAATGTTGTTTAGTTACTTTTGTTCAGTATGATCTGTAAAACACAGTTGAACATGACTCCCACAGACTTCAGTTCCAGTGTTCGGTTTATCTGGATCTTTCAGCTGATCCAGTCACAGTTCCATGTGGACACAACTTCTGTAAAACTTCTGTAAAAATGTAAAAAGAAATTAAGCAAGAGATGTTAACTAAAAATCAACACAACCCTGAGGGAAGTGGTGAGTCTTGATAAACCTGGAATTCGCCTTGATGTCTGTGAAACTGAAGGCAATACAATTCTGAATAGTGGCCTGACTTTTTGTTATACTCATTAACAGAAACTGTTCCCAAACCCAGAGGACAACATATGACAGATGCATGAGAGACCCCAGGAGCTGTTCTGTAGAGATTACCAGACATGTGTGTTTGTGTTCAGCAAGAGAGACCACATAACTCACAATGTCATTCCTATAGATCAGATGAGTGCACAAACACAGTTAATTATCAGTTACCTTAAAAATGAAGTACTGAAATGAATTGCCAAAAATCTGTTAGAATATCAAGATTGAAACAAAAAGTAAATAAAATAAAGCAAACAATTTTGCCTTTGAAATTTAATAACAAATGTAATATTTTCCACTGACAGACACAGGGAAGATATAGACAGAGGTGCATCAGATGATCAAGCACAGACTGAATAAAGTTGAAGAAACTGAAACGAAGCCCTTTTCCCTCTATTTACAGACACTTTCTCATAATCATCCTACATCAGCCCTGGTCACATTAACAGTCATGTGAGAGGCTGAGCCAAAGCCATGTTTAAAGCTCTGCACACACAACCTGATGAGCCTTCCAACTGATGCATTTTGGTCAGTGTTCAGTTCATAGTGAACTATGATATTCAGTAGTGCACTGGGAGATTGTAGCACCCTCAAAATTATGCTGTTATTTAACTTTACAATTGGATACGCAGTGAAAAATGGCCAATGTCTTAACTTGTGCCATGAAACGAGAGACATTTTGGCCACAGCCTTACTGGATAGTGTTCCAGCATATGTTGATTCAAAGATGATGTCATGAGCTCCCTCTAGTTTTTTACAGCCACTCAGCCGTGTGCCTACAAGTGATGCTGGAAAAGATCCTGTTGGAAATTCATCACCCAGAGTGTTTTTGATGAATTAATCAGATTAACAAGGATATTTATAATATGTTTTTCAAAATACTTGACAGTGGTCAAGTAAAATAAAAGGATAAAATAAAATAAAATAAAATAAAATAAATGGAACAACCTGAATGTCCTTTATTATTTTTGTTATTTATATACTGTATGTGTCAGTATTATCCCTTCTCAGGGACATTTTAACACTGTGTGTGCAAGGAAAGAGTGGCTCTCCCCATTTTCTTATATAATCCAATATCTGGGTCAGTGACATCATTTGTCTTGCCCCATCTCACTGATCAGTCAGAGTCTGCATGCATGTTGAGCATGTACATGTGGACAGAGCAGTAAACATGCACTAGAAGGCTCCTTTTGCATCTAAACTGGGATTGAATTCAGTTGGAAATGAATGAATTTCAGCTGTTCACTGGACTGAAAACAGCTGTTCACTTGCTAATAATTCATCCAACAACAATTGATATAAGAACATAATAGCTTTACACAATCAATGAAACACTTTTTAAAAAAATAACATTTCAATACATCACATGTATTTATTGAACTACAACACCAGTATGAGTAGGTTATGCTGGACTTCTGCATTAACATACCAAACATTTTACTGAAGAATTTTACACATTTTTATATGTTATATCTATATATTATTGGAAACAGTGGCCCATCAGTGTCATGTTTTAGTTTACACATCTTAATTTTAGTGTGTTCATGATAGTATAATTTCAAACATTAATAAAATACTTACAAAGTACCACGTGTGGTGGATATCCAGCAACTTATTTGCAGGATTTGCATACTGCACTAAATGCAGTGGATCAAGACAAAAAACTTTACATTTGCAAGCTATGTGCTAGCTTTACATAACCATAATTAATGTATAAATGTGGGGTCTGCACTGAAAAATCATAGCACATATGACCATGTACATCATTTGGCCATGCCTCATAGAGAATGGGAACTCTAGGTGTAGTAAAATGCAGGTGTAGCATCTGAACATAAAACATACAGCTTACTGGCTTTTGTGTCATTAGTAACGTGACTAAAAAGCACTTGTTCAACTAGTTGGAGGATCTTTTTCTACTTTAAAAGTGTACAACACAAAAATAGCCATAAAAATGTCTTCTACTAACTTTACTCTTAACTGTAACAGAAGCATTTGTTAGGGGTACATATGTTGTCTTATTTCCGGCAATAAAGCAATAAGGATCATTAAAATGTTTTTAAAAGTTTTTAATAACTGTTATTTTTTTTTTAGAAAACAATTTTAAAGTGTGTGTGTGTGTGTGTGTGCACGCACCAATATTTAGGGACTTTTTCTTTTGTTGTTTTGGATTTCTTTTTTTTTTTTGGGTGGTTCTCTTGTTTGTTTATGATTTATGGAGGTATGCATAATCAACAATGCATCATTGCAGAAATCATAGGGTGCTTACATTGTAAAATGGATTACTGGATGAACAACCCTAGACAAAACATATTCAACACCCTGACTCTATCAATCTCTGGCTCTTTTCTACCTCTATCACTGATTTATTATTATTATTATTATTATTATTATTATTATTTTTATTATTATTAAGAAACTTTATAAAACAGCATTTTAATGAGTGCTGCATTTTCACAAAGAAACAAAAGAAATGTAATGCTTAGCTTTAATTTGAATATGACTTGAAAGTTACAACTTTCATGGCCAGGACTGTAAGATATATTAACCACGTATAATAAATTTCTGACATTTTTATATAATGCCACTCTGTGTGATGGGCTCACTGAGGATTACAAGGGCCCTCATATGCCACTTTGACAGCCTGGTTTCGGATCCTGCATAGAACAAAAAATCAGAACATGAAGTCAAATACAATGACTGTATATAATGTTTGTATATTATTTATAACAAACAGATATTCACATTATTTCTGGTTCTATTATATGTTGCTAACTTACAAGTTTTCAGCACAGAGAACACACTCGGTTGCGTATGTGTTGGCATCATCACCACACACTGGTTTAAATTCCCGAGTGCACACTGAGTTTGCATACTGATCACAGTTAGGCTAGAAAAATTCAGATAAGAACATTGTTCATAATTTAGTAAATAAAATTAATGGTTTTTTTTTATTATTATGTTTTTTTCAGTCGTTTGAAATTACTGATAGAAAAATATCATGACATATTCAGAGCATGATAAATTATTCAAGTAAGTTTGATTACCTTTTGTGGATCGGCTCCTGTCAGAGCTGTAAAGAGTAAATGTAGTTTATGAGAAACAAACAAGGAAATGTGCCTACTTGTCTGTGATGAAAAGTCAGAAGAACTGTTTAGGAACTTTAGCATCTAAAGAATGTGGTTCTGCAAGTCTGATCTAACTGAATACCTGTTCCGAGCCGAGTCAGATAACTTGAAATTTGCAATTTTAAACTTTTAAAAATAGGGGGCTTCAAATGGTCCCTCGAGGAATGCCATAGAATAACAATGTTTGTAATGGAGATTTAAGAATGTGAAGGACCTGAAGTAGAGGTACTTTAGACATTTAAAAAGTTCCCACTCTCTATTACAGACATGGTTCTTTATTAAAACAAAAGTGGTTCTTCTGTGGTATCTCTCATAGATTTTAAGCACCTTTATTTTTAATACTTGATTAATGAAACAAAACAGCTAAACAAGAAAGAACCATCACCATTTTGCCTTTTGATAATTATTGTGATCATGTAAAATTCTATTGTCTAAACCAGAGTTTCTCAGCCTTGGTCCTGGAGGCACCCTGCATATTTTTTAACTTTCCTTGTCATGAACAAACCTACTAATGAGCTTAGTAACAAGCCCTTCAGAGTTGTCTGGGTGTGTTAAAGCTTAAACAGGCAGGAAAGCAGTGCCTCCAGGACCAGGGTTGGAAACACAGCTCTAAACTTTCTCTTGTAATTCATTCAAACTAATTTGAACATGCACTGGGTGATCAAGGGATATATATATATATATATATATATATATATATATATATATATATAAAATAAAAACTGGGATGTAGCCTAGGTGAAGAACAAGTAAAACACAATAGATCATGTATATATTAATTAACAATCTAAAATGTACAGACTCTCAATACATTCTTCTAGATTTGTTTTAAAGACCAAATCTCAAATGTCTATCATGGAAAAACTGAAATATAGAACACTTAATTGTTAACTATTTTTATTTTTTCTATTTATTGTATGTTTCCAAACAAAGCTTACATGCATTGTAATACAAAATGAACAATAAGAAATGAGCAGAAATATATTACAATTTCAGCCAAAAACACTAACAGTGTTCTCAGTATATTCTTGTCTATTGAAAAGTTTACTACTCACCAGACCAACAAAGAAGAACTGTTGCGCAGAGCAAGATTGCCAGCTTCATGATCAATGTGTGCTTAAACTGAGTGTCTGAGATGTGAGAGAAGATCTGTCCCTTTAGACCATGAATTGTGTATTTATATGGCTGGGAACATTCTTACCTTTCTTTATTTACACGTCATTGTTCATGAGAACCTGTTCAGTGAAAAGCCGTTTCACCAGCATATCAGGTTTCTCAAATATTCGGACAAAAAAGGTCACCACTCAAAAGACCTGATTTGATACTTTATAAAGCGAAAGTATGTTAATATTAATAATTGTTTGCTGTTTTGTTTAAACGTGATTTAGATAGTAGTGTATGTAGTGTTATATGTGGATTTAGAATCATTTTTCTTTCTTTTGCAGGGCCTGAATGTAACAGAATAAAACAAGATAAAGAATGTCCCAATGAGAAGTATCATTGTATTGTACAAGTTAAAGATGATATACTCTCAGGAACCTGATTTCATTAAAAGATGTGACAAAGTATCTCAGTTAACCTCTTGCTTTTCTGACCAACTTGGCACTGTAATATACTTCTATACAGATTTACTTACTGCAGTCTACAGTCATGTTTTTACACCAAAATAAATCTGGGATCCGTAAGTGAGTGTTATTTCAAAATATCTATACATTTTATTTATAAAACTGTTAATTCAAGCTTTTTAATAACCAAGTTTTGAAACAGCTTACAGAAGCATCACTCTTGCTGACTCTTCCATAAAACCATTTCAGTTTTTACGCAATATAAAGAACTGCAGGATTCACATAGTCAAACTCAAAAATACCCATTGCTGACACAGATGTACAAACGTTTGCACACACAAAGTTTGTCTATTCCCTATAGAGAAGTGTTGGAAACAGAAATGATAGAGCTGCATCCAGTACTTTTGGGATGAATTGAGGAGACGGGGAAGAGGTGGAGTGGTGATCATCCAACTTCTTGACCTCTTAACACTCTTATCACTGAATGCAATAGAATCCTCACAACAATGCTAGAGAAGTAGAAAGAAAGTTGAAGACAGCAGGATTAAATGCATTTAATGTCCTTGATTGTGGAAAAAACAATGAATGAAGGTGTCCAATACTTTTGTCCATATACCGTATGTATACACTATTGTGACATACTTACTGTGATACTAGTGGACAGGATCTCATGTTGGAATAAATAATACTAATAAATATCATTGATGTCTGAATTTTTAATATATTTTTTTTAACTTTGTCCTAATCCCCCCCTCCTCCCCAGATTGGAAGTGCCAATTATTCAACCATGTTAGGACCATAACTAGTAGAGTGCCTCTTCTGATACAAGTGAAGCCAGTCAACACCTTTTTGAGGATGTTTCCACTGCATCACTGTTGGGCAGCCAGCACGCTTGCAGGAAAGCACCGTGTCCTCAGCTGCCACCCAGAGAGAGCATGGCTAATTTTGCTCTCTCAGGCTACCAAGCAGCGTGACCCAGGTTTCAAAGAATTAACAGACTTTCTATCTGCTTCTGTGTATGTTTCAACATGTAACCTTGGATCTACAAATTCTGGCCTTCTGAATCATGTTGTCTGTGTAAGCTACAATAAGTATATAATAATAAAGAAAGTACAATAATAATAATAATACAGAGGCCTCTTTCTGCTACTAAGTTTGTAAGATATGGCACTCAATAACACGTTTTATCAGCCAGTCTAGATTGGTATGTACTGGAAAGCATTTGAAAATGTGTCTAATTAAATGTATACCCTGTTCAGCTTGTATTAGTTTATTTTAATACCAAAATAGAATAAAAATACTCAAATGTGCTCAAGACTGTTCTGTTCATTCTGTCAGTCAGCTGCTGTAAGAAAAACAAAGGCTGTTTTTAGGGGCTATTTTAGGATTAAAGTACATGTTTTGTTTGTCAGTCATGCAAACCTTTTCCATTTCGTGTAAAAGACTCACTCAACTAGTCAATCCAGTACGTGAATTCCTTGCAGTGATGAGCTGATGTACCATAAAATATATTGTACATGTCACTCGCAGCATTTACATTTATACTTATGGCATTTGATGGTGTGCTTGCCCAAACAGGGTAACTGAACCCTACCCTGCCACTGGAGAGTTTAGTGTTATTACCCAATACTCAACATCAACCACTCTACCGCTTCTTTTTGCTACCTTGGTGTGATCAATTTTTTGATATTATAATAACATTGGCTATGTTTATAAAAGGGTTTATTGGGACATAATATTGTAAGTATTTGAAGACTGGTTTTATGTACTGTGCGGAAACGTGTGTGGTCAGTCCACAAGTTGCCTTGTGCCAGTTAGAGAGATGAATTTGCCCACCATTTTTGAAGGTGTGTCTGTGTGTTTTGGACACAATACATCCCCATGCTCTGTACAAAGCCTGAAGTGAAGGAAAGTAGGCCGACATGGCTGTGTTGAAACTGGATATGTGGAAGGTTGAGAAGGCTGTGACTGTGTTGATCTGCAGGATTAGTTTAGATGTGTACAATAAACTTTAGTACACCTTCAGTGATATTATTGCCAAACACTGATGTAAACATTACCATGTGTCTTATTATTATCAGAAACACTTTAAAACCTTTATTTATAATTGTTGTGGGGTGTGTTTTGCATGCACAGAACACACATGGTACGATATATTTTTAAACTACCGTTTGAAGCACAATAGTTGGTGATGACCTGACACAAACATCATCATCCTTTGGTACTAATGCTTGCTATTGTCAATTTAGCAGCTTTACAGTTTCATGCTTTGTGTGTTTATGCTTTTTTGTTGATTGGTTTTAATTCCTTGCTATGCAATTTTACATTTACATTTACAATGTTACATTAAGTTAATGTATCATTTTCAATACAATATATTAGGTTTCAAAGCCAAATAGATCTAGTTCTGCAACTGTAGGTCTATTGATCTGTAACAACACCAGGCATAAAACATGTGACTGTTGTGTGTTGTGTGGGTGATTGCTGTCTTTTGTTATTTTGACCAGACGTCAGATGTCCTCCTTTTTGGCAACAGAAAAATGCATTGGGATTTATAAATTGTGTGAAATGTCTGGGAATCGGCTTTGATTGTATGTCAATGTTTGTTTTTACAGGTGCTGTACAGAGTTTCAGAGAGCGAGAGAAAGCAAGCACGTGTGCGAGTAAGTGAGGGACAGAACAGTGACAAGTGAACTCATCCTGATTGATATGATGATCATATACATGATGTGTAGACCTATCAGTGTTCTCTGTGCGCAGGATTTATTCTCAACCCATCTCAGTTCACTGCTGGCAGGGGACAACCACCTAAATTTTAAATTTTGTTCTATTTCCACAATATTTTATGTCCCTTTTATTGTTGTCAGGTATTGTAGAACAGTCTGCACTACAGGGTAAAGGTAGGAGAATCAGCAGTTCTACATTAATTCCAGCATTTCATGTACAACACAATGCCATTTTGTGGAATTAAACGAAAATAACAAGCAGCAGAATGTATGGACTAGAAGATTCAACTGTAAACTGAAACTACCATTTTAATTTCCATTAGAGCAGTTTGTATAAAACAGCTCAGGATTAATAAACAGCACTGACCAGCTGACCTGAACACTTTACTGACTTCTGAGGAGGAGAGACTTTCACACCCATGCATACTGAACTGAAGCCAAATTACCATTTAACCACAGATTCTGAATCACATATAAAACTTGATCAAAGGTTTGGAATAGTTTGTAGTGTTTTGCTCAGTAATGCACAAAAAACTGTGATGCACAGATCCCCGTATCAGGCATAAACAGCAAGGTGATTGACACGTTTTCTTAATAGATGGGACTTTATTCATAACCAGAAATCTGATTTGGCTCTTGTGCTGAAAGGTGTAGAAGGTCTGTTTTACTGCAGAGATTATATTATTTGTAATTCCACTGTGGACCCGCAAGAGGGCAGTAAAATGCCGCATGATACCGACCCCTGCTGAGAGCTGCTGCATTAGGGATACACAATAATAACACTGCTGCAACAGTGACAGTTCTGTTGTTTGAATTCGTGTAAAATACATGTTGAGGTGAGGGGAGACTAAATCATTTTTAACAAGTAATTTTAGAGCATTTCTTTGGATCCAAAAAGTTTAGGACACAAATAAAAAACTGGAGCAAATATTCTGAAATGTCCAAATCAATAATCAGATTAATGTCACACATTTATAACCTGTCACTTAGAAAAGTGTTCACTGAAATAGTGGGTTTTTAAGATATCAGACTTTATTGAGCTATGTTTTATATTGTGATGAAATGAAAAGAGTTATTTAATAAATAAACAAAGTTATTTATTGCTCTTGGTAAATTATAATATGTCATTATTGTACTAATGTAGTTGTAATGCTTGTTTTAAAAGCATCTCAAACATAACATTTAATTTCGATTCTATCTTACATAATGTGTATAACATGATTGATCTCTTGCTTTTCACTTACACTAAATAAATTGTGACTGTTATGATTTAAAATGGAAAACCAGCCCTTTATGGGCTACTGCCTCCTAAGGGTGGGTCGGCAGACCACCAGAGAGTGCTTCACAGCCCACTGGTGATCCCTGGCACACGAGTTAAGAAACTCTTCTCTAAACGACTGGATTCTGTTCTCCCTTTTATCATTTCTGACGACCAATTAGGTTTTTTAAGGGTAAGTATGGAAGTAATAAATATAATATAATATAATATACACTACTGGTCAAAAGTTTTAGAACACCCAATGCGGAGTGGCATGTTGTTAATCAAGATATCAAATCACAGCACAATGACCATCTGTTTTACTGGTTTTCAGTCGATCACAACATTATGACCACCTCCTTGTTTCTACACTCACTGTTCATTTTTATCAGCTTCGCTGACCACACAGGAGCACTGTGTAGTTCTATAATAAGACTGCTGTCCATTTGTTTCTCTGCATACATTCTTAGCCTTCTTTCACCCTGTTCTTCAATGTTCAGGACCCCACAGGACCACCACAAAGCAGGTATTATGTGGGTGGTGGGAAATTCTCAGCACTGCAGTGGCACTGACATGGTTTTGATGTTTTACTGTTTGTTGCGTTGGTTTGAGTGGATCAGACACAGTAGTGCCAGGCACCACTACCATGTCAGTGTCATTGCAGTGCTGAGAATGACCCACCACCCACATAATACCTGCCCTGACAGCAATCTAATTATAGAGGTACAAATTGCTCCTGTGTGGTAAGAGAAGCTGATAAAAAATGAAGGGAGTGTAGTAACAAGGAGGTGGTCATAATGATTGTACACCATTAACTATCGCCATTGTTCTTCACTATGTTATATCTTAGCGTTAGGCATAATTGTTTAAAGTGCAAAAACCTAAAAGTAATAGGAAACACATACAGATACATAAAATAGAATGGTGCTCATTCCAGACTTTACAGCTAGACTTTTCAGACCTACTCTTACAGAGAAAAAAATCTAAAGCTACTTAGAATTCCCAAATTGGCCAGTTCATCAAAGATTTCCACATCCTTTCCCACACCGTCCTGCCGAGACTGCTGTTGCCTCAGTCCTAGTCAAATGAATCTATACACCTGAATGCTATTCGACATGTATTTCTCTATGTGTTTGCATATGATTTTATATACTCTTGTTAATATTCTCTTTAAGTCTCTTGGATTCCTTCTGCCTATAGTTTTCCTTTTTTATGTTAAGCTTGGTCTAATCTTGTTTTTTCCATGTTGATCTGGACTATCTTTGAGACTGGATTTTTCTTCCCCCTGTTGGCATCATTTGGCAAGAATTTCATCATTTGCATCCTGTTTGAGTCTTTTCATCAGAATTATTAATAACTGTAGCTACACATGTTTAACAAACATTGCAGAAGAGTGCAAAAAGTGTGTCTTGGTCTGGATAGCACCCCCATGTGTCCAATCACATACCTCCACATGCAAAACTCTCACATGGCAGCAATGAGCATATATTACAACCAGAGGTCATATGAATTCACTCTGGTTCATTTGGCTTGTCCTGTTTCTGGACATTCTTCTGCAAACACAATGGTGACATTTGCTGTAGAATATTAGTTGGTGTTCTCTGGGCTTCTCTATCTGGCGACTGCTTCTCTTGTCTGTTTTAAACTGGCCTGTCCAGCTCTGCTCTCTCTCCTCAATCTCAGACACACTTTCCAGTGGCAGGTTTTACAGAATATGTTTGACAGTCTGCCTGCTGCCTCTCTAAATGGGCGTCAGTAGCTAAAGGTAATAACACACTTTCAATCTTCCCTCCTGCCACTCTCCATAAACTGCAAGTGCACAGCTTTGCTGTTCCCTAAGTCCAAACATATCCATTTCAGTTCTTGGGCTGGAAATGTGATCTGCGGCCAAGCGGTGTCTCCTCTCCCCCAAATGCCCCGCAACGCACGCAGGCTTTGTTTTGGTTACAGATAAAATCACTAAAGAAAGAGAGCGTGGGTGGGAGATTGGGGGTTGGGGGGCAATGTCTGACTGCAGATTCTTTCTCCCCATAAGACCCCCAAGGGGAATGAGGAGGAAGTGGTACAGGCTACAAAGAATGATGATCTTACAAAACATCATGGAACAATGCAGCTCAATATACAGTACAGAGCTTACGATTGCACTGAATCTCATCACCCTTACATTATCTGTTTTTACTGTAAACACTAATTTGTCAGTTGAATCTGTAGGAGGTACTTTGTGTGGTAAAGAACAATTTATGGGATTTTATTTAAAGGCAATCAGTTCTTTCAAAGGTGCTGAACAAAAGCAACTGAGATGAACAAAAAGCCACCTGTAAAAATGGTACATCTGGTTATGTGTTTATTTACTGTGTAAAACACTAATATTAGATTAAATACAAATAACAGTTGTACATTAAAATATCTCCAAAACTCTCCTCATGGCAGCGTAGCATCATTTACAGTTATTGTCCAACACCTGGTTTGGTAATAAGTGCTTATGATAAATGAGATGTGCTAGTGTCGACCACGTCCTTATGCCAAATGTCGTTGAGGTTGCACTGGCATTCTTCCATAATCCATCCCATGCAAAAGTGGTACTCATCACTGAATAAGACCGTTGTGACTGACTTCATGACAGTCAGGAATCACACCAGTGCACTCTTTGGTGATGCTGACATGGTGTTAAGGGCATTCAGCGTAATGATCTCAGTTCATGTAGTCCTGCCTCATATATCCATCTTCCAATGGTGTTGGCATGTCAGACAGTCATGTTTAATTACTCAGTAAATACAAAACACCTGGTTTGGTAATCAGTGCTTTATTATGTTAAATCTGGTGTGCTGGTGATGGAATTGACTAAATCTATGTGCTGGCTTGGGGCATCCAACAGAAATTTGGTACCAAATTTTGTTCTTCAAACAAGCTAAGAAGATCTCAACTGCTTTCTTCTACATTCAAAATTCATGTTCCTTTTTACTGTGTTTATGTTTACCTGTCTCTGTCACTCTTATTGCAGAGATATTGCACCATATTTATTTGTAGAGAAAACCCCCTTAATGATCTTTTTGTCAACATGAAATTAGGGCTTTAGTGAAGGCGGTTCATTTTTGACCCATATGACACAGGGTGTATACAGAATATTAAGACAACATGAAGGTTACATAATGTGCTTAGGTGCCTAAATGTCTGCACAATACTTCATATGTGTTTGTGTACATATTTTGTTTGCCATTAATTTTTAAAAGGTGCCACGCTGTTCTATACATCATCAAAACAATAGTTGCACCCAGAAGGAAATGTTGATTTGCAATGCTATCCAGAAGGAAGATGAAGGTTACCATGACAATAAATTTAAAATATAATCTTATAGGGGCAATATTTATTGATCTACACATACGGCAGTGTCCCTCGGTATGCCAGATGTAACGAGGTTCCAGTGGAATTCTGCAACAATCTATCCCATGCAGCTTGAATATTCTCACTCAGTTCCTGCAGATTATTCAGTAGAGTGTAGTGTTGATAACATGTCCAACAGCATCCCACACATTTTCAGGCATCAGGTATAGGTCTGGCATTTCACTGATGATGTTTCCTCTATACACTGATTTGTTGGTTGTCTCCACCAAGACAAAAAAAGTGGGATTTACCACTAAAGACTATTGTGAGAAACTTCATGGCAGTCAGGAATGACATGTGCAGTATTTGGTGAGGTTTACGTGGTGTTAAGGGCAGCTGGCGTAATGGTCTGCATGTATTTAGATCTGCCAATGGTATGTTGGACAAGTCATCGTTTCTGCCTCGCCACAGTTTGTTTGTGTATGTCTCCTTCATGTTGCCTTCTTCTGTGCACTGCTGCTAACTGAGTACTACTCTAATATCCACACGACTGGTGTAATGCAAAATGTGTCAATAAAACTCTTCTTCGAGGCATACATCACTTGCAAAGGATGCTACCAGCACAACAGAATGGAAGCATGGGCAGGACACCCATAGGTAGTCAGTCAGGTACGGTGATAAGGCCTGTTGTCCATGCCAGACCAAGCATGAAACTTGAATTATTTGCATGTGTCATGATGTCAAAGCGACCCACCAAGATCATTGCTGTTGGTTGATTCATTCTGGGTACAACAAGCCCCCTATATATAGAGAATGTCTAAGTGCAGCTTTCCCAAAGTGAGAAGTGTTTAGAAAGTGGTGGACGGGGATTTGGTTTCAGTGGTTTTTGGTGGGTTATTTTTTAGCATTTAATCAGCTGGAAAAAAAACTGTAACTCATTTTATTGTCGCCTTTTGTCTCCTGTTGGTATTTGTATCAATTTCATGCCTAGTTAGTCTGCTACCATCTACTCTCTCTCTCTCTCTCTCTCTCTCTCTCTCTCTCTCTCTCTCTCTCTCACTCCCAGTGTTTCTCATTAGTGATGGCTCTTTTGGTATCTGCTAGGAGGCGCAGTGTGTTGTGGTGTCTGTGTGTGTGTGTGCGTGTGTGTGTGTGTGTGTGAAAGGTGGCGAGTGCCAGACATATGGAGTTGATCAGCAGGCTGGGTGCTGATGTTTTCTTTGTGAATGCTGACAGGCTGACAGGCAAACGAGTGCGACACAAAAACCTCCCTCCACCTCCTCCTGCACAAGAAGAAGGAGAGAGCGAGAAGAAGACTGGATGAGAGGAGGAGAAGACGCAAAATAGAAAAAAAGAAAGACCTTTACTGTGACTGCCCCCCTCTTTTTCCTCTAACGCTGCTCTGTCTGCTTCCTCACTCCTCTCATTCCCTTTCTCTCTCTCAGCAAGCCACACACTCTCTCCCTCTCTTTCTCTTTCTGACAGAACTTTTTCACTCTCTCCTCTCCCTCTTCCTCTCTCTCTCTCTCTCTCTCTCTCTCTCTCTCTCTCTCTTCTTTTAAATGGTTGTGTGAGAGAGGAGGTGGTATTTGAGGGCTCTCTGAGATGCAGGAGCTCCCCAGAGTGGGGGAGTGAGAAGAACTGACCAGCACGCCATCCAATCTGCCAAAATTCCAGAAAGAGAGAATGAGTGAAGACTCTCAAAACAAGCGAAGAGACAGAGGGAAGCTCACCACTAAGCCAAAACACCAGGAGAGACCAGAGAGAGAAGGAGAAGAAGCCAGAGAGAACGAGAGAAGATTCTGAAAAGTTGACTGCCAGGCTGACCACTTAGCCAGACAAGTCCCAGACATAACCAGCAAGAGATCGCGAGAGAAAGAAGACAGTAGAAAAGAACAAAGGCTGAAGGAAGACCACAGACTGCATCAGACTGACCACAGCTAAAAACCCTTTCTTGTAGTCCACCACCACTGGATCTTGGCCTTGCTTTTTCTATGCTGTGATTGCCATGGCAACTTTGAGACTTTCAATGACTCTTTGGTTGTTCCTCATGTTCTGGACACTGTTGTGGTCCAGAATGACTATTGGCCTGCCCTCACAGAGCACTGGTCAGCAGCCAAAGCCCCTGCAAGCCTGGCGACTGCCTATTCAGGCCCAGGAAAGTGCAGAAAGTAAAGTGGAGCGTTTGGGTCAGACCTTCCGCCGCAACATCCGATTGCTGCGTGAGCGTGGTGGGCGACTGGACCTGATCTTCTTGCTGGATGAGTCGTCCAGCGTGGGGGCTGCCAATTTTGGCAGCGAGCTGCGTTTTGTCCGTAAGCTTCTGTCCGACTTCCCTGTGGCACCACAGGCCACACGCGTCGCCCTGGTGACCTTCAGTTCCAAGAGCCACGTGGTGACCAGAGTGGACTATGTGTCGGCACCCAGGTCTCACCAGCACAAGTGTTCACTCTTCAGCAAAGAGATTCCAGCCATAACATACAGAGGAGGGGGAACATACACTAAAGGAGCATTCCAGCGAGCAGTGGTACGTAGATATGTGTGTCTGTGGGAGAGAGAGAGCTTAGTGGAGGTGTGGCTGAGTTTGGCTCTGCCTATGTGTGAATGTGACTGTGAGTGTCCACATGCTGTGCACTTGCAGAAAAGGGTTCTTTGAGGCTTCGTTATGCTGTATGGAAGCAATGACAAAGAACCATTTGTGTTATTTAGAGGTTCTATGCCTCTAAATGGGTGAGATGGGCAACAGGGGTTAACCCACAGTCCCATACAAGGTAGGAATGCCGTTGACCTGGATGATGGGTTCTACAGGTTTGTAGACAACCTTTTGCATGTAAATAGCACCAAATGTGCTCCACTATTGCTGCAAGTCAAAAAACAAAAACAAACAAAAAAAAACAGCAACAAATGCATTCAGTAAGAAATAACACTTTCCTACAATATAGACACAAACAGTATCAGAAAAGATGAATTACTTTCCAAGTTCAAAATTTAAACAGTTTGATTGTTTTTCTGTTTTTATAACATACCTTTACAGGAGTAAATCCTAAAGTGAATCTATAGAGATCTAGAGAGTGGGAGAGAGATTATTGCTAAAACTAATATTTAAAAATATCATGAAATATTATTGTTAAACTACTGTTTTTCCATCCTCTGGCAATTGCTGTAATTAATAAGACATACAAGCCAATCTAGCTAATAATCTAAAAGTTGTACACAAAGCCCAACTGCTGAACAGTGGGTGAAAGGAAGGAGGGAGAGCAATCCAAAGAATGGAAAATGTTAATTTCTTTGCAATAAGGAGAAAGACAGAAGTGATGTGGTTGGTACATTTTCAGCATTGTCAGAATGACTTATTATGGATAATGTAGTTTACAGATGTATTGCAGGAACTGACTTTATAGCACAGATATCTTATCTCTTCCCCATACTCTCTTTTTATCCAGTGGCTCAATAGTGAATGGGGTCAGTGGAAGAATTCCTCAACACTTTGTCCCTGAACGGCCTCAGCATGCTATATGCACATAACGTTACCCAATGCAGGGATCTCCCATATGGTGTTTAATGGTCAGATAGTGTATGTGAATGTGAGGAATTCTGTTACTGCATGGGGTAAAAGTGCAGAGGTGTTTGGAGTAGTGATATGGTTCAGATCATCCAGTCATCCTTCACTTCACTCCCTCACTTTATGTGGGTTCGTGTGTAGAGCAAGGAGATAGCAGAGGCCATTCATCTTGGACAGTCCGGGGTGAAATGAGGGAACAAACGCTGCACACACACACTGAGCCTCCATATGGACTGCTCCACTGGAGATGTTGTGCGGTATAGTGACTCAGATTGCTGTTTAGAATTGTCAGGTTGTTGTGATGTGGTGTGTAATTTTTTGTAGTGGTGTGCTTTGTTGTGTAGAATAAAATGTTTAATGTTATGTTGTGGGTGGCTATATAATTGGCAATGCTTTGTTGTGTAGTGTTCTATTAAGGTTTGAGGTGTGTTGTACATGTACATTATTGAAGCATTGCACTAAAGATTGAGGGGCCCATGGGAAAGCTGCTGTACCCAGGGCAGTTTTGTGCTACACTCCTGGTTGTGTTGTGCCAGTTTGATCCTTTGTATCTTGTAAAAGCAGCATTATGTAGAATTTCTACATTATGTTGTTGTAACACTGGATTTGTGCCTGCAGATTTTTGTTTATGCGTAATTCCATGCATTTCAGTTAGATTTGCTGCGACAGGTGAACTTTGCATACACGACTTATGGCAAATAAACTTGAATCTTGAATGTTGAAACATGAATTTGCATCCTTGGCCAATACCACTGCTGCTCTGACTGTGTTTCGTACCATGTTTGCTGCATTGTCTTTGCTCTCTCTGAGCCAATATGGAGAAAGTACTGATAGTTCACAAAATAACAGAAGTGAGAGGAAGCACGGTACACATTCAGCAGTTTGGATTAGGTGGTAATTATCTTCTCTTCTGGGGTGTTAAGTAGTTTTGCGTGTTAGCTTAGATATGAAACTGATGAAACCAAAAGACTGTTTACATTGTTGATTTACGGTCCCCCATGCAGCCATGCCCATTTTGCAGTTTGATGCTTGCAAAAACCCAGTATAACCATATCTTAAGGTTAATACCATTTTTTTTATTTCCACATTGTTAACTGCACTCTGTCATTATGTAACTCTGGTAAACTTAGAACAACAAAAATTGTGATAACTTTGTAAGGCAGTATGTTGGTATGAAATCCTTTAATATTACTTTACAGCTTGTCTCCATATGCTTTTTTCACCTTTAGTGATGATTCTGTATTTTTCAGCTTGTCCAGAAAAGCATGTATAAAGCATGTTCTTTATGTGTGACTCAAATCAGGAATTTACTTCCCAACTGTAGGCAGAGCCCTGGAGTGGGAAAGACCATTTCTTGCATTATACATATTTAAGCCATGTTGTGCAGTGTCAGGGTGTCATTTACTTTGGTATTGCTGCATTATGTGTTACTGCTTTAAGTTTTGTGCATTGTTATAATGTGTCATTTAGTCATGTGCTGTTTTGCATTTTGTATTTTGTGCAGTATTGTGTAATGTTTGGGTATTATGTATGTATTGGGTCATTTTTATTGAATTTCCTTATTGTATTTGCTCTTTCTGTGTCACATCATATAGTAATGTTATGTGTTGCATGGCCATGTCATGGCCAGGTTGTGTTGTGCTGTCTTATACCATGATACACTATATTTCTGAGCATTTGTGGACACTTCTAATGTCTAGTGCCAGTTGGACCACAGAAGATTAAAGCATTGTATTGTGTATCCAGCACTGAGCTGTGAAGCAGCGGAATTGTGTTTTCTGAAATGGCGGTGCACCATCCAATAACTTTGCAGTGAGATCAGGAGTTAAGGATGATGATCCAACATCCTGAACTCAATAACACTGTTGTAACTGAATACAATCGCATAATTACAGCGCTCCAAAATCTAGTAGAAAGTCTTCACTGGAAAGTAGAGTCAGTTATTCCAGCAAAAGCAGAATAAACTCATTGTAATGCCCCTGATTTCAGAGGAAAAATGAATGAGCAGGTGTCGCAACACTTTAGTCCATATAGTGTATGTTGTACCATGTCAATGTGTGGTGTTTGTTTCTTTATTGTACTATGTTGTGTTTTGTCAAGTGGTGTAGTGTTGAGTATTTTTTATTTATTTGTGTATTTTAGTCAGTGGGGCTGTTGAACTCCCCTGTGTAAATACAGGGCGAGTGCACCAAGAACTTTCTGGAAGAGCAAGACAAGTTTAATGAGAACAGATGCACTGAATAACCTCTCTCAAGTCAAACAGTCAACTTATCACTATGTGAGCCAGTCAGCTGGTCAGGTTTGGCTCAGCTGAGCTGGTTAAGATTTGTATTGGTTATACATAGTTATACAATATAATCATTAATAAGGCCTTGAAAACCTAAATGGCCTTGTTTTTCTTGTGCTCTCGAATGTTGCATGGATACAGAAATATATAGTCTCAGAGTGAACAACTTTCCAAATTGATTTACCCCCTGCTTTTATCACAAATTTGCCGCTGGCTGCTCTCTGGCTCTCTCTTCAACAGTGAAGCTCTAGAAAGGATTAGACTCTCATTTGTTTTTACATTTTCTGCAGTTACACATGTACCAGTGATTCATTTCAGGCTAATTCTTGGATTGAAACAAGAGATGGAGATAGTGAAACATTCTCATTTGGGCAACACCTCATAAATGAACTTTTCCCCTTTCTCTGACTATGTACAGATGACTTACCACGTCTGGCCCGAGTAAGATGTTTGAAATCAGACTATTGTACGTGACTTATTGTGCTCTCTCTCTCTCTCTCTCTCTCTCTCTCTCTCTCTCTCTCTCTCTCAGCCACTCTTCACTTCACTTAAATGCTGATATTTTTACAGTGTTACACTGACCATCTTTCTATCATGACCATTCTTGGTATCTCTTATTCAAGGGTGTCTGCTTATTACAACAAAACAGTGGGTCATCTTGAATTCATTAACCATCCAAAAAAAAAACTTGCTCCTCGGCACCATTCTTCTAGTCGGAATGGACCTGGGTTTGGAAGCTTTTTCCTGGAGAGACAGTTTTCCGTCCAGTGTGGAGGAGGAGGGTTGGATCCAGGCCTGCTCACTATAGCTGTAATGAGAGCAGTGTACTCTGAAAAAGTGCTGAATTGAATTTACTTATTTCAGATTTGTACATCATTTCCATATAAATAAAGTATATTACATCAGCACAATTATTGCACAAAGACTGGAAAAAATGCTGCTGATGTAATATATTTTGTAGAAGTGATGTGCACTTTTACAGCATTCGCAGACGCTCTTAAATAGTGACTTATAGTTTCTGCTTTTTCATTACAGAGACCAGCAAATTTTTAATCACAGTTACAGAGCAGGCAAATTTACATTGTAAGGAGTCCTGCCAATGGGGAATCAATCCCCAGTCTGCTAAATGGTGGGCAACAGTGTTAAACCCCTTTCACACCAGGCTGCAAGCAATATGTTCCTATGTTAGTCAATGAAGCCTTGCACACAGTCAAGCACAAAAATATGGTTTGGGTCTGTTTTTTGTGCACATGGCATTTCAGAAGTTTCCAGAGATAAAAAGTACAAAATACAATATTCTAAATGCAAATTATAGGCCAATAAACATCTCAGAAAACTCCAGTATCTGAAGCCATTGGAGCTGAAAGTGTGTTGCATCAAGAATGAAATAACCAGCATGACAGAAGGATTCCGGCACACCACACATTGCTTCACTAGTGGTTTGATATGGGCTCTAAGCCCTCTATGACTTTTTTTACACCTTTTAGTCGTCAGGGTACACTTCATAACTTTGTCGCAGCAGATTATTGTAAGTGTGTATCTCACACTTCCAGAGTTTTGCTGATTTTTAATAGCAAATGAAAAAATTTGTATGCTAAATGACTAGGGCTCATAGACTACATGACTTTAACCTGCTGCTGAACCAAACAAATACATGCATGCATAGAGCACTTAAGGAAGTACAACAGCTTGTTGTACTCATTGTTTGTGTCACCATTTTTGCTGACTCTTATTCTATTCCACCTTATGCTGCTACAAAATAAGAAACTGCCACTGTTTCCCATTGAAGAGATCCATTGCACATGTGCATGAGCTGTTTTCATGTATTTACTTTGTGTGCTTGCTTTTTGCTCTCAGTTTTCTTTGGCTATTAATGGGACCTGCTCAGAGTGAGTTGCTGACCAGTATACACTACTATATTATGCTCAGAGTTGGGTTGAAAAAAATCAAACCTTTGTTAAGCATAGACTGAGATGAAAAGTGATCAAGAGGTGAAAAAGCCATATATTTATACATATACTTCTCTCTCCAACTGTCAACTCCAAATGAGGGCTGGGCAATATATCAATATTTATCTAAACAGGGGAAGATATGGTCTGAGGTAATATCTTGTTGAAAAAATATCTCTGCTCCCTCCATCTGCACCGCATCCTGCTCGTAGCTCCTCCTTTACTCTGCTCCCCTCCACTCATGTTCTCTCACATGATTTGGTGCATAAAAAAGAAATAAAGATAAAATTTATTTAAGTGTAAAAATAATAAAGAGAAAAGTATTTCATGGGGTGTCTTTATTTTTTTACATTGTATTTTTGACAGTGTTTATTGTATATCATATATTGTGATTTGGGTAAAATAATTTTGATATGATTTTTTTGTCCATATCCCCTAGCCAGAAAATCTGCATATGAGAGTTTGATACATTTGGTGTGAAAGCTGATTTTGTGCAGTAGGAGCAGTCCAGAGAACCAATAAGGAAGAACTGAGAGGGGGAATGCAGATAAATAGAAACCATTATCTAAATACATTTACATGTAAATAGTACTGCACAAATGACCTGGAATAACTGTAGACTTCTAAATGTTAATTGTTACATGCTGTACATTGAAGCTGCTTTGAAACCTATTTATTGAGTTAAAATGTGATTGGACTTGAGGAACCAGAGACCTGTTTTCAGATCTGTAGCAATAAGCAGAGTTACAGTAAAGCTTTTCTCCCATTTAATGTGGTTTGAAGTTTGTAATATCATAACTCTGTTCATTTAATGGTGGGATAAAGCAGCATTTATACAGCCTCACCAGATTAGTTTCTGAGGGAACTGTGCACCATTTGCTTATTTGTACAAGTTTGAAACTCATAGCTCCTGCTCTCCTGCTGTGATTTTGGACCTCCTCATGCCTTTCTTTCTCTGAAGCAGCCAGGTTCTCCCTTCCCTGGAGATTAGCTCGCTATGTACTTAGGATTTGTCTGCTCGTCGATGGGTTACTATGGGCTGCCAGAGCCTCTACTTGCTCTCTCCTGACAGACCTGGAGCCAAAACAACCCTCTGTAGACTCTCCATACTCTCTCTCTGAATTCTTTCCTATGCTCTCCAAATTCTTCACCTAGCCTCTTTTCTGATCAAGTCCAGGAGAGACACATTAAAGGTTGAAGTCTTTGACTGAATGGATTTTAATACTGCAGTTACAAATGACGTCTTTCCCCCAAACGGCGGTTTTGGAAGGCTTATTGTATAGACAGTAATTGTAGTAATGTTTGATCACATTTTTGGAATTCATATGTAATATTTCCAGCAAGAGAATCACAGGATTGCTACACACAGGCATTCACACTAGGAGCAGCTGGGTCTTCTCAAACTACATCAGTCCATGGACACCATGTCAATTTTTCATTTGTACGTTGAAGACGTGGACGAGAAGGGGCTTTTGCGCAATAAGACACACTCACTGTATGTGCCAAACCTCCTGCCCCAGCACAAATTCCAGAGAGAGGTGTTTTGAAGGCCGTTGACCTCTCCAACATAGTTTTTTGAACCCCAGGACAGCAGGAGGGGAAGTTGTCATCAGGCCTAGACACATCAGCCACTCCAGCCACTCCAGCCACTCCACACTGTCTGTGCAAAACCATCTGTCTGCAAAACCCCCTCTGATCTGAGGGTGTCTCTGCTGCACAAAACAAAGACGCATTAGTGAACAAACCAGTAATGAGGGTAGTGAAAGAGATCAAAGATCTTTTATATGAAGGAGAATTCTTACAGACTCACATACACACAGACCTACACACACACGCAGTCCAAATGTCCTGAAGAACTTCTGGTGAGGTGTTCAGATGTTGGTCCAAATGGTTGGAAAATGCAGTGAATTCAGTGCAGGTGTTTAGCAGATAAAAGAAAAGTGTTTTATCACTTCATTAATGCAGAGCAGGGGTAAGCAAGGACTGGCCAAAAGTGTCGTAGTTAGTTAGAGAGTGAAGAAAAACAAAGAAGGGAAGAAAGACAAAGCAAGAATGAAAGACATTTTGCCTCCAAGTCCAACTTACTCAGTTTTCCCACACACTTTATCTGCCAAACGTGCTTGGTATCTGAAGTTTGCTTCTGTAGTTTTGTGCTTGAGTTACAAGGTAGTGTAATAATAGGCCTTAATAATAATAGGCCTTACCAGAAAGCCAAAATGTTGAAACAGCGAATCTTAAGACGTTAAAAGTGCACAGTGTTTTAGGTCACTGAAAACTCCTTTTGAATTTGATGGTGGCCAAGGTGAGAGTATTATCACTATTTTACCATTTTACATCAACACTCTGACCTCATTAGCTAATTATCAAAATCTTGAAATCAGTGTGTTATGGCAGATGCACACTACCCGACTTCAGGACTTACTCTTCACTCTACTTGTAATCAGTAATCTTTTAGTGGATGTGGTTTGCACATTACACCACTGAGCAGAAACAAGCCTTTCCAAAAACACAGCTTGCCCCGAAAACACGTGTGAACACCATGCATAGGTTTTTCTTTCATAATGGATGGCCGTTAAAAAAACAAGTGACACCAGTTCTTTGTTCCCTGATTTGCAGCAAAAAAATCAGAAGAAAAAAAAGAATGGATGTGATGTGTAACTCCATCCTCGGCTTCTGGTAGATATTTATTGGGGGCTGGTGAGGCATCAGTGATCACTTGGCAATGTCTTGGATCACGTATTTTAGCACTTCTTATATTGTGACCAAGCCTGAGCAATTTGCAAGACTGCTGATTTGCCCCCAACCTAAGGCTTTTGACACAAAGTCCAAAAACAGTTGGTGTCATAAAAACCATAGTGTGAATGTCAGATTATAGGATAGAGAATGTAATCTTGGGCCTAAAAGGAGCACAATTTGATTAACCTTTGACTAACATGGACAGAAATTTGGGAAAAACAAGATTTAAAGTGGCCCTATTGTTCGTATTTGGGTTATAGTGTAGATTTGGTTTGGAAGGTACTCTCTCTCTCTCTCTCTCCTCCCCCCCCCTTCAAATAAACACAAATAGAAAGGAACTGTAGATTGTGTGTACCTCCTGTGGTGATAAAGGAGAACCCCCTGCACTTTCTGCTGCTGTCTTTGTGCTGCTAATGGGGATTGATGAGCAAGATCAATATGAGAGACAGACCCCTGTCCCCAGAGCCTGATAAGGGAGGCAGGAATGCCTTTAAAGTGCTCTGAAAGCCACAGATACGCCTGCAGACAAAGAGATAAAACCCTACGGAGTTGGTCCACCCCAGGAAACTACAGCACTCTGTGGTCTGAGAATGAATGAGTTGTCTAATATGTCTACGGGACTGAATGGAATTGGTGGTTTAGGGGTGACAAATGGCTTGCAGTAGGATGCACTGTCTGTAATCCATCTCGCAGTACTTTGATTACCATTTACAGTTGGATTACACTTCAGTGCAAAAAGGAGTGTAATAAGACAAGATAAACAAAACATAAATCTACTTTATATTGTATATAGTCCTTTCAGTCTAGCAGCCTTTGCTTTATCACATACAGTAATAGTGGTGTTATTAGGTGTTGTGGAAGGTTATAATGTAAAGCACTTTATATTGTCCAGAATTGCAGCTTTATAGGAAAAAACCTTCAGAATAGGTGGAAGTCAAGGTAAAGATGCTTTAAGTCATTTGAAGCATTTCTATTTGATACAGTGTCAAAAATAACAACTGCAAGTTTTAAATTAGTAAAAACAACAGTAAAAAAAGAATGTGGTGCTGATATTGTGACAGTCTTAGCAAAGCATTATGTCTTCATAATTGTGACCTTTATATTACATTGAATCTACATTATATGAACAAAAGTATTGGGACACCTTCTCTCTCATAGTTTGGCATTAGACATAGTGCCAACAGATGTTTGTGTTTATGTTATGATGTTCATGTTTATCTGCTCCAGAGTTCTATTCTATTGTCAGTATTACAGAAACTAGACGACCTGTTTGTGTGTGTGTGTGTGTGTGTGTGTGTGTGTGTGTGTGTGTGTGTGTGTGTGTGTGTGTGTGTGTGTGTGTTTGCACATCTGTGTCAGCAATTGGCTCAACTTTTTAATTTAACTATTTATTCTGAATGTACTTTTTGCCCATTTCTCTACGTCCCATTATAGTCCATGAATCGTTCAAACCAAATTCGAGCAGTTTCCATTTATAGATGTATTGTAACAGTAACAACAGTAATTCACCCCAGACTACTCTCTCTTACACACACATGCATACACATATAAACACTTTAATCATTGTACATCATAAAATTTGCATCTGACTGTTGTACTGCCAGCAGTAAGTCTGCTCACTCAGAAAACCCCCAAAGTCAAAAAGTTCAAACAGCAATAAGTGGAAGATTGGCTCAGGCCATTTGGTCCGGTAGTGGCTGTTTCCTGTCTTCACACCCCCTCACCGCCTCTTGTTTTCCTCTCAGCAGTTGCAACCCTCAGTGACAGATACACACAGATTAAAATATCAGGATCAAAGGTGTCGGAGATGAGACTGGAGAGAGACTGTTTTGGTTCAGGAGCTTTTCTAGACCAGAGCAGTTGTGAGCTGTGAGCCGCACAAATGTTTGTTCTGTGCACTGGGTGCTTTTCCTTTCTATTAACCGCAACTGTCATCACCATTTAAAACGTTCGTCTCCTCGGCTCCCAATCCGCCCTTCTCATTGCTCACTCTGAGCAATAATGGAAAATCCAACAGGGCAGAATGCTTCAGCCCAATGATTAGCAGAGAGTGGTGCTGAATTTGGCAAAAGAGAACTGGTCCTGAAGTCCTAGTTGAAGATGTTTGGTAATGATATTTGTGAAGAATTTGTTTGGCTCATTGGCTCATAAAGGTTCTCAAGTTCTCTCTTAAAAATAATTATTTCAGTGGATGGTTTTGTAGGCTTTTTACATCAGATACCAGAACATAAGATTAACTAAGATACAGTTGGTTCACACAATGATAAAAGTGTTAAACGTTGGGACTACAGGGCCTACAGGAATGGTCAGGTCTGCTTTGATCATAGGAAAAATGTTTATCTAAAATAAGCCAAGATTTCCTGTTCTTTTTGTACATGCATGAAAAATGTATGATCACATAAACATTAAATATGCACTTTTATTGCATAAAATACATATTACATCTATAATTCCCAATAAGGACTTTTGCACACATGCATATTGTGAAAGCTTTTAACCAATTAACTAGTAAAACCATCTATGAACCTAGACCATAACATAAAATTTTTTTGCCCAATCTGAAAGGATGTATACTGGCTGTTCAGGTCAGCAATAGATGACATGCTGTAAATGTCAGTCCGTCAGTCGTTATCTTAACCACTTCTTCCTGAATAGGGTCACAGTTAATCCAGAGCCCATCTGGAGTCATTGGGCACAAGGCAGGAATACCCCCTGGACAGGGTGTAAGTCTATGGCAGGGTACCACAGACACACACAGAAGGAGACACTCAGAATAGTAGCGATTCATCCTCAGTGATGAGTCCCGTTTTTGTCTTGGTGATTCAAACTGTATCAAACAAAGCACAGATTATTTTTTTTTACTTAACTAGTTACAACGAATTCAACTAATTTTACTTAATATAGTGTTGAATAGTTTTTATCAAGCTTTCCTGTTAAGATGAGAAACAAAAATATTGACAAATTAATCGAGCTATGGAGACACAGAGATAAAAGGACAATAGAAGAGAAAAGAACAATTGGGGGAAGGGTTGGAGAACAGTGGTGATAAGAAAAAATGTTCTGCTTGAAGCAAAGATGATCTACTATTTCCTGATATGTATAGTGTTGGACCGCAACAGTGAATCAGGCGGTGGAGTGTCAGTGAGCATTCAGACTGAGAAAAACCCAGCTATTGGCTGAGCTCTGGCAATGTGCTTTCAAACTCATAGCTCCTGCTGTTGCAACACAATAATCCAGCTCCCCAACTGGCCGTCAAACCTCTACAGTGAAGAATCACTGTGCGTGTGCATATGGCTACGAATTAAGCTTTTTGTGTAAATAAAGCTCTCAGAAGATGATACAAAAAGGCTAAAGAAGTGTAGGGCATCAGAATTTACCCACACAAGATGCATTAAAATACTCTTTTTAAAGTGTATATAAATGTGTCTACATGAGGACCCCTGTTTAATGTCTCTCTGTAAAATCCTGGCAACTGGATGGTATTAGCTGTGGAAAGAGTTAGATTGTTATTGGCTTTGTTTAGGAAGCAAATGAAGTGGTTTGTTTACATGCTTTCATTTGAGGGCCTCAGTCTCCAATCTCAGTCTGTCTTATTAGCTTCTGCGGTTCCACAGACACAACTTATCACTTACAGATGAAGTGTGTGCTCTTATGCAATACATCACCTCATTCCTGCACGGAAATTGCAATGTACCATTTCCAAATCAGGCCTAAAAATTCCATTATTTTCTGCTGCATTTCAAGCCAAACTTTTTTGTAGATGCTTGTTGCTTTTTTTCCTCGTTGAAAATGTTTCAGATGAGCTCAGAACATGAAGATAGAAAACAGTCTTACTGATGCAAATGTATTAACTTAAGCTTGTGAAGCTGGTTAGGCTGACTGACCGACTTAACTCTTGAGCAGCATAAAAAGATATGTTTTGATGTTTGATGGTTTAGCTGTTATAAAACAATGACCACATTGGTAGACCAGCATAATCAGCATTACCAAGCTGACCAGCAAGACAAAACATGAACAAATTTAAATGCCACATGCACAGTGTCTGGAGAATCATGGGTATTCTGGTATGGGGTGATGACAGTGAATGTAACGGGTGACTCCAGAAAGCACTGTTCTTCAGGAACATTATTATCCAAGGGAAATAATGAAAAGCAATAAATGGATGTGCATCCATGCAGGAAAGTGATGTTTGAAATTGCACAATCATTCCACAGTTGTGAAGATTTAAAGTGTGTGAAAAATGCAATGTGCAAAATGAGCTCCTCCCCCAAATGAATCCATAATCGGCCCTCAGTATGGACTGATGTATTCTGTACAAGTGTGGTTACGTCCTTAATTTTAGAAGTGCAGGGCTTTGGTTAATCAAGACTGTCCTTTGATATTTACCTCTGGGTGTTGGTTTGCTTCCCATTTATGATAAAATGGGAAAAAATAAAACTCAAAAAGGGGTGGCACAAGGGTGCCACAGGTGGTGCTCCAGGTGTTTGGGGTTGTGGGTTGGATTCTTTACTCTGGTCATTGTCGGTGAGGAGTTTGGTTAATTCTCCTCGTGTCCATGCAGGTTTCATCCGGGTAATCCGGTTTCCTCCCGATTCCCAAAAATGCACATGGTAGGTGAATTGTAGGTGTGAGTGTGACTGTGTGTGTGTGACTGTGGTACCCAACGATAGACTGGTGCCCTGTCCAGGAGTTATATATATATACCAATGAGGAGAAGGCACTGAGAAGGCACTGAAGGCACTGATGTTGATTCTTTCAACCCTACATTTAATTACATAAATCTTTAATTACATAAATCATTGTTAGTAACATAATGTTAGTTGCATTCATTTTACATTCTGTATTGACAGAATTGAGTCATCACCAATTGAGCCAGTACCGCCCTTTCTCTTGACCAATATACTGTATGTTTTAAGGAGATTGATGGATTAACTGGCCAACCAGCATGACCAAGTTGGTAGACCAGCTTGACCATTCTGGTCCACCAGTATGACCAAATTGGTCATGCTGGTTGACAAGCTTGGTCATCCCAGCTTGAGCAGGCCAGACCACTTTTTTCATCAAGAAATTCAGTTAATAGTCTTTAATTTAAATACAAAAATTAATATATAATAGTACATTCACACATGCAGAAGGTTGTTGTAGTTGGGTTAACTTTAATTTGGCATAGATTCATAGCATACTGTCTAAAAAAAAAGCATTGCACTAAAATATTTATTATGTTTCAGCGAGGTGTACTAGTATACGGTAGTTATTTCTTCATAGCTTTTAACTATCTATCTCTCTCTCTCTCTCTCTCTCTCTCTCTCTCTCTCTGTATATATATATATTATATATATATATATATATATATATATATATATATATTACTGTACTTGTTTGTCTCTGCATGTCTGCTTCTTCATTTACTTGTTTTTGTTCTCTGTGAGTGAACTAGGCATCACTCACTAGTACCATTAGTTCTTTACTGCACATTTTGTCCTTTGATATAAAATTAGAAGGAAATTAAATCAGAATATGTTCCAACTGTGAAATCGCTGCTGGAGATCATCCTTGGGTGAATAAATGGTACCCACTGTTGTGGAAACACATTTTTCACTAAGAAAAAACAAATGCTAGACAGATGGATTTCACAATATCAAAATAAAAACCACTGTTGTTACTAGGCAACTGTGTTATTATGAACACTTTCAATCATATTTCTTGTGTTTGCTCCAATATCCTGTTATGGCAAATAAATGTGAACTGTGTGTTAATACATGATCACTTTCCAGTACTTCAGTACTCATCACTCAACAGAACCCAGTCTCAGTTTCATAAGAATCTGAGGCCAAGATGCATATTAGAATCCAGTCTGACAGAAATGAAAGGGCAAGGGGGGTAAATAATATTAGAAACATTATAGTGTAAGTTAAATTGTAAATACTCTATTTATACTACATATAGGTATATTATTATATTTATTCTTATTTTTTCTTTCTGCTCCTGTGTTTATGCAGCTGTTTTACTACTGAGAGAGACTTGCACCTACGTTTTTCACTCATCTTTACACCTGTGTGATGTAATGTGATAATAAAACTTGATTTGATTTTTTTGCCAAAAAGTTATTTAGCCTGTTGATACATCAGAGAAGGAGGAAATGTAACTTCATTTCTAATCTCTGAATGAATAATAATTCTAATAATGATGAAACAGCATGCATTTAAGTGCAGTTTAGATTAGTTTTCATTTAATTTTGGACAATTAAAAACTACTTAATTACACTCTGAGTTTATCTTGATCAGTATCTTGATCAGTATCCTAATACAGTGTTTCCCAACACTGGAGACCCTTTTAAAATATATCATATTTATTACACCTATACAAACTTAAAATGCTTTACATACATAATAAACAAATTAATGGTAATAAATAATATTATATGCAGTTGACAGTTATAATGCGTATAAAGTATATTCCTGTTATAATATAGTATATTCCTATGGAAGATCTTGTAAAATTAAAAAATGTATTTTTATATGAAATCTTTCAAATGAATCTTTGGATCAGTAGTTCTTACCTGGAGATCGATCTTGCAGAATAATTTAGCTCCAACGCTAATAAACTCCACCTGATACAACTAATTTTCTACTAAATCAAGTGTGAAATCTGGGAAAAAACCTGGTTTGTTGACCAGTGATTTAGGGTATTAATACATCATAGGGGCAACAGTGCTGGCATTTTACTTCCAAGAGGAGCAGAACACATGATGAAGTGAAGGAGAAACTATCCTCCCAAGTTGTACAATATAACAGGAATATGAATGGGTTCAAGCTTCAGAATACTTAGTGTCTTGAACTGTAAACTGTTAATTTTATCAAACGTTCTACACTAGAAAACTGATGCTTCGGTTCGTCTTTCTCTCTCTCTCACTGCATTTTGGTCAAGATCAAAATGATAGCATTAACTTATTGCCAAGAGCTCTCAATCAGGTCCAGATTTAGTGATGGAGCATACTGGGTTGGCATTTGCAGGCCTTGTACTTCCATCCAACTCAAACAGAGTGGAAGCCCAGAAGGGAGATGGAATCTGTATAATGGGTTAAAGAGATCAGAGTTAAGTCTCTGGAAGGATCCTCTACTTAACCTTGGAGCAAAAAGCTTGAAACCTGGGAAACAGGCCAAGTGGACAGTAAGGAAGGAAGGAAGTATAGTGTTGATAATGTCTAGTGGGTTGTTATAGTTAACACTGGAGGCAACAAATGGAGTCTGAAAAAGAAGATAGGTGTCAAGACATCCGGAGAAGATCAAGCAGGGGAAGTGGAAAAATGGCAAGATGGGAATTGTCGGCTCTTTTGGGGTTTTGTGTTTAATGTTTGTGGGATTGAGCAAGAAATCAACTCGATAGGTAGGTAGGTAGGTAGGTAGGTAGATAGATAGATGTCAGAGACTGGTAAATGGTTACAGGTTAACATCTAATTAACATTATTTCAGTAAAAGGACAAAATACCAGCTATTAGGTATACCCTGTGTCCTAACTTTTATTTTGTTTATGGGACTGTGAGTATATATATTTATATATATATATATATATATATATATATATATATATAGAGAGAGAGAGAGAGAGAGAGAGAGAGAGAGAGAGAATGTTTGTTTATTGTTTATACAAAGATTTATACATAAAATTCATAAAATATATTTATACTTCATATTTAACTTTTATTTCAATTTTATTTCAAAACATGACAAAGTGTCTACATCAGATAAAATTAGTTAAAATGTGCCTGCACTCTGGCTCCTTAGCTTGAGTGCTGCCAAGCTTTTAAAAGTTTTCAAGTTTTACTAAAGCATTAGTTTTGAGGCTTTCAAAGAAACTTTTATTATTCTAAAATTGTAGCTTAAAATATACATTCATTTAGATGACTGGGTATTAAAAACATCAGTCTGACTCACCCCAAACCCAAACCTGAGTGGTGCCTACTTTTCCTGAGCATCACTTTCCCACATCCTGGTTTGTGTTGTTCAGAGGCAGTTCAGAGTGAATTCCTTATAAAAAAGTAATGCAGTTAACATTTATAATATGTACCCAGCAGATGTCCGGATGTCAATTTCTCGTCAGAAAGAATTTGGATGCTAACATTGGGGAGAATTTTGCAAATCAGGTAGAAAGGCAGATGTTTAATTTTGGTTGGAAATAAAAACCCATAAGAACATTGATGTCCAGCTCCAATATTGTATTGTAATACAAATATTGACACTTGGTTATATAACACCGGGACTTAAAACCAGCAGTATATGAATGTCAAACAACATTAGATTTTCATGTTGCATGAATGTGAACATTGTGAAGTTTAACAATTTTAGCAAGTAGTTTGATTATACACTCAGTCACATAAGCATGATCACATAATAAATGGTTATAATTAGGTCTTTTCATTGCCTCTGGCCAAACCAAGGGAACATGAGCAGTTCCTTGGTCCTTTGGCTTTAAGAAGTCCTTTAATTCTCCATGAATTCCCTGCACAGTGCTGTTGTTACTTTTTAAAATACATTTTGCATCTTTTTCGTGGCTTGTGGGTTTATTCCCCAGGATTTGGCTCTTTTCATTTGTCTCTTTAAGATTTGGTTGCACTGATGAGGTTCTCTCGGTTTCACATCCTTCTCCTTCCTATCAATCATGCTTCCTTTCAATAACAGGCACTGTTGGCATTTGTTAGAACGTTCCTGTTGGACTTTTTCATCTACCCATTTCAAAATATTCTGCATATAACTGACCAGATATACCAGACCAAGTTGCCAGTAGATGTTTATTGGCTTTATCTCCACCATGAACTGTTCTACACCACAGTAAAATACATGATTCTTATGAGCCCACCCCCTCTCTTCCCCTTCTTTATTAGGGCCTACATGTTTCTCCTTCTCTACACCCAGTTTGATGAATGTTGTTTTGACAGGAACCAGTTAACCATGCTGTAGAAACTCTTTGGCCTGGTGTGGTATTCTTGCCAATTACGCGAATGGTCTACACACACTCTTACTCGCACATTCTTATGCACTTTTTACACTCCAGCAGAGCAGTAATAGGGATTGAGACAGGCTTCTCTTTGCTCTGCTCCCAGTTGCCTCTTGGTCTCCATGAAGCATGGGTTACTGAGCGTGTCTGACACGTCGCAGCGATTAAACCTCCTGTACTCAGTCAAGAGGAACACACACACTGTGTGAAATGGCTTTAGTGTCAATCATTCAAAGTGCTGGCGGCGGGGAAACACACACACACAAAACCTTCCAGGTGTGGTGGATGCTCCATAATTTTGAGGCATTCACTGTTTGGCTGCCATTTATCAACCAACTAACCACTGAAAATCACACTCTATTTTCTGGTCATGGCAAAGGGTTTTGGAAAGAAAGCTCATTTTTTGGACTTTTCACACCAGCACCACTTTACTGTGAAATCTGAAGAAATTAAGATTTCTTCCCATCACTGTGGTGGCCAATGATTCATCTAACTCCAACAACATTCTGAAGGACAGACTCATCCAATGAGACATTTATGGTGGAGGTTTTTGACATTTATAACGCCGGCTTAATAAGGCCTCAAAATATGCCATGATGTAAGTTCTTTAAAAGGTTTTTATAAAGCAATTAGACTTTTTTTTAAGTGCAATGTTTTAAATCGGAAACACGTTTGTTCTGCTTTGTTGTTACTCTATGAATAAAAAGCAATAAAACACCAAGACCTGAAATAATTGTGACCCATTTAGAGCCCACTTGTAGCTCTAATGTAGCTCAGCAGAGCAAGACTGGAAGCTGTCTGATCCAGCTAGCTGGGGTTGTTGTTTTTTCCTGTGGGTTCATGTTGTTGTTGTTATTCTTTACCACCAGAGCCAAGAAATGATACCATGTCAAAACAAACTGCTTCAACTTCCAACCAAGCATGGAGCCTTTTCCATTCGGATGCATCCGGGATACATTTTTTTCCATGCTGGAATTCTTTAGAAGAAGATATGCAAGACAGCACAGGGAACAAACTCTTTTGTCGTTTGTCCATTTTTGTTCCAGTTTTTCTTCCATGGGCTTTTTGACCCTTGATTAAGGGCATTGAGATAAATCATCTAGCATGTGTCGGTCAAGGACAACTCTCACGTTGACCATCTTAACAGGTTCTGACTAAATAGTTTCTATTAAGGTCTGACTGGTCCCTGCACAAGTACACAATATGTCCCAATGTGTGTAGACATGCCTTCTAATGAATTCATTCAGCTACTTTAAGGTGCAGCCATTGCTGATACAGATGTTCAAATGTCCTGTAGACAATAAAAGAGGACTCTCTGGAGCAGATGATCATGAACCTATTGATACCATAGGTTAGAGGGGTACAAATTTCCCCAGATTTGTGCTGTGAAGTTCTCTGGAAAGCTTTTGGGATGAGTTGGGTATGAGGTGAGGTGGTGATCATACATGCTCACTAACACCCTTGTTGCTCAATGTTGTCAAATTCACAGATCAGTGCTTCAAGATCTTTTCTGGATAGTAAAGACAATCACTCCAACAAAAGGTACTCTTTTTAGTACCACAAACACAATGAACGAGCAGGGGTTTCAATACTTGTGTCCATACATTGTAGGTCATCATCATGAGACAATTTACAGTGGTCATACATCATTCAGTGCATTCATACAGGAATACAGCAGATAATTGCATGAAGGATTATTTCTATGTTAGCAGATGTGACTCGAGTATCAACAAATACTGTAGCCGTGCAGTAAAATAGTCAGTATGTGTGCCAGGCATGTATAAATTTACCAGTGATTACTGGCCTGGAGGTGCTGGCATGATTGTGTCAAATTATTGGCAAAGCTTTGACTTTCCACTGTGCAGATAAGAGGGAGTTTGTCTTCTGTTTAGGTGATTTCAAACATTCTGCAATCAGTTCCATTACTTTTCAGTCTGTGTCCCATTTTGATGCGGTTGTATATATTTTGTGTTTGAGAGTAAGTATGACTCAGGTGAAACTGTTTGTCTTATAGTGTATTTTTAGGCATGGTTCCATAAAAACTTTTTTCAGCCCAGGGGTCGGCAACCTTTAACATTCAAAGAGCCATTTGGACCCCTGTTGCAAGGAAAATTAAACACTGGGATCTAAAATAAAGATAACACTGTATATAGTGCTTTTTCTTACCTAGGGTTAGGGTTAGGGTTAGGGTTAGGGTTAGGCTTATATTGCTTTTGGGCTTTCAGAGCATGTAGTGGAGTTGGGAAAAAAAGGAATATGTGACTAAACATCCAACCATTTTCTATATCGCTTATTCCTGAATAGGTTCACGGGGGAGCCAGTGCCCAGCCAGCAACTCTGAGCACAAGGGCGGCAAACAACTCTAGACAGGGCGCTAGTCCATCATAGGACACATACACCTTCTTGCTGTGAGGCAACAGCAACTAAACAATGAAAATTATTACAAAATATTAATAAAAAATATTTGTATAATATCAGCATAAATACTTATTTGAGCTGGTTAATGAGACGTCTGCTCCTGAAATCACTTTCATGTTTACAAGACTGTAAGCCGTGTCTTTGAGCGGGGTTTGTTTTTGACATAGTTCATGGTGGAGAATAGCTGTTCATGTAAATATGTGGATCCGAAGATCGACAGGACTCCAAATGCATATTTCTTCATGATTATGTAGGTGTCAGGAATGGCCTTCCATGTGTCAAAGATGTGTTTGTCTGGTCTTCAGGTTCTCAATATCACTCCATTTGTGATTTTGAACAAGAGTGGCCTTCTGACGGATCTTCAGGATCCTCTGTCAAGCATTTGAATTCGGACACCCACACGTGTTTATCAGCTGTGTCAGCCAGATCCAGATCCATATCAGGTTGATCTACAGAAGATCTCAAAATCTTCCAATTTAGAACTAAATTTTTAAAAAGGAACTAACACAAATTAAATACACTTAAATACTTATAATTTATTTTCCCAAGACACATGGAGCCACAGTATAAGGATAAAAGTGTCACATGCAGCTCCAGAGCTGCAAGTTGCAGACCGCTGGTTTAGTCCTATGTCTACTAAGGTAACATTGCTAACAAACACAAGAAGTCAGTAGGCATCCACATCTTTAAGAATAGCTGTTAGATATTGACCATGTACACTATCTGGAGAAAAGTTTTGGGAAAACGTTGTTTTTTTCTGAAATAAATGGAATGGAATTCACCATCATTTAGTGCCATCACGTTGGAGCATCATTTCAGAGAACATAGATCCCCTGCTCCACAGCAAGGTTACAAGGTACAGGACCAGTTTTTAGCCCAGATGTTAGTGATGCCTCACTATCAGATGGTCTGTTATATAGTCTGTTATTGCAAGATTTGGAAGGCTGCCAACACTGACACATCACCAAAGGCATTGTCTCTAACTAACAAGGAGGTGTGTTTATAATCACTGGATGAAAGACATGAAGGACAACCCTGATAGCAATAAATGTTTTAACCAAATATGGTCCACATCTGACTTTAAGTGCCAAAAGTTGCCCAGATTTGGCCCAAATGTGTCTGTTATCTGGAAACCCTAAATAAATAGTGCTATCCTGTGCCTTAGGTTGAACAGAGCAATTTCAGTGCCTATAAATCTACTAACCTTCTTCCTGAATGGCTACCAGTCTGCTGCACATATCATTTTCAGTAGGTTCACCATTGCTCACACGATGTCTTTAACAAGTCATCATTTCTCTACAATTCAATGCCATTACTTCAGTCGAAAAAGAACATCTACATGAGGATGCTCGTTGATTTCAGCTCCACATTCAAAACACTTACCATACAGACTTTTAAACTTTAGAATCCAGGCCAAGTTTAATGTACTTTTAGTCAACAAAAACTTTTAATAGGAGACAGTCACACATGCAAAATGTCTTTTTTGAGATATAAATATTAACAGAATAGAAATATTAGTATGAATTTGACCATGATTTGATCAAAATTTTACTTACCCCTACAAGTTTTTATTTTTTGACTAAAAACCACTTTACAGCTCAGACGGTTATCAGAAATTGATAATATAGGGTGTTTTTGAGCTGACATTGCAAGAATGTTGCATTATTATTTGAGTTGTTTGGGTCTTGGGTTCTAAGATTTAACACACTTAGAATGCGTATCAGATGCTGTACAGCCACTACCATAACTGGAGCCTCCCAGGACCTTGTGCTGATGAGCTGTCTCTTCTTCAAGGACTGTGTGGCCATTTATCAACACTAACAATGCCACAAGCTCACTCATGACACTGTTCTAGTGGGGCTGATATAACATTCTTGCAGTTTTATGTACAGATACTGACCTTTCCCTTAATGTTGACAAAATCAAGAATGTGGTCTCTTTTCCATGATTGGCATGTGTGCACAGTCTGCAGACTTCCTTGTATATTCCAGAGATCTGTACCTGTATATTCTCAAGCAGACACCAAATACAAACACAGCAGTTGAGAATAATTGCAAAATATGTGGCAGGATTCGCTGTTCAGACATTTTTCACTCAAGCTTGTGAAGGAATTTCAAATGAAGTAAACATGAATGAGGATAAGGTCCCAAATGTTCTGCTTATGCAACTTCATATTGAATAGGCCCCCCACATGCCTCTAAAATGGCTCTGACTAGTCAGTGCGTGGATTCCAGAAGACTGAAGAATGTCCTTTGTTTTCTGGCTCCAAGACTTAAACAGGTCTTTAAGTTGTGAGGTGTGGTTTCCATGGATCACATTTGACCCTGTTTCTGGTTAATCAGTTATCCTTTCTTGGGCCACATTTGATAGGTACTGACCACTGCTTACCCAGAACAGCCCACAAGACCTACCTGCTGTTTTGCAGATGTTCTGGCCCAGTCATCTGGCCATCACATTTTGGATCTTTTTAAAGACACTCACATCCATACATTTGATATTTTTTTTGCTGCTTTCAACACAAAAATTTTAATGATTGACTGTTCACTTGCTGCTTAATATATTCACCTCTTGATAGGTTCCACTGTAATTATTGTTATTTACTTAATCTTTCATTGGTTCTAATGTTATTGTTGATTGATGTATTTGTAAACATTCTCACTGTGACAACAGGTGGAGAAGCAAAAGATGAAGCACTTAACTGTGCATAAGCACTTAAGAATAGACTTTCTCTCTCTCTCTCTCTCTCTCTCTCTCTCTCTCTCTCTCTCTCTCTCTCTCTGTGTGTGTGTGTGTGTGTGTGTGTGTGTGTGTGTGTGTGTGTGTGTGAAATTGTTTGTGGATTCACTACAATGTGGCCAGAAGCAGGATTATGCCAGAAGGAGGAGTTCCTCACAGCACAGCTGTGCCACTCCATAATTACAGAGGTTTTATGTGTGTGTGTGTGTGTGTGTGTGTGTGTGTGTGTGTGTGTGTGTGTGTGTGTGTGTGTGTGTGTGTGTGTGTGTAATAGGGTTGGTTCTGAGAGTAGATGTTTGTGGGAGACATGATGGTAAAGATTGCTTTCTTTGGGAGAAAAAGAAAAATGTGAAATACCCATTTCTAAAGTGAGATAATGACCAGAGAGAGCAAAATTGTTTTTAGAAACTCTAATAGCTGACAATGCTTCAGTGCAATGTTCCCCTTTAGTTGTGCTTTCTTTTTGTACTAATATACTGGATAAAAAGTATATATTTCTGAAGCTGCTTCAATAAAATAAACTAAGCAAATTTCAAATTATATTTTAAAATACAGTGATTAATATATTAGTATACACCATAGAATGCATTTACCAAATATTTTAAGTTCTTTTTTAATGTATAGTTAATGTCTGATTTTGATTAGTGCAAAAAAGTTCAGATGTCATTTAACAAGCCTGTTTACAATCATTTATACTTTTATTGCCTTTATTGTTTTACAACACTGTCAACATTGTTTTAACATAGTTACAACAACAGCCCTATTATTTCAGAGTCTTGTCAGATAATGTTGCTGTCCCCTCAGTGTATTGTGCTTTTAGCATGCTGAAGAAACTTTAGCAAGTTAGCTCTTAATCTAGCACCAACTTGCTGATGAAATAAGAGCTTGGCTAGCATTAGCATTAGCTTTGCCCTAGGGCTTTCACTAGTGGGCTATGTGTACATTCATTTTGGGGGGATGGAGGGGTAGGGGGTGTTATGAAACTGTTTTATAGTTTTATAATTGGCCCATTTTCCAACAATTATTTTGGTTGTGCTGGAAGATAAAATAATGTTGTAGGCGAGGTTTCTCAACCTGCGGGCAGTGAAGCATTCTGTAGAGTGAGGCAGTATTCTGTAATGGGTCAGAAATGGCACATTAAATAATAAATCAGGGCCTAAATCTCACATTTTCATTGTCAGAGAAATAAAAGGCAAAAACAACTTTAAATAAAAAGTTGAGTTTTGTTTTCTTGTGTGCCATTTTGAGTTTTAATTATAGGAAGGTGGGCCCTGGGGTGGAAAAGATTGAGAAGCCCTGATTTAAAGTTCACAATTTGTCAGTTCTCATTATTCAACTATGCCAAGAAACTAGTTTTCCATTCTAGACCCTTAAAAAAACTTAAAATGTTCCTGTTTCAGTGAGTCAAAGCCTTGAATGTGAAAAAGTTTCCTTTCTCAGATCCGAAATTAAATGCTTGTTTTTGTGAGTCACTTTTTGTGTCTCCATATTTGTCTTTCAAAGCAATTTTGTGATTTGCAATGGTCCACTCCTTCAGTAAAGCCCCCTGGTCTCATCACCTCAGCCATGCTCTTTCTCATAGTCAGTCACTGACTCACATCCCTAAATGTCTGCAGCAAATCTGTTCTGTGCTGGGTGCTCTCTCTGTGTTTGAACCACTGGCCCATAAACAGCCACAATCACACCCTCTTTTACCCTGTGGGCCCACTCCCATGAGGCCCAGCCACTCTGACATCACTGTGGTGAAAACAGGTGTGTGTGGTCAGTGGCTTGCTATGGATTGAATACTCAGGGGATTGGAGGGTGCCTCTTGGCTTCATTTTCGTGGGTCCCAGAGATGATGCAGATGTTTGTGCGGACTGAGATCCAGTGAACTAGTGATTCTCCAATGGTTAAGGTGTGTTGTAGAAGCAGCCTCGCATTGACCATAGCTGCCAAGCAATTCAGTAATTAAAGAATGATAGTTTGCATTGTTTGTTTCTTTATCTCTAAATGCTCAGAGACATCCCTGATAATGAGCTATTCTTTGAAATGAGTAGCATTTCCATCGTGCAATTTTTCAAATTTTCAACCCCAGACATAAAATAATTGTATTTATTTATATATATATATATATATATATATATATATATATATATATATATATATATATATATATATATATATATATATATATATATACAATATATAATAGAAAGGAACCACAATTATAATAAAACATATTGGAGTAGTAGCCACCATATACAATTTTTTTTCCACTTTAATCTCTTTCTTAAGATTAAAGATTAAAGAGATCTTTTGATACAGACTACAGGTGTAATATTTGTCATTAACCAATCTGTCCAGACTGAAGTAATATGAGAGCAAATTTTGTGCTCAAACAAAGAAACATGGTGTCAGTGAAAATGAAGACATCTTCTCATCGTTCTTCAGTAGTGCTTTCTAATTATACATGCTCTGTCATAAAATGTCCTCTAAAAGTAGTTTGGAGAAACAGAGTGTGTGTGTGCATGTGTGTATGAGGTTATGTTCTGATGTGCTGGTGGTTTTATGAGGATAACCAAGCATTCTCCGACAGAAATATGTAATTACTTTGTAAGCGCTTCTCTTCTCTGGAGCGGAGTTTATGAGGCGCATTGGGTCTGGTGTCTCTCGGATGCAAGCTTAGTTTGGCAGTAGATTGTGGGGAAATCTAAATCTTCATTAGTCTGTACTAAGATAACAGTTGAAATTACAGTCTCCAGATATTAATAAAACAGTATAAGGTCATTTAAATATGACATTTTATCTGACAGTGAATAAATAATCCTACAAGTACAGACAGATTTTATTATTCTGCAATATATATGTCTTTGAGAAAAATGGGGTATTGATGTATGTTTTCTTCATATCATTTTATCCCTGTATGTTAATTTTGAGTTATTAAACATTTTTGGGTTGTTGTCCCAGACAGGGATTTGTAGTCCTGCACAGCATTCTGAATGGAAATTCTCCATTGACAAGGAAATGGAGTCCAGGGCTAGGCAAATTCCTGTCTAAAAAACTATATGTACTCTGTACTTTATGTATTAATTATATGTCTGATAAGCAAATACATATTTATTTCAGTATTTTTCAGCAATTCATAAACCTCGCGGAAACTCCACTAAAGTTATTTTTGATTACGGATGGTTACTCCAATGGTGGTGATCCCACCAGTGGCAGTTCGTGCAACAGCGGAGTGGAGATTATTGATTTGGCATCTGGCAGGGCAACATCCGAGAACTACATGACATGGCATCAGCCCCTAAAGACCAGCATTGTTACCTCGTACATAACTTTACTGAGTTTGAGGCCCTGGCTCGAAGAGCCCTTCATGAAGGTAAGAGGCCAAGACCTGAAACTGCATTTCAGAATAAACCAGAGGTGTAATTGGACACACATAGTCTATGACATTACACAGTGTTATCATCCCTATCATGCAGCCTTAGAATACTCAGTTCTGCTTGTGTTAATGTTTTCTGCTCTACCACAGACAATCCAACTAAACAGATACTTAACAACCTATTTTGAGTGGATGCATTAGAGCAGAAAACCATTAAAATAGGACAACAGATCATTTTCCGGTCTGCTTTTCTGTTCTTGGTCTTGAACAAAATGTTAAATGTTGTTTTTCTTTTTCCAAATATTAGCGTAACAGAAAAGCTTCTAGGATGAATCATTATGTTGTTGTTTCCTCTATGTGCTGAACCTCGAGTAGTAGGCCAACATTTCTTTCCCAGGTTAGTTTTGGTATAAGACCCACCAGTCACGTAAACACAGTTAATCAAACATACATTAGATGCATTGTCCAACTACAGTCAACCATGATGGAGATAAAAGAAGGATCCACACTTAAGATGCAGTGTTCTTCATAAGGACGCTCCATGGCATTAGGAGTTATTCTCCTGCTGAGATATACTGTCTCCAGGACTGCACAGGATCTGCCAGCAGCTTGGCTCGAATGTGCATGTTAACATCTGGAGTTCAGTCCCCCTTTTGTTTGCTTTGCGTTTTGAGGAGACAAATATGCTCCTGCCAGAATTTAGATTTTATTGTTTTATTTAGCTATGTTTCACACACAAGCACATGCACACATCATGCACACACACACACACACACACACACACACACACACACACACACACACACACACACACACACACACACACACACACACACACACACAATAAGTACAGTTTAAAGTAGTATTTGAATTTCCCTATTTGTTACATTTTGTAGCAGGACTGTAAGGAATGTGACTTATGATTAATGTTGATAAAGATGTGAATGAGAAGACAGAGAAAGCGCAACTGTAAGTACTGTGCAAGACTTATAATCATCCTCATAAGCCTTGAATCAGTCTCTCTCTAAGTCAGTTTCTTCAAATTCATGCATACTGGAACATGTGAGTGTAAAAAGTGAATACATTTGCTTGACAATGCAAAGCCAGATTACTAAAATCAGTAATTCATTAACACACAGACAAGTACACATTGCACAACACAGTCCATTCCTCATTCAGCTGGTTAACAGCAGCTGAGAACAAATCGATAAAATGAATTTTAAGATGGGAGTTAAAAACAGACAGGGTGTGTCTGATGTCACTTGGGAGAACATTCTAAATGTTTGCGCAGGATAAGTAAAAGCGCAATCCCCTTTCTGTTTAAGAAAACATCTTGGAACAGTCAAAAGTGATTGGGAGGCAGACCATAACCAATTCATGCATTACTTATGACAACATGAATCACAAATGATGTATTCTCCTGATAAAACTATTGAATTGTGTGTCTCTGGGTTTTTTATGTAACTGTTTAAGAGTTATTCATGTGTCCACCAGGTGTTCACCCTCAAGTGATACTGCATTAATGGCTCAATGAATGAAACAAATGTTTCTTAAACTTAATGTTTTTTTGTTTGTTTGTTTGTTTGTTTTTCAAACAAATTAAGTAAAATGGAAATTTTAAAGCTGTAGAACAAATATTATGAAATATTGCACTTGTACTCATGTACCGGTTCGATTATTAAAATGAACTACACAGTCCAGTGCCCTCAGGCCATATAAATAATATCATAAATATATAAATAAATGAGTGAGTACATTTGCATAAACATGTCAGAAACATATGTCAGCAGCACAATTCAAAGCTTTAAACCATCAATGCACTTTATATTGCATCCCACAGCCAGGATGCAAAAACTGAAGTAATACTTTCTTTCTTTTGTGCCAGTTCCGTTCTACAAGGCAGATGAACTAATTGCAGATTATAAGAGAAGCTGGTAATTCTAAAATACAGTGCATTACATAAAAAGGTAAATACAGCCATCTAAAGTCATCTGAATTGCAATGAAAATAAATATATCTCTCTCTCTCTCTCTCTCTCTCTCTCTCTCTCTCTCTCTCTCTCTCTCTCTCTCAGACTTGCCCACAGGCAGTTACATTCAGGAGCACATGTCTCACTGCTCATCTTTGTGCACAGAGGGAAAAGACTGTTGTGACCTGATGGCCAGCTGTAAGTGTGGCACACACACTGGTCAATATGACTGTGTATGTGAGAAAGGACATTATGGCAAAGGCCTCCAGCATGAGTGCACAGGTGAGCACAAACACCCATTAATTACAAACGATGTGTTTTTTATAGATCTTTTGCATCACTATGTGATGACCTGGCCAGTAGATACAGGCCTGATATTAATTTGAATGGAGTAAACATCTGTTGTTTATTTAAGTGATGTTCTGTTAGGGACATATAAAGTTACCATGACAGAAGTATGAGTTTGTATGTGTGCCCACATTATTATGGATTGCCAGATGGTTTGGTTCTAATTAGGGGTATGAAATGACCACATTTATTGAATTTCACAGACCCATTTTATTTTTTCAGGTGTTCTTTAACTTGAGCATTTCTTCCAAAACATTTACAATCCTATTCAAAATCTGGCCACCTCTTGTTAAATTACACTTCTATTTACACTTCCATTCTAAATAAACAAATCCTCTACAGGATAAATACACTTTCTGAAATTAACATATTGGAAAAAAAAACATAAAATATTTAATGTTCCATTACTGTTGCACAAACACCATTTAGAGGTTTTTGGCAATGTGTTGACCCTTTTCAAATAAAATAAAATAAAATTAACCTGAATGTCTGTGTGAGCAAAAAAGAGAGCAAACAGCCCCGCCCTTTTCATTTTCCTTTATAACCCAATACTGGGTTAGTCACATCATCAGCCAGTTTTAAGCTTTTAAAGTTTAAAAAGGTTGTTTAAGACAATATATAGCATGTATATCTATTATTTGATATTATGTTATGTATTTTAAATGTTTAGCTGTAACACACATTTCTTTTCTCTCTAGTTGTTGAGTTCACACCATTGAATCAGAGACCAACCTCTCACGTGCCAATACAATAAACTACTCGTGTGTTTGATATTGATAGTAGAGCTGAGACTTCTTATTCATTTTCCATCACACTTTCTTTTCTTTCATTCAGCTATGCTCCTTTTTCCATCCACACCCACTTTTTGTTCTCCCTTTCACTCTGTTGAATCAGAGGCACTAATGTGTTAACAGTCTGTTGTGACTCACTCTGTTGCTCTTTATATTAAACAGATACTATCTATAAAACAGCCTGTCTCACACATAATGAATCAAAGATAACGCTAAATTGTTTGATAAATGACTATTTTTACCCACATACGTTTTCCACTAAAAGTGTTTTTACAGTAATTGCAGAGATTTATCAAAGCCATAGTCACTCCCTTTCATTTATGGTGGTTTCTTTCTTTCTTGTTACTTTTTTTTCAGTAATCACGTTTACCCCAACTAAACACAGTGCCCCTCTTTGCTCTTAAAGCCCAGCCCTAATGGCCCTGCCTAACCACAGAGAGCTAACTTTGGTAATAACTACAGGCCTCTTCAAGATCCTTTACACTGTAACCTCACCCAAACAAATGAGAAATATGATCATATGTCTGAGTCTGTGGAGGCCCCCGGGCAAGTGCTTGCCAGGTATGTAAAGGCAGCAGACAGTGAAAGCACTGGGGATCTGTGGCTGCTGGACAGCTGAGATTAGTGGCTAGCAGAGAAAACATACAAGGGCAGATGTCTGGGTGATAACACACTTTCACTGTATCATTTTTAACTCAAATTCCAATAAACCACTGACGGTTCCACTGTTCCTTTACTCACTCTCAGGATTACATAACTCACATAAAATTTTCAGAATTCGCTTTTATTAAGGTAGAAAAAGGGCTCTTTGTAACAGTGCCATCTATTGTACATGAGATGTGTCAAAATTGCTTGAAGCATGTAAAGTCTAAATTACTATTATATAAGTTATTCTACACTCATTGCCCCCACAAGGAAATGCTAATTGCACTGTGGTAGGTCTGGAAATGTCACTGGCTATGGCCTAGTATCTGTGTCTTCAAGGCAGACTCTAGAGACAGCAGCAGTATACAGAAGAGGATTGTCCAGTTGGAGTAGTGCACCAGAGTATGCTTTCAGAAAAGGTAGGGCTGCTAGTTGTGTCTGCTAAATGCCTACCAGGCCAAATATGATTTGACATTGTAAGAAATTGCACCCACACCACGACACAAGGCTTTCTGGACATGTTACACACAACAAACAGTAGATCTTGCTGCTGATCATGGTGCCTACACACACACATTTGTTGATCATCTGGTGATCATGGTTGTGTTTGTCTTTGAGTAATTCATAACAAGCCTTCAGTAATTCAAAGTAGTTAGTGAATAATTCACAGGGGATGCTGAATGCTTGATGGTAGATGATTATTACTTAATAATTCATAGTATCTGCTGAATAATTCAACATTTACACAACAAGAGTAATAAGAGTTACTGCATAATTCATAGCAGTTACAGAATAATTAACAGTAGGTGCTAAATAACTGATATAATTACTGCACATTTCATTGTAGTTCCTGAATAATTCATAGAATTACTGAAGAATTCAACAGGATAGGATAGGATAGAACTTTATTGATCCCTTGGGAGGGTTCCCTCAGGGAAATTAAGGAGATTAATTAAGTTAATTAATAATTCAACAGAGTTATTGCATAATTCATATTAGTTACTGAACAATTCAACAGTTTTTGAATAATTTTATTTAAACGATTTATTCACAGTTATTTAAATATTCAACAAAGTTGGTGATATAATAAGCCTTAAGACTAAGAACTCAATAATAAGTTCTCTCTCTAGCTTCCATTCTATTCCATAGAAAATGGTATTAAATTGTAATCAGATGTCGTCGGAAACAGCACTCACCATAACAAATTGCTGTCTAATTCTTTAATTATTAGCAGAATGTTTTAATTTGTGGCAGAATGTAGACAGAAGGCCACAGCAGGCTGTGAGCATGAAAGCTTCCTGAAAAGCATAATGGAGTCAAGAGTTTCCTGTGTTTGTTCTGAGATTCTTAATTAGGTTATGGATGCAATGTAATTAATAAACTGCTCTTTTGAATCTGTGAGCTTTTCTCTGCCACAGGTTTTAAAAAATGTATCCGAGAAATCGGGTTCAGTCAGGTTCAGACAGTATTCCTCAAAGTTGTCAGACAGAGGTCGGGTTTATATTTCACCTTAGGGTTTTCATAGCCCACCTCCTACCTTCAACAGATTATGTTTTATTTTTGATCTCAGCTTTTTTCTCCCTCCCTATTTTATCTCTTTTTATTATTATTATGGCCCAACAGAGTCAATCATGTTGCTGGCAATGAGGTCCAAGAGGCCTGTTCATTTACGAAAATGGATGTGAATAAATTTAGGCAGTGAATTGACTCAGGAGAGGACAGTTAATGGAGTCAATACTTGTCAGATGTCTAGAATATCTTGAAGCCACCCGACATTGCGCTTCTATAATAAATCTATGGGATTTCTAAAGCCACATGGTCATTAGGAATGGTTTGGATTTGGAAGTTCCTTGGTGATGGCAGCTGCCAGGCCTGCTTAAAACTGATTACTGTAGATCACAAATGAGAGCTACAGTTTGCTTTCAGGTCAGATTTCATGGACAAAGGGATTTACCATAACATAACTATTAGGTTCATTGGCCATTATAATGAACTCTTGTGCTTCTGGGAGGTGATTGTACAGATTTTGTACAATTATGTTAAAACATATGTTAAAATCAACATTTTACATGACAACTACCTACATATGATCATAATCACTTAATAAGCATTTATAAAGCAATACTATATATATAAAATGCCCATGTCAGTAGTGACAATGCTTTCCAATGTTTCAGTCAATTTGTGTCCTCAATGTTTCCTACAGTTACAGTTACAGTTACTCCCACTTCCCCAAATGGACTGGCACACTGACCAGAGGGTGTTAGTCTAATGCACTTAGTGTTTCTGTGTAGGCTCAGGACCTACTGCAACCCTGACCAGGTATAAGCAGATGGGAAGTTGACCAGTGTTTGGGTAAAATAAGACTTTTTTTTTACAACACATTTTTACTGCACCATTTTTGTGGGATGTTCATTTATTGAAGAGGATCTTGCAGTGAGAAATTACCTAATAATATAATAATAATACATACACTTTATGTATTAGGAAACCTGTCAATGTAAGGCTTCTTATTAGATTATGGAGAACTACTACCCAAAAGTTCTGAATGGTGCAATCATTCCAGAAACCACAGATTCACTGCAGAAATTACAGAAGTTAATTGCTGGGAGCTTTATACCTCTCTAGCCCATGCCTGGTATTTGACATGGTGCCAATATGGTTATGTTTATCTGCACCCGAGAGTCCTATAATAATAGAAAAAATTGTTCTTTACATGGACTAAACAAGCTGTGAGTGCATTTGCACATCTTTGTCAGCTATTGGTGCAACTAAAAGAACTGAAGTATTCATTAGAAGAGGTGTCCACAAATATTTGGACATATAATGTATATTATTCATTGTTTATGCACATGCAAAAAAGTTCAGTAAGTAGTCTTCAAATAAAGTTCCATCTTTGAATCTGAATAAACTTTTTCTTTTTAACTAAATTAAAGCAGGATCTCAAGTGACATTCTGGTCTCAACTGCGAGTGAAGCCAGTTAATCCAGCACATCTGCTGGGTCAAATATAGACAAAACAGAAGAATTTACTCTAGTCTCTACTCCAGGCGTATTAAGCTGTGTTATGACATTTCTGGAGAAGTATTTTGAATAAACCTATGATACTTGGCATCACTTATTTCAGAAGAAATGTGCATGGCCAGATCCCACGCAAATGGGTTCTATTTTAAGAAGTATACACTTCATTGCTTGTTAAACAGATGACAAGAGAACCTAAAATGTGGGATCTGGTGCTAAATTGTTGCTTTCTATGGAAGGACACAGCAAAGATACATGTCCCTTCCAGAAAGCAGCTTTCACTTGGATTGCTTGGATTGATTTTTTTTTTGCTCAGCAGTGAGGGCTGGTGTTGTGCAAAAAGGGATGTGACTAAAACGAGAAGGAATAACAAAAAGTCAATTCTAGTGAACTGTTGCATTTTCTCTTGTCCTGGAACAGAAGTGAATGACTGTGCTGTCAGGCTGCTCTGGTTTAGTGAGAGCAGAGAGTGATAGTCTGGGCACAGGATCTTGGGGTCTCCTGTGTTTAATGTGTGTGATAATGGTCATCTTCCCTTTCATTGGTGCCATGACAGTCAGTCAAAGCAAACATAACATGAGATCACATGAAGCATAAAAAAATACTAGCTATGCAGTGCAAGAGACACTTTCCATTCTTTCTTCAGTTGCTGGCCAGATTCAGTACATCATGAAATCTCTAACTTTATGATTCGCTTAAGAATATTTTTTTAACTACACAGAATGCACCACTGTGAGTAAAGAAACTTCATAGAAGAGGACAATAGAAAGTGGTGTAGAATTTGAGTGCAGACACACTATCAACACTCCACCCCGCCACAAAAACCTGCATGAATTGGCATGGGATGGATTATCACAGGACACCATTAGGTACCTCCTCAAATCCATGCTGAGACATCTGGCATAGTGGGTGAAGCTGTGTTTTTTTGATGATAAGCATATTAGTCAGCATGTGAACAGTCATTTCTCGAAAGTGATGTGTTAAAAGCAGGAAAACATACATAAAAATCACTTTGATAAGAACCAAACTGTGACAGCTAGACAACTGGGCCAGAGCAGGAAATAATAACCACAGAATCAGCTATCTGATCAATCCATGGGGACCCACCACTTGACACTTTTAGAAGTTTTAAAGAAATGCAGTATTTAAATAGAAGTCCAATAAATACATGGATTGACAGCCTTAGGTCCCAAATAACCTGTCACTGGTTCAGCATCTCTGATATTTTTCCTGAGCATAAATTATTTGGGACATAGCTCCCTTTTAAATTACTCTACCCAAACAAAATTGGAATTGAAGCTGTTAGACAATGTATGTCTAGTTCTGAAAGACTTGGTCTTTTTGTATCTTAGTATTTTTTGTCTTCACTCTTGACTCGGCCTCTGCCAACTTTAAACTCTTGCCTCAATAATTCTGTTTTGGTTTTGTATAGGACATGAAGAAGTTGACTGCAGCCATATCAGACATTATATATATTGAAACTAACATTATTATTATTGTTATTATTATTATTATTATTATTATTATTATTATTATTATTATTATTATAGTTTGGTGTGTCTCTGCATGTCTCCATAAGTTTCCCCCAGCTGCTCCTTTTCCAATAAATTGCCCCTAGGTGCATGTGTGTGTCTGTGTGTGTGTCTGTGAGAGTGAGAGTGAGAGAGAGAGAGAGAGAGAGAGAGAGAGAGAGAGAGAGAGAGAGAATAGGTGTGTGTGTGGTGTGCTTTCCAGGGGTATTCTTGCTTTGCTCCAACAGATATTACATTGGTGACCTACAGCAACCCTGACCAGGACAGCATGACTATTATTAGTAGTATCCAGTATGCAGTAATACATAGTTTCATGAATCTTTTCTGTCCATTCTGATAATTGAATTACCTCCGTCAGTCTTGTACTTGCTTTGTGGCTATAAGAAAATGAATGGAATTGAGCAGAAAGAGAAGGATTAAGGAAGGTTAAAGAAGAATATGTGGTAAAGCAAGAAATATGGGGCTTTGAGTTATGTGTTTGGCAGTGAGTTCACCATGGTGTCACATTAATCAAGTGGACAAGACCTTTTTAACCAGAACAACATTCCCTTCTCATCAACCAGCAAGCACTTTGTCACATTGCCATGGATACAGTCGCAGTGACGCGTGGCAGCTGTCGTGTGATTGGGAGCTCACTGTCAAGGGGTCAGAGATCACAGAGAGGCTGCTGCTTCATTTCCTCAAAGCATGGTCTGTAAATATTTACTTGCACCCGAGCAGTCCTTATTCTGTGAGAAGAACTCCAGACTCCTGTAAAACCAGCTAGAGGAGAGCGATGACACAGAGGAGGAGGAGAAGAGGAGGAGTAGGAGGTGGAATGTGGAGAATGTTGGCCGGACACTGAGCGGACACAGAAATATTGCAATTGTGTTTTCGCTCAGTTTGAACCTTTTGTCCTCTTGATTATCTCCCAATTCTAATCACTTACATTTCCCCTTCATTCACTTCAGTCTCTTCACCACCGTAGACCAATCAGAGTTATCTCTGGCAATGCCACTGCCACAATCAAGCTGACAGATCACTTGGCATCAACTAGCAAGAACTTTTCAGTGAATGTCAATAGAATTCATTTTTTGCTAAGTCATGTACTGCAATAATAATAGCAATGTGAACGGAGTTGGACATTGAAGCTGAAAATGTTGTAAAATATATGAAATACTGGAACTAACAAAACACTTATTCTGCTCAGTATACTAAACCAGAAGCCAATAAGAGGTGGACCATAGTCCCTACCCAGCCCCAGATTCTGTCCTATCTGGACCTGGACCTTTAACCAATAAACCAGTGTTGCCCAACACTGTTGCTGGATCTCACACTTGCAACTCTAAAGGGCTTGTTAATGAGCTGATTAGTTGAATCAGGTGTGTGGGAAGCTCTAAAATATGCAGAGCAGGTGTGGCTCCACGGTTGGGAAACACTGCAATGAACAATTGAGAACTGAGAGTTTATTTTTAACAATCATAACTTTTCTAGCCTGTATGGCACAGGTTTTGCAGCCCACAAACCTCACAGGCCAATTGCATGCATTGTACATATCACAATCAGATCTGTGAATTATGATGAGGTGGGCAAAGCTCCAGACAAAGCCATTCTGTTTTGCCTGGGGTTGATAAAAATAGCAAATGTTAGGAGATTAAAGCTGTTTTGTGACACTTTCAGAATGACAGCATTTTCTCTAACTTGAGCAATAAACTTGTAAAGAAAGTGGTTACAAATGATCAGGTGTGCATCAGGTTGCACAATTACTCGCTCCTGATCTTTAGTTTCCCTGGCCTATTTATTGACCTTAGAGCTCTGACCTCAAAGAAGTACAAGGCTTTTCACAACAGCTTGTCCTGTGCTTCAGGTGGATGGCCTGCTAAAGCCAGAGCTCTTCATTTCTCAAGGGTTTTTCTTATGACTGAATGCTTCAGCTGGACTCTGCCTTACACACCAAACCAATGTTACACCTGTGCCAGTAATGGATATAACAGTGGCAAGTCAGTCAGATTCCTTACAAGTGTTCATCCTGTCTCCAAAGCATTACATAATTTCTTACAGACTGTGTAGAACCTTCTTTTTTTTCTTTGTTCTCTTTTTCTTTCTCTCAAATACCCCCTAAAAGTCTGTAATTCTTTCATTTTCTCCACGTATCTTTGTTCTGTCATTACTTCTGTTGTATCTTTGTAATCTCTACTGTTTTTGATCACTCTGGCTTAATCAGTGGGGCCTGCTGCTTAGGGACAAGTGTGAGCTCATAAACGCTCTATACATGCTGAGCATCCCAGCCTTAGATGGCCTACAGTGTGTTTGGCTCATGGGTTTGAGGCTGAAAGGGGCCAGCCGTGATCTAATAGTGTTTAACTTTAGTCTCCTAAATACTGCCTGTTCAATGAAGCACAAAACTTATGGCCTCATCCTACATTCTGAACATAATGAGTCACAAGTCGTCCTTGAGTCCTGAATCTCACATATCTATCTGCTTTTGATCATTCTGTCAGATCATAGGCTTATGAATGACATAACCATGTTGGGGAATGTTTTATCCACACTGATGAGAGATTTTTCCAAGCACTTCATTTGGCACTGAAGAAGCCTTTATATGCTGCTACATCAGCATTCAAACTATGACCACCACAAAAGACCATTTTCTGCCTTGACAAAAATATACAATTTGAACAGACTCAACTTTGTTTATTCTGTAATATTTTTCTTATAGATGAACCAATTTTGCATTTTTGTAGGTTAACATACATTTATTTGCAAAAAAAAAGTTTTTATAGGAGACTTAATTGTTATTTGTCAAATGTGTGTTCCTTTGAAACTTAAATATGAACAGAATTTATATATTAGTATGAATTTGACCATCATTTGATTAAAAATGTACTTCAACATTTTTTTGTGTCGTATTTTTTTTATATAATTAATTTAATATTTCCCTGAAAACACTAAATGTTTTTAATCAGGCTAGACAAGTTGCAATTACATATTAATAACGAAAAATTATTTGTATAGGCTAATTTGTATTGAGTTGTTAAGTGATCTCAGCAAGTTTCTGTCAACAAGGACAGAAAAGATGGCAGATTCTCCTGTTTTTGTTCCTACCTAATCTCTTATAACTGCTGACTGCTGGCAGACCAAAAGTGTTTACACACTTCTTTAACCTAAGAATAGCTCCATGAGTTTCCATTGAAGTTCCCAAAAGTATTGAACAATAAGCCTTAGTATAGTATAGCAACTTTGGTGTGTGATTCTGGGGAAAAATCAGAATCCAAAGTTCTTTATTAATCCCAGAGGGAAACTGCAAGTTTCAAAAATGTTACAAAACATAATATCATGTGGAAGTGATTAAACTTCAGATGTAATTTCATATAAGAAAGTTGTTCTTTAAAATTGTTCATGCAGGTTATTGAATGATATCCTTCAAAAGATTTTAAGGGCCTATGCAATGCAGTTCAAACCATTTGTACATCATTTTCCTGCAAGTTCAGCATGGGTTGCCTTGGCAAAGACACAGGGACTGACAGCCCATATAGAAGTTTGTTTTTCAATCAATGTTGCTCAATGGCGGGTTGTTCAGCTGTGGTGCTGTTTTGCAGGGTAGATGCCTCTGGCTCTCCAGGGGCCTTCACAGCCCCGGGGTCAAGAGACTTCTCCTCATTTTTTAAACGGAGCGGATTAAGCTGAAGATTTGTGTCTTTCCGCTGTTGTTTGTACAGGAGCAGAGCCAGATGGAAGTTTCTTCCTGGTGCTGCTGGCACACGTCGTTGTTTGAACTTGTTTGAACAATGTCTAACATTGTTGTTTACAGCTAATGTGACATCATTTGGTGCATAATATCTGGTGTATTATAATGAATAAAAACTGTAGAAGAGGGTCCCAATCACATTCTATTTAGAACCTCCTTTGAAAGATCTCTTTTGTCTGAGCCACGTGCACAGTGCATTCCATAGCTTTCCACAGAGTCATAAAGTGTGCTAATTAATGGCTACAGAAAAAGGAGCAGGGGTTTGAAAGTGTGTAATCTTGTAAAGCGACTGTTTCTGTGGGTCATAAATAGCCCCAACAGCACTTACAAGAGGCGTGTTTGTGATCGTAAATTGACACGTTAACTAGCAAAGTGTGTGCACATGTACTTCTTTGTTAATCTGCTATTTGTGTGTGTGTGTGTGTGTGTGTGTGTGTGTGTGTGTGTGTGTGTGTGTGTGTGTGTGTGTGTGTGTGTGTGTGTGTGTGTGTATGTGGGACATATGTGCAGCACAGCAGGTGAGTGCAAGAAATACAAATTAGTTAAGCAGCTGGTAGCTTCAGACTGTCCTACATAAACCTCATTGCATAAAATAATATGTCCCATATGCATTACATACACTTATAATGCAAAGCAACACCTGGATAAATACTCAATCGAGACAATTATGTGGCAGGAGTGCAGTGCATAAAATCAGGCAGATATGGACCAGCAGGTTGAGGTAATGTTCACATCACCCATTGGACTGGGGAAAATGTTTCAGTGTGGTGTGATTGTTGGTGCCAGATGATCTGGTTGCTACTGATCTCTTGGGACTTTCAGTGGAACAGTTTTGCTCAGTTTACTCAGTAAAGATTACTCAGACTGTAATTTAAAAAAAAAATCCTGTGTGCAGTAGTGCTGCAGATGGAAACATCTTGTTGATAGTAGAGGTCAAAAGAGAATGGACAGACTGGTTCATGGTGGCAGAAATGCAACAGTAACTCAATCCCTGTCATGAATGCAAGGTAACCTAGACAAGCTGTATGTGTAAATGCAAATGTTTGAATCAGATGTTATCTCAACATCTTTGCAATACAAAGTCTGGTTGTAGGATCGCCCCCATGAATAGAGCAGGTCATTTACAAGAGAAATTACAGTGGGTGATATTATATGAGAGGTGATTGGTCACTAGTGTATGAATGGTAGTTCTCATAACACTCAAAATACAGTAGTCCCACCCTTTGACAAAAAGAGCCTTGCTTATTCCTCAGAGAAGGTCAACATGCTAGTGGGGAAAGCCCCCATCAGTGTGGAGATATGTGGGAGTGCAACAAAGCTGCTAAATCACATTTTTTCTAAGCCTGGCCTTGTGTGACTGGAAATAAATGCTCAGTGGCACTGCAAAGGTAATTGCTGAGTGAACGGACTGTCCTATAAGGAATTTGATCATCCCGTGCTTCCAGCACCTGCTATAGAGGCACCACCCTTGCCGAACTGACAAAGACATCTCCAGCTGTACACTAGATGTAGGTCAACCCCTAGTAATATCCAGACCAGATTCTCTGGAAATTTTCCGGAGTTCTTATGTGAAAATGGCATCAGATGAGAAGAGCAGAAAAGCATGCACAAATTGTCCAGCCTTGAAGAGGATGGGCTACAGCAGCAGAAGACCATGACAAATTCTACATCTGACAACAAAGAACAGAAAGCTGAGATGGCAGTGAACACGGGCTCACAATTGGACAGCTGAAGACTCCATGGACCTACCCTGCCTTGGGTCAACTGAGAAGCAAAAATAATTAAAAATGAACTTCGAATGTAATTTTGAGTCTATTTTGGACCATTTTATTGAGCGTTCATCACTTTACCAGATGAGGAATTCTTTTATTCTGAAAAGCCCTATTATGAAAATATAAATGCGCTCATACAGTATCTCCATCCCTTCATCTCTCTCTCTTTACCGGGCCCACAGCAGTCTCTCATGTCAGTGTCTGTGGCTTGTAAAAAAAGATTTACAGTATTTTGTGTTGTGTAAAGCAGCTCTTGTTAAACACGCTCTGATTCTTTTCCTGGGGAGGCTCCAGGAGTCACTGTGGACAAGAGCATTAGAGTGCACTGGAATCACACTCTTTTTCTAACTCTTTTGTTCCACACACTGACACCCATCTCCCTGTCTGAACTAAATGTTCCTTTTTTAGTTTACAGTCTCATAGTCTCTGCTTTGATTATTTTATTAGCCTTCCATTGGAGAAACTCCCTTTTTTTTTTAAAGAATTTATATCTTGTCTCCCCATGCCCTGTCTCTCTCTCTCTCTCTCACACACACACACACACACACACACAACAAAATGGGTCATCAATACTGAACTTCTTACTACTGCCAGTGCTTATACACATCCACACATGCATTCATAAATCTAGACACTAAGGAACCCACACATGAACTTAGACTTGAACTGTTTACACCTTGCCTTAATGTGCCTTTTGGTGGTCACATGCAATTTTGATTTAACTTAATCACATGAGAAAAAAAAACCCACGGTGGTCTCATCATTATGTATTGAATCATCAGTAAGTAATCCAGCTTGGAAACAACAAGCATTCACAGTTTAAATGACAGAAAATGACTGCTCTATTCAGGTGTACATATAGAGGGGGTGGGGCTAATGATGTCACTGACCCATATATTGGGTTATAGAGGATAGTGGGTAGGGGATGTTTGCTCTCTTTCTCTGCTCACAGTGTTCAGATTTTAGAATAAATGTCTTGAAAAACAATAATAGTGATACATAAATAATAAAAAAAAATAAAGGATATTCATGTTGTTTTTATTTTATTTTATTTGGACTACTGTCAATTTATAGAACTTATCATTCTAAACATCCTGGTCCATCTAATCATTACAAATAACAAAAGTATTATATTACAAAAGATCAAAAGATCAAAAACAATTCAACAAAATCAGTTCCCAATAGGATTTCTAAGATATAAAGCATTTTTAGTCCTTATAAGCAAAGAAAAATCTCTTCATATTTACATCTCAAATTAAGAGACATTTAAGTAGGATCACCTGAAAATAATCCAATTTGACATGTGACTCTCTCCTATAAATGCTCTAATTTTCTGGTTAATGAAAATACATCAAACTACAAAAATATCCCACAGAAACTGGCCTAGATTTATAAAGGTGAAGGAAAAAGAAATAGAATCTGGCCAAAGTAGATCTAAATACTATTTGGATATGAAACACATGTTAATGCAAGCCTCCAGCTTGCTCCAGCCTTGCACAGCAGAGGAATCCTCTGCTGAGATGTGTACTGTGTCTTTCTGTGGAGTATTTCTACATAATTGTCTGGAGCATTTAGTGTTAGATTCATTTCTCTGGCTACAAAAGCTTTTTCACACACACTGAAGGGATTCTCATTTCCTTTTCAGACTGGACAGTAGATCTGTGCTCTACACAGCTGCTGAACACAACCCAGACACACACTTGACTGATTTACATTCTCAGTAGGCCTCCCTACTGCCTGGCATGAGCTGCTGCATTTTGTCTTTCTCAGAGAAAGATCCATTTGCCCTTTGTTCAGAGTTCAGTGTCTTTAAGGTCACTCATGTCATGCCACAAGGCCAGATGTCTCAAGGTCACAAAGTCATCAATGCGGTCTGTTATTGTGCTCCTTACATTTTCTCTCATACTTCTGTTTTGTCCTCTTCTGAGGTTGTCACCTCAAGCTCCTTTTTTGTTTTAGTATAAACTCTAGATCCAACCCAACATACTGATGCATTCTGAAAGTGGACAAATGACATTAAAATAGAACTTCTTGTCATCAATGAGCAGGTGTAATGTATTTTTGTAGAAAAAAAGCATGGGGGTGGTTGAAATACCAACAATTTTTGGAAGCAAATATCACATTGTAAAGAAGCTGAAGATAAAAAGAGGATGCAGTAGGATAATAATAACAAACATGCCTGAAAATCCATAATGAACTATCACAAGAGGTGCAAGCTGATGGCTTTGCCCTGGCCCTCACAATCCCCAATCTAAATATCATCCGAGATGTGTGGATTGTCCTCAAGGGGAACATGCAAGACTGGTCAAGTGTCTCACAGAATTAGTTGCACCATGCAAGGAATAATGGGTGAAAATGACTTTTCAAGAACTGAAAGGCAAACAGGGTATTACTAAGCACTGACCATGCAGGAAGCCCAAACTTTTGCCCATTTTTCTTTAGTTTTTTAACAATGTAAAAGACTAAAGCAGTCTTTCTTAAAATATAAATATGTAACGCTTTTTGGGGACCAAATCATCTTTTACTCAACCAGCTATTCAAGTTACAGAATGTTTGACCGTTGTGCCTAAACTTTTGCTTTCGATTGCATCAGCCAAGATTAATAGTGTTAACAGTTGTGATCTTGATAAAAATGTGTCACTGTGTCTGCAACAACAGTAAAGACATTATGGTTTGTCCTGTTTCTTATATTTAATGCTGAGCCATAGTGATTTAAGGTGAGACTGGTTTCAGTGGTTGTGAGTAATTGTGTTTTTGTCCTGCCTCCTTTTATGGCCCAGCTCAAGTCATGCAAGGCTGTATGCATCTGCTTTTACAGGAAGTTTGACATAGCGTGATGTTTACTCCTCCTTTCAGTGTAAAAGAGAGGATGTGGAGAAGCTCAGTGGATTTTCAAGAGGCCCAGTGCTATGGTTAAATTCTACATTTAGCCTTCATTCATGGCCTGAGGCTTTCAATGGAGCTTCACTTTCTTCTTCTTTGTCACAATCTTTACTTATACATTTCCCTATACATACCTTTGAACACAACAGCAGCAATTCTGAAAATACAATAGTTCTAGTTGTGTTTTGGTGTAATAAGAAGGAAAATGAGTCTTAAGACAATCCATCTTAAAGGACCTATATCAGGGAGAATAGAAGGTAAACAGTGTCATGGTTTTATGACAGTCCCAGACATGGCCAGTGTTTCTGCTACTGTGTTTATATAATATTTTCTTGAAATAACCCCTTACTGATGTATATGCATTTACTACACACATGAAGAATGTGATCTAAAAAGCTGAAAATGAGACCCTCAATGTGATCTGTAAAACTGGAATAAGAATATAAGTCACACAGAACTCATACATTAATCTTTTTTCTGTGGTAGAACAGAAAACAAAAAATAATAAGCACCAACCATTTCAAGCTGCATTCTGAATGAGTTTGCCTGTTCACTTTGGGGGAAAAGAAAAAAAAAGAACATGCTATTGTGCACTCCTAACTGATAATCCGATTTGCCTCTGATAAATATTACTGATGTCCAGAAGCAGAATGCCCTTAACCTTTCCTTCCACAGCTCAAATATGAGCCCTATCTCAGAGCATGGATACAGCTCCTTAAGCCGGAGTGATGCTGTGATTCCTTCCAACAGTCACGATAAGGAAATCTGCTGTGCTGGCTGTGGTTTGATGGACATTGTATTGTACAGCAGTGGTCCCCATCATTTATGTCACCGCGGACCGGTGAACGCTTACAAAAATTAAGGCAGGGGATGATTACGTAAGCATTGAAACAATCCACATTCAGATACTGTATATTAGTCCCTTGCTAGTTACAAGTGTTCTTTACTCTCATTGTGCAATATCACCTGTCCTGTTTATTTTTTCATCCTCAACGAGGACCACGCTTAGGAAACACTTTCTGTGGTCTGGTCACATGGTCTTATGCATCATAGATTACAGAAGAATTGCTAATATTTAAGATTCCCAAATTCGTTTCATTTTTTACAAACTCCACAATGCTTTTGTATCTCCAGTGATATCTGTGTCATATTAGATCTAAAGATAAATATAAATAATATACTGGCTGTTTTCTGTGATGACAGTCAAGTCAGTTTATAGCAATGAGGCTGAGGAAAAGGCCTGCTGGGATTTTGACAGTGTCAGCAACTCTGTGTTTGTACATATGTGTGTGTGCCTGGCCAGTACAGATGCACGATGCTGCTCTTCTGGATCCACTTTGCTTGTTTCCGCTGCTTTCAAATCTTCATGCATGGGTCTCGGCTGTGTGTGGAGACATCCAGGGATCTGGTGATTAGCAGCTCCTGGCCTGCACAACTGTTAACAGAGCCAATGTGAATTATCTCCTACGCTCTGTGGAAAAATGCAGTGATGGAGCATATTGTTTAGGTCTGGTATACATGTGGGGTTAGTGGGTCATGGTATGGTCTTACATGCTGGATATATAACGATGTGTGATGACCAATGTTTGGGGTCTGGGTCTGAGTGCATAGACTAGACATAGGACTAGATTCCACTGAGGACAGTTGGACATGTTTTGATTTCCAATCAGTTCTACAGGGTTGATGGGTCGATGTAATAAGGTTCAGGGCTCATTAAAATTTATTTAAAAAATTAATAATCGGGGCTGAAAGCCATGGCCATGCCCCTGGTCATTTTACACTAATTTTCATTGTTTAGCTACACCTGCTTCCTATGTAATTTTACACTAACCGCACATTTTTGCATGGTAATTTTAACATTACACCCATGTTAACTTTACAGTCACTCGTTTATTCTAATCCCACGGCATGGTAACTCATGTTTAAACTACACTTAATTACCTTGTAAGGCTACACTAATTTTCATGGTCCTATACACCCGTTTTCCCGGTTAAGCTACATCCATTTCCCATCCAAAATCATTCAATATACAGTCAGTAGTACCAGGTTTGCATCTGCATTTCTGATTACTGTTTGTTTCATCTTAAGAAACGTTTAAATTAAGAAACATTTGTTCAGCAAAACAGGTCATGAGAAAATCAATAAAATATCCCCACTTCTACTTCAGAACACAAATCGGTCATGGAAAAAAATATGTAATCTGCATTTTTGATGGAATTTATGAGTGAAATTAGATTCTACCATGCTTTTGTTTTGCAACAATGTAGTTAAATGATGAATTCTTCCAACTTCCAAGGTTTAATGATGGCAAGCTTAGTGTGAACAGGTATATTCCAAGTGACGCATTGACTCACTCCAAGGTCTTTAAGCTGGGTTTAGCTTTTATAACAGATATGAAGAAATGCTTGCACTGAATGCATTTTCTGCACACTTAGCTGATGAAGACTCCATCCTCCCCTTTTCTCCTCCCTCTCACACAGTGCATGGTATTTTAGGTCCTCTGTTCAGCTCTGGGTCAGATCCTTTCTTTATTTCTCTCTCAGTTGTGGGTTTCCGGGAGGAAACGAGGGTTTGAAGCTCATTACCTCAGAGTTATGTACAGCTGGCCAGCAGTGCTCCGGATTGCAATTAGCACCAGGTCTAGTCTTAAAGACCTCAAGACTGATCTAAGACCTGCTTCCTTTGCTGGAATGTTGGGTCTATCCATTAAGAATATCTGCTGTAAGATCAGAACCAATTTTAGAATTACAAGCTGGTGTCCAGTAAGTGAAAACTCTAAATGCTATACACTAGATGAGTAACATGTCATTACCGCTGGTGCTTTTGGTCTCTGGTTCTAGGTCTCTGGCCTATAGTGCTTCAAGAAATGTAGAGGAGATTTTTTGTTATATTTTTAGCTGTAATAGAAATCACTCAATATGGGTTATGGTCTCTATGATCCAGTGAAGGATGTGGAGTATTGCTGTGAGAATGTGATTGCATTTAGCACCAGAAACGTTACTGAGCTCAGGATGTTGGATGATCAGCACCCCACCACATCCCCAGCTCCCTAACTCATCCAAAAGTACACAGTTCCACTGCCCCCAGCTTACAGCATGGCTTTATACCCATATAGTCCACACTACACATCAGGCATGGTGCCAATGGGTTCATGTATCTCTCTACAAGGACTCAACAAGCTGTGTGTCAGCAATGAGTGCATATTAAAGTAGCTAAATGCATTCATGGAAATGGTGGTCCATAAACATTGGGACACTTAGTGTACCTTGCCTGAGAAACTGCTCTTATACAACATGTATAAGGATGTAAGTTGGACCTCAAGGACCTATGAGGAGAGAACATTATTTTGCATGGAGAGAGTATTTTACTTACACACACACACACACACACACACACACACACACACACACACACATATACACAAACACACACACACAACCATAACATTATGACTGCCTCCTTGTTTCTACATTAACTGTCCATTTTATCAGAACCTGTAACTAATTAGAAGAACTTAGATCTATATTTACAGACTACAGTGACATGGTGTTGTTGTGTTAGTGTTGTGCTGGTTTGAGTGGATCAGACAAAGCAGTGCTGCTGGACTGAGAACAGTCCACCAACCAGAAATATCCAGCCAACATTGTCCAGCAGGAAGTGTTCTTTGAGCACTGATGAAGGACTAGAGGATGATCAAAACTGTATAGCAGCAGATGAGCTTCTGTCTCTAACTTTACATCTACGCCTTGGACCAACTAATTTGGAATGTCTAACATAGTGGACAGTGAGTGGACACAGTGTTTAAACACTCCAGCAGCACTGCTGTATCTGATCTGCTTGTACCAGTGCAACACACACCATCACCACCACCACCACCACCATATCAGTGTGACTGAGAATGCTGAGAATGACACACCTCCCACATAATATCTGTTCTGTGGTGGTCCTGTGGGGTCCTGACCATTGAAGATCAGGTTCTGTAATAACATAACTACAGAGTGCTTCTGTATGGTTAGTGGAGCTGATGAAATGGACAGTGATTGTAGAAACGAGGTGGTCATAATGTCATGGTGGATTGGTGTATGTATTACAGATGGTACATAAACGAAACAGGGATCTCATGTATAAATAAAGGTCTGAGGTGTTGAACAATGGGTGTGTGTCCCCTAAATCTGTGTGAAGTAAGTTCAACCTCACAGTCTTTTAACACACTACATCAATGAAGTTGTCATGGGTGATAAAGAGCGCTTCCTTCTTCACTCTCTTTTAACAGGTTTTTTCATAAAGGTTTTCCTTCATTCAACTTTTCTCTTGTTTTTTATTGGGTTATCAATCATACGTCCTGCTGTCTTTCATTCTTTCTGCACTTTTTTTCCCGTCTCCCACCCGTCTCCTTCTGTCTGCTTTTGATTCACATACAAACACGCTTTTCTCATTGCCTCTCTCTTCCTTTGGCTGTATATCTGTCTGTCTCTTTCTGTCTGTCATGAACTTTCCCATCTGTCTCTTTTTTAGTGTCACACTCTACCATCTGTTTCTCTATCTGTATCTCTCTCATACCATCTGGCTCTCTCTTTCTATCTGTCTCTCATTTTTTCTGTCGTTATCTGTCTCTCTCATTCTTTGTCTGTCTCAAACAGTGTATGCATCTTTCTTTCTCTCTCTTATACTCCCTTTGTCTCCTCTCTTTCTCTTTTTTGTCTCAGATTCTGAGATTTCTCAGTATTTTGGTCCATGTTGATGCAATCAATTCCCAAAATTCCCACAGGTTATTTAAGAACTAAACTGCTTTCATACTGCTGTTCTTCCACATTCCAAAACTGTTCCATTGGATTCACTTCAAGTATGGGGGAAGGCAATTTACCATTTAATAAAGAACACTGAATTCATTGTTATGAGACAACTTTGCTTTCTGACATGGTGCATATCATGCTGGCAGTAGTCCTTAAATAATAATCATTTGTAGCCATGAGGAGATCTACATGGTCAGCATCAGTACTCAAATAGACAGCGGCTTTCAAACAATGATTAATTAGTATAAACAGGCCTAAAATATGCCATGAAGACATTATCCACACCATTACACCTCCACCAGCTATGACTGACTACACACACGGCAGGTTGGGTCCATGGATTTAAGATGGTGGCAACTAATTTTGACTCTATCAATAGTTTTAATCTGACCAGTTTTGGTGAGCCTGTGCCCACTGCAGCTTCAGCTTTCTGTTCTTAAGTGACATACATAAACCTGTAGTGCTGAATTCTTTTTTCTCCACTCCACTCTTTGCTTCCATGGTGGATGGAATCATTACCAGAAACTGCTGCCCCAAAACTGTGTGACTTTATGCATGCACTGCTACCACACGACTAAGTGTATGTTTGTTGAGTGTATGCTATGCACATATAATATTCAGACCTGGTTCAATGTACAAAGCTGTCAGCCTGTCAAACCAGCATGCAGCCATCATAAGTCAACCTTGTACACCATTTCCTGTTTCACAAGCAACATATTATTCACATTAAAAATAACTAGCCTTCCTGTAAATCTTTCAAAAGAAGCCACAAGAAGAAGCCAACAAGTGTAGTGGATACCACCTGAATGGAGGGCCAAATTGAGAAAACCTTTACATTATGCTTTGTATTTAAGTTATGTTACCAAACCCGAAGGCTGTCCAAGAGGCCTCTGAACTATCAGCTCAGGCTCATTCAGCTGATCACAGAGTCGTTTAGATCCAAATCATATGACCTGTTTGATGATGGTTGTTTCTTGCTGGAGCTGTCGTGTTGCCAGTTGAGCTGAATGGGCAGCTCACAGGGTCTGGCTGACCCAAACAGTTTAGTTTGGGAATGAGTGTTTGTTGGCAATGAGATGCGTCTCCCCCGGCAACAACTGGACCTCGCCATAGAAGTAATGAGCAAGAGAAAAAACATAGCTCAGACTTTGATGTGATGCAGGAAATAAACACCTTAAACACAGCAAACAATCCCCTGTGAGCATTTTATTAGCTAACTGAATGGACCTTTAGTCTGAGACATTAGGTCCAACCAAAGTTTCCTGCTCTTTGATTGGGCAACAGAGTCTAGCCAGATGCTACAGTAATGCCATTGATTGTGGCTGTCCGTTTTTTTTTCAAGCCCTTTTAAGAAAAAAGCCTTTGAAATTTTCACATGAACAGATGTGAAGTCAGTTTGACAAAGAGGGGCCAAATTCTTAGGTCACTCATCCAGAAGTTTCTACTGAAACCACTTGCAAAGTTCTATTGATGCTTCACATTTGCAAAACCTCTGGAAATCTCAGGAATTTTGGTCATTTAGTCATGGTTTCCAAATTACATAATGTATCTGATGTTGGATGCATTAAAGGTTGCAGCAGTATTGCATCAGAATCATGTATTCATGAGTTAACGCTCTAGACGCTGTCCTCTCTGTCCTGTTTCAACAATGCATTTACATTTTTATAGCAGTTTATGGCCCTGTAAAAGATGGAAATGTCACTGGGAGTGGTGTATAATATACTATATATTATGGCATTACTGTGAGGATTTGATAGCACTCTGCAACACTGTTGGGGAGGCGTCATGCCCCTCTAGGCCACACCTGGCATTAAGCATGGTTCAAGTTCATTTGCTCCAGAGAGTCCTATTCTATTCTGTGTGTGTGTGTGTGTGTGTGTGTGTGTGTGTGTGTGTGTGTGTGTGTGTGTGTGTGTGTGTGTGTGTGATTGGGTATCCACCAACATTTGGACATATAATGTACCATAAGCACATAATCACAGGGCATGGGCTAGAGAGGTATAAAGCCCCCCAGCCTTGACCTATGGAGCAGTGGAGCTGTGTTTTCTGGTGATGGTGCTCTACTTTTGACATGAGATTGGTTAATGACCTTCCAGAATCCTGAATTGACCAACAGATTTGTCCCTGAATACAATCATATGCTCACAGCAATGTTCCAAAATCTAGAAGAAAGCCTTTCCTGGACAGTAGAGACAACTACTCCAACAAAAGCAGGATGAACTCTTTAATACCTTTGATTTCAGAGAAAGCAATGAATAAGGTCTTGTAAAACATTTGCCCATACACTGTATCTTGGATATATCCTGTAAAAATCTCTCTCTCTCTCTCTCTCTCTCTCTCTCTCTCTCTCTCTCTCTCTC